>JAENPR010000721.1:0-325423 GCA_018135685.1 Themeda triandra | reverse complement strand
GGTTGATGTACAAGATGATAAAGATGAAGTGCTAAATTCTCCATTGAGGCAAGCTAGCAATGCTCAAGTGCAAGATCATGGTGCTAGTTCATCAAATGAAGACAAGTCAAGTGATCAACCAAGCTCAAGCAATCAAGTGCAAGTGCTACAACCACAACATGTTGCAAGAGATCACCCAATTGATAGTGTCATTGGTGATATTAGAAGTGGTGTGCAAACAAGATCAAGAGTGGCTATGATTTGTGAGTATGCATCATTTGTGTCAACCAAAGAGCCAAAGAAAGTTGAGGAAGCCTTGGATGATGCCGATTGGATCATGGCAATGCAAGAAGAGCTTAATAACTTCACAAGAAATGATGTGGGAGTTAGTTGAGAGGCCGGAGGATCACAATGTCATTGGAACCAAATGGGTTTTCAAGAACAAGCAAGATCAAGATGGTGTTGTGATTAGAAACAAAGCAAGACTAGTTGCACAAGGCTATACTCAAGTTGAAGGTCTTGATTATGATGAAACATATGCTCCCGTGGCAAGATTGGAGGCAATAAGGATTCTATTGGCTTATGCATGTGCCCATAACATCAAGTTATATCAAATGGATGTCAAGAGTGCATTTCTCAATGGGATCATCAATGAGCTAGTATATGTTGAGCAACCTCCCGGTTTTGAAGATGAGAAGAGACCCAACCATGTGTACAAATTGAAGAAAGCTTTGTATGGCTTGAAGCAAGCACCTAGAGCATGGTATGAGAGATTGAAGACTTTTCTTCACTCCAAGGGGTTCATTATGGGCAAGGTTGATACTACTCTATTCACCAAGAAGATTGGTAATGATCTCTTCATCGTGCAAATCATGTTGATGATATCATCTTTGATCAACCAATCAAGCATATTGTGAAGAATTCGTGAAATGATGGCAAAAGAATTTGAGATGTCCATGATTGGAGAACTTAGCTATTTCCTTGGTCTTCAAGTCAAGTAAATTGAAGAATGGGACATTTGTAAGTCAAGGAAAATACATAAGGGACATGTTGAAAAAGTTTGAATGCAAGATGCAAAGCCACTTTCCACTCCAATGGGCACCAATGGGAATCTTGATAGTGATTTTGAGGGCAATATGGTGAATCAAAAGGAATATCGGTCATTGATTGAAGCCTACTCTATGTCACCGCATCAAGGCCGGATGTCATGTTTAGTGTTTGCATGTGTGCTAGATATCAAGCCTCACCTAGAGAGAGTCATCTCACGGCCGCAAAGAGAATATTGAGGTACTTGAAGCAAACAAGAGATGTTGGATTGTGGTATCCTGCGGGGTCAAAGTTTGAATTAATTGGATATTCTGACCGACTATGGTGGTTGCAAGATCAATAGAAAAGAGCACAAGTGGTACATGTCAACTTGGAAGATCACTTGTGTCATGGTCCTCAAAGAAACAAAATAGTGTGGCAATCTCACTCGGAAGCCGAATATGTTAGTGCTGGGAGTTGTTGTGCACAATTGCTTTGATGAAGTCAACTTTGAAGGATTATGGCATCAACTTCAAGAATGTGCCATTGTTTTGTGATAATGAAAGTGCAATCAAGATGACACAAAACCCGGTTCAACATGGAAGAACAAAGCACATTGACATAAGGCATCATTTCAAAGAGATCATCAACAAAAAGGGTGACATTTCCATTGAAAGTGTGGGCACCGATGATCAACTTGCCGACATCCTCACCAAGCCACTTGATGAAAGAAGGTTTTGCAAGCTAAGGAATGAATTAAACATTCTTGACTTCTCAAACATGTGTTGAATGCACCCCACCACTACTTGATATGCCTCTTCTTTGACAAAGCAAGGTACCATTGGTTGACATGTCATTCATGCTTAGGATTATACTTGTGGTAGCACATGTAGACATACAAGGTGCATTTGAGCATTCATGATAAATCAAATGTGTTTGATGTATATATGTTTACCACTATTGCTTCTATGCTTTGCTTGATCTAGTGGTGACATATGACATGTTTATGGGCTTGCAATCCTAAGTGTTGAATCTAGAATATTTGCTACAAGTGTTTAATTCAACATAGGCAAGATAACCCTTGTCACGAGGGTGTGAAGGAAGCTTGTCTTTGGTTCAAACCGAATTAAATATCTTTTGGCAAGTGGTATAGATTGAACCAAATTTGACTAAAGTTTTGCTTTACTCATCAAAGTTCTTTTCTCTCCACAATTTGATCCCGTTTTTGGCAATTGTTGACAAAGGGGAGAGAAAAAGATGATTGAACATGATAAAGGGGTAAATAAAATTTTGATGCACACAAGTAGGTGAGCAAGCTCATGAACAAAGTTGTTGCATTTGTTTGTGCATTCTCATATGACTTGCTCATGGCACCTAGTTTCAAGTTTTATACAAGTGGTGTCTTCTTGCTTGTGTGTGTGCAATGCTAGTATAGGACTTGAATGGTGTAATGATCTACTAGCATGCATAGATTGTAACTAGACTCCTTACCTTTACAAGTGGTTCAAGAACTTTGCTTATAATGATTGATCTCACGAAGTTCTTGAGTTTTTTGATGATGTCTAGTTACTTCATGGTGCTAAGGATGGTGTAAAAGGCAACTCCGATTGGTATCACGCTCAAAGGTCCATTTCTTACACCTTAGCATCATTTTGGTAGAATTACTCTCCCCACACTTCTATCCATGCATATGCAAAGCTTCAAATCCAAACTCTATGCACATATGTAGGGGGAGCAATACTACTCAAAACCGAACTTGCTATAGTTGTCCAAATTTCTTGTGAGCTTAATGATTGGACAAGTATGACAAGTTCAAAATCTTTATTATAAAATCATCTTTGTTGAGGCTGTCATCAATTACCAAAAGCGGGAGATTGAAAGTCCCTAGTTTGGTTTTGGCTAATTGATGAAACCTAGACTAACCTTTGTTTATCTAAGTGGTTGATTTAGAGAAAGGGTTTGTCCTCATGATGAGCATATTGAATATGAAGTATGACACGTGTCATGTGATCAAAGATGAAGATCAAGATGATGCTTGGCTCCATGGACCGGTGTCAAGGTGAAGGGCTAGTCAAGGCTTTGAGCGAAGGACCATGTGATGGTGAAGCTCGGGCAAGACTAGGCGCCGATGGACCGATGCACGCGGGAAAGGGCAAGTAAAGCTCGAGGCCGATGGATCGAGACGGTCACATGATGGTGTGAAGCGTTCATATATTTGGAGAAACAAAATGGGCTCAAGGCAAAGGTATAACGATAGGGCCATTTTGTTTTGCACTCAAGACACCATAGAGTGGGTGTGAGTGGTTTAGGTTCGACAGCCGCACTATTAAGAGGGGAAGTCTTATCGGCTATTCGGACGCACGGGTGCCACTAGGTGAATTCATGAAGTGCATTGCACAGGGCCTAGTGAGCTAACCTAACCTTTGGGAATGATTGTGAAAAGTTAACACACAATGGATCTAGCGCTGGGAAAAAATGGATGCATATTTTCTATTGCGCGATGCAAATTTATTGAAATCATGCTATCTCTCGATGATCAAGTTGGTATACTTGTTGGATAGCATGACGAGAAGTTGGCGTCACGACGGGCTGAAAACGAAGTTTTCAGATACGGACGCGCAGGGCTTTAGCGCCGGACGCTGGGCCCGGCGCGTGTTATTTGGCTCAGCGAGGCTCCGCGTTGGTGAGCCGGGATGCGTGACGGACGCGGGCGGCCGGACGCTGCGTGTCGTGCAGCGTCCGGCGCATGCTGAGTCTTGGCGTGGTGCTGGCCGCGCCGGGAGGCGGCGGACGCCGGCCGTGCGTCCCGGCCGGCGGACGCGGACGTAACCTTTGAGTTTCGCCGGTCTGTCCGGACGCGGCGCGGACGCTCAGCGTTGGGAGCCACGGACGCCGACGTGGCGGCATCGCTGGCCGCCGCGGCGCCAACGGTCGTCTGGCGCGCTGGCAGGGCCGCGGACGCGTCCCGGCTCACGGCGGACGCGTCTCGGCAGCAAAGGAAAAATTCGCCCCCGAGGGGCACCCGCTAGTTTGAAGAGTTTGGGCTATAAATAGATGGGTGGCCGGGCTTGGCTCTCTTGGCTCTTCCAACTCATTCATTCATCCTTTGAGCTGAAACACTCTCCCTCTCATCTCTTGCTTGATTGTGAATCCAAAGTGAGATCGAGAGATCACCTAATGCATTGCATTGCTTGAGGGCATCTAGTGGCACTTGTGGGTGGTTTAGCCGGTGGATTTCTTGTTACTCTTGAGAGTACCGCTCCTAGCCTAGCTTGGAGATTGTTGGAGACTATGGCAAAGAGAAGGTGATTGTTCTTGGCCACCTCCGGTTGATTGTGAGAGGTTTGAGCTCACCTCGTGGGGATCACGAAGAGCATCCTAGTGGATTGCGCGTGTCGTTGAGTACCTCGCTTGAGAGTGGTGTCTTGCGGTGACTTGAGGGTCACACCGAGGAACCATCTAGGTGTTGGTCGACACAACGGTGACGAGTTTGGCGGTGCCCAAGTGAACATCCGGGGATAAATCATTGTGTTCATCTTGTCTCCCGGTGATTGGTCATCATCCTTTGTGTGTTGCCGATTGTAATTGATTGTTCATCTCCTGGTGATTGGCAACCTCGACTAAGACGTCGGTATAACAAGCCCTACTCTCTCTTGTATTACTTTGATTACATTCTTGCAAGTAGAATTGCCGTGTGGTCGGTCAACCACTTCGTTAGACAAATCCCGCGGTAGTAACTCTCGATCACTATGGCATCTTTGTGCTGCACGCTCTCTCTCTCTGATCACCTACTAGAATTGCTTGGATAGGAGGCTTGCAACATCTAGTAGGCTAAGCATAACTTGCTTTCCGCCGCTTGTGTATCTAACGGTTTGCTTAGTGAGTTTGTAGAAATTTTTATAGGCTATTCACCCCCCCTCTAGCCATCTAGGACCTTACACCCGTGCTGTGTTGTATCCGAGATCCCACCCTATCGTTAATCCGTGTGTCGACAGGGGGACGACAGAGCGGACAAAAATTCTGCGTAATGAAATTTTGACGCTTTTATTATTAGGGTATAGATATAGATAGATAGATTTGTATTACAGGATTGTTTTGCATGTAGCCATGCAAAAATAGCAAGCCATCCACGAGTTTGTGTCGGGTTTCTAGGCTAGGCGTGGTTTTAGTTTCTTAAATACAAAGCCGGTGTCCGTCTCCAACTCGTCGCATATGGACTCGTAAGCGGACGGCAGATGACGTCTGGGGAAAAATTTGACAGATATATACACAATCCGAATAGAGATCGGAGATGGACGAAAAAACGCAGCGGAAATTTTGCCTCTTTATTAGTAGGTATAGATTTAGTTTCTCTCTATATATGCATGTTATATTTTCTTTAGAAGTATATCCTTTGCCCTAGTATTTTAGTTCTATATACATGTCATGCCGTAGGCATACATATATTCCGTATTAGCATATATATACATGCTTTTAATCATAGATATACGTATCTGTTTTATTCCGCATATACAGACATCACATACGTACATGAACTAGTCGTATATACATCCATATATATATCCATATACGTGTACATATATGCACTTCTGGGAATTTGAAATATATAAAAGCAACTACTGTAGGTCTCCTCCCAAACTGGCTTGGCCTAAGTGCTAGTCTCGGCCCAGGCCGAGCAACGACGGACAGCCCTCTCAGCTTGGCTGGCTCAGGCTGGCTCAGGCCCAGGACACAACCCAGCTCGGCTGGGCCGAAGACGAGCAACGCAGACACGACGCCCGTCCATGCCGCGGAAGTCGTCTCCTCACGCACGTGAAGAACGCCGCCGAGATATTTTCCGGCAACCGTTGACGGCCTGTGTGGCACCTGTAGGGGTATAAACCCATATACCCTTATAGACATATTCAGGGCCAGTCGCTCGGCAAGACGGCCTGCACTTTGCATGGAGTCCGGCCCATTACCGGACTGCACGCGGGCAGGATAACGAAGCGGAGTACAGTTCATCGCCACCAGCTGGTGGGCCGGACGACAAGATAGCCGTGGTCCGCAACCGACGAGGATGGATTGCGACAAGGATACTTGGCCTACAAGTAGACTTAGTCGGTTAGGGTTAGACCGGAGTCCGCCTGTGACACGCACGTAATGTAACCGACAGGACATGTAACCTTGTCCGCCATATAAAGCGGCCAAGAACCCCCTAGAACGACTCTATTCATCTGACCTAATCTCTCGCAGATCCTAGACCTAGAGAGCTTAGCCCTTTCATTGTACTTAGGTACTTGATAATACAGCATCAACCGAGAAGACGACGTAGGGTATTGCGTCTCCGAGCGGCCCGAACTCTCGATAAACCCTTGTCTTGGTCATTTGTCTTGTTTCACGTCTGGGTTCGTGGATCTTAACGTGCCCTTACCGAAAATCTACTACCGTAAGCATCCTGCGGGTAGATCGCCGGGTTAGTCTTAATCGCAGCTGCGCACCAGTAGGGGCTGGTGTTTTGATCCCAAGACGATCCTGCATGGTTTCTTTCCGCCCATGAGACTTCGAGGGCCGGGCCGCACCTTCACCATCGGGTCGGTCACCCGAACCACCGTGACGGCGTCCTCGGTTCACGTAGGAGCAACCAGATGGTCCGAGCACCACTCGCACGCAGCCGGCCCTGTGAGCCGTCCGGGCTGCACAACCGTCACAAGACAGCTCTCCTCGCTCACGTCTCAGCCATTGCCGGGCAAGAAGATTCCCCGCACCGCCGGGCAACCGTAGGAGCGACCCTCAAGCCCTCAAGATCGGGGTTTTCCGCTTACCGCAGGAAGCAGATTGACACCAGATCCGATCGAAGCCGATCGATCGGCAAGGCCGTGGTCCGATCGAGATTATGGATCTAATCGAGAATACTCGCCAACAAACCGTCCAAGAACTGGGATCTTCCCCGACTTCACGCTTTGTCGATCTCGCCGGCATAACCACGCCCGCTCGGACACGCGGCACGATCCGTGATCTCCTCAAGCCATCGGACCGGGACGCACCCCCGAGCACCGCAGGACGGGCCGGTCCGATCAATAGTTCCCGTTGGTTAGATCCCAACCCGAGTCGTCCATGGACACTTGCCTCAGGAGGCCCGCCTACTATCCACCGTGAAGGTCTTCTGGTATAGCCTCAAGCTGAGCGACCGCGACGCATTCGCCGACCACCTCGCTTCGACTTACTTCCGCGCAGAGCACGAGTTCCACCTCTCCAAGATTAGATGAGTTTATCGAGGAGCGGACGGCGATACCGTTTTCCCTAACCCGGCGACGCCGAGAAGTCCAACCACCGCCCGTAGGGACCATCTGCTCGCCGCACGGTAACCAAGATGTCCTTCCCTTCGATTTGGACAACGCTGCCACGACATACTCGAGGAGTATTCAACAGCCAGTGAATGATGGACTCCTGGTCGTGAATTCTTTTCCCCAGACTCCACCGACGTGGGTCGGCATGGTGGAAATTCGGGAATTAGATCCCATGCCCCAGACACCGATCCAACCACCCCGATCAGAAACCGACCCGCCGGGCTCAAGTGGAACGCCGCCCGTGATTTCCTTCGGTATGCCGACGCTTTCTTTCCGACGATGAAGAGGTACCCAAGGACACGACATCAAGATCTTACCAAGACTACCCCGCCAATCGTTGAGCACCTCGATGTGCACCAACGACAACATGCTCGGGATTTCCCTAGACATCCTCCGGGATTCGACGGGGCAATCTTCATGGTCGAACAACGAGCATCCCGTGCAAACGAGACACGATGAACAAAGGCGGCAGGGGAAGCGCGCAATGCGATCGGATCGGCCGTGCCGCCGAGCTCGCCCTAAGCCGATCCAAAATGGCGGAGGGGAGCTGTGTGGCCATGACGCTGACCATGGCGTCATAACCTCGTGAACGAGTTCGATGTGGTTGGCAACGCGCCCGTCCACGAAACTCCCACGGCCAATATCACGCAGGTTATGGAGAAGCTGAAGCAACGCTGCCTCCGAACACCCCCTTCGGAGTGGACGAGGATCCGTGAATTCTTGGCTGTTGCTGAGGACCGTGTCAATGAACTTCGGTCCATGGGTTCTATGGCCTCCTCGCACCGGGGTCTCCGCCGCTCTTCGGCGCAACCGCTACCGACGTGATCGCCGGTCCGAGAGCGGAGGTGACAATTCCTCAAACAACGGGAGAGGCATCCCCGCACGGAACGCTCGCGCGGAGATGAAGAAGATTATGGGTACGACGACGACCATCGAGTATCACGATGATGCTCCGAGATGCAACCGTCGCCGTCCCAACCGCCAACGCGGGAACCCTCAAGGCCGGCGTGATGAAGAAGTGATCCAGCCCAAACATCGGGACCTCCGTGATCACATCGATGAATGCTATCGTGCCCGAAGGAATCATGACGGCATCCCTCCATTCTTCGAGGAGCTCAAAGCCGTCATATGGCCAAAGAACTTTCGCACCTCGAAAATCAAGACATACGATGGCAAGGCAAATCCCGAGCACCGAATCATGCCTACGAGGTCGCCGTCCGAGCAACCGGCGATGACGAGTACGTCATGGCGAACTATCTCCCGGTGGTGCTAGGTAACACGGTCACTTCGTGGTCTGTCCGTCAACACCCCGGGATCCATCCACAAGCTAAATAGCCACAAATTTTTATTGACCACTTCAAGCCGACTCCGTGTCCAGCCCGGACCAAATATGCTCTAAAGCAAATCCGCTTCGGAGTCCTTGCGGCGCAGATCCGGTGTTTCTGAGAGGCTCGAACCGGTGACCGACATCTTCCGAGACGGCCATCGAAGCTTTCATCAACGGTCTAGTCCAACCACGAGGCTATGACCTGCGTAAGGCACTATTCTTAGGATGCCCGAAGACTATGGAGTGACCTTTCTCCATCGCACACGATACGCACCACGTAGACGATGGCTTAAACCAAGGGCGGGGATGGGCCCCCGCACCGCAACTATCGGGCTGGACGATGGACTTCGACGAAGAAAGCGACGACGACCACCGCGTCGATGTACCGACCGTCGCGGCAACCAACGCTTCAACCTCTTCAGCCGGTGGGCCGGACGACAAGACAGCCGTGGTCCGCAACCGACCAGAGGTGGATTGCGCACAAGGATACTTTGGCCTACAAGTAGACTTAGTCATTAGGGTTAGACCGAGTCCTCCCAGGACATGACGAATGTAACCGACCTCTCGTACATGTAACCATGTCCGCCTCTGCATATAAAACGGCCAAGGACCCCTAGAACGCATCTATTCATCCGACCTAATCTCTAGCATCCTAGATCTAGAGAGCTTAGCCCTTTCATTGTACTCGTGTACTTTATAATACAAAGATCAACCGAGAAGTAGGACGTAGGGTATTGTGCTTTCGAAAGGCCTGAACCTCGGATAAACCCTTGTCTTGGTCATTTGTCTTGTTTCTCATGTCCGGTTCGTGGATCTTAACGTGCCCTTACCGAAAATCTGTCTACTACCGTGGGCATCCCGTGGTAGGGACTCATGGGGTTAGCCTCTAATCGACAAGACCGCCTTACTGTCTCTAGCTGACATCCCGTGCGCCAACGCGAACGGATAGGGACGCCTGGGATTGCCACCGGGCCGCCGGAGATATTTCCCACGGACGCCGCCGCCTCGCGCCTATAAAAGGCCGGGCGAGGCCACTCGAGCTCGCCACCCTCCGGGGCAAGCAAGCGAAGGTGTCATAGGAGTGGGCCGGAGTCGCTGCGAGCTCTCCACCTCGCAGCTCACACGCCGCCACCGCGCCGAAAGTGGAACGTCCGGACGACACCTCACCGGAGCCTCGACTCGCTCGAAGCCCGCCTCGTCAAGCTCGAGCTTGGAACCACCGACGCCGAGGCTTGCGTAGAGGCAAGGCGCTCCGCTCTCCGCCGCGGAACCAAACGCGACGAGCGCCTCGCCTCTCTTCTTCTCCCCCCTCCTTCTTCCTCCGTCGAGCCGAGAGCGCAAGAATGCGGACGGTTATCGCACTCACGCCGCTCGCTGCCGCGACCGGAGCGCTACCGCAGCGCAGCGCCACGCCACCGCCAAAGCCTCGCCCGCTCTTCCGCGCCGCGGAGTCCACTCGCGCGCCCATGCCATGATCCATGCCTGCCACGTCCAGCCTGCTCCCACCGCCGCCGCACGTCATCGCTACAAGAGCCGCCCGCCATCCTCGCCATGCCGCCGCCGCGCCCTCGCTCTCCTCCCCTCCATCTCTTTCTCTCTTTCTTCCCCTTCCTTGTACTCGAACTCTCTCGCTTCTTGGACGGAGGATGAAGACGATTGGGGCAAAAGGCCCACACCCAAAGGCCACGTACGGTAGCCAATGGGAAAGTGCCACCTCGCTGTGGACTCGCCTGTCATAGACTCAACTCCCTCTCCTTTTCCTCTCGTGAACCTGGTTCACGTGAAATAAAGAGAAAACAGAGCTAGGTCTAAATAAAGAGAAAACGACACAGTATATTAAGGGGTAAGTAAATAATGTCATCAAAATTCCCAGAAAATTTCTAAATAAACTAGATTAACCTTAGATCATATTTAGTTAGCTTTCACTTGTATTAATTAAATGTAATTCATATAATTAATTTTGCATGCTAGTTTAGCCAGTAGATTTAAATAATTCACATCTCATCTGTCGTAGCTCCAAATTAAGTAATTCCTGAACCATAATTTATCTAAAATCCTAATTAATCGTGACTATAAACCTAATTAATGGTGCCCATTTAAATTCTAGGTATGATCGTTTCTCTTTATAATAGAAAGTAGTCGCGTTAGTTAAGCAATAACCTTAGTGGTAGTTAGCCAGAATATTCGCGTAGGTGCATATACCATACATGTATTCCGAATGTTCTGACCCAATCACCTAAAATAAGTAGAATGCATATACATACATAAGTTAGGCCCAATATCCGGATATATACCTATGTATGGCTAGCCCTACAATCTTTATCCAACTAACCCTAGGCATATACATATACATATGTGTATATGTCGTTAACCCTAGTATGCGTATATATTCGTATACGCATACCCGACCAGCCCGTAGGAGCCACCTTATTGAATGAAATGTAACCAATCTTTTCATACTTCAGATTGACATAGTAATGATGACCATAGATAACCACCCATCACCCGCAGAGGGGCCAACCCAGTTTAGGAACGATTGTTTGCCTATACTTGCTTTTACATGTTCTGTTGGTTATTTTCTTATTTCTTCCTTCTTGTTTATCGACGCTAGCCATGCGTAGGATAAAAGACGTGGAGAACCCGAAGGACCATAGAAGCACTGCTACACAAGGATGAAGGAGCCAGAAGCATCGGAATCGGAACCTTGGATGTGCTCGTCATCGAATAGAGGCAAGTCCTATTCCCCACCTATCCGCTACATTTTCATTTCTTTATTTACTCCCCTTCTACCACCTCTATATTCTCGCTAGCCTCCACCATAAAACCCACTTTACCCAATCCTACCAACTAATAATCTTAAAGTATATTATTTATATCCTCATTCATGAATTAATACTTAATTATTATGAATTGTGAGAAATGCTTATGATAATGTGATTTATGAGAAGGTATTGGTTACCTTGATGAGATTTGAGAATTATGAATTTGAGGATAATAACTATGGAACTTAAGTTGGTAAAATTGGACTAACCCCGACATGGGGCGAGTGGGGTAATTCATGTGGTATGGATTACCTTGGTAGGTTCGCCCGGTGAGGGTTCCTGTTGGGAGATACCGTGGCAAATCTTAACGCACACCGACTAGAGTAAGATAATGTGACAAAGGTGGCGCCCGGTAGCAATGCTTACCGCAAGACCAAACTATTACCGAGAGAGGTGTCACAATTCCTCCTCGGCAAAGCCTAGAAATGCTAAGCAAGGCTAGACTCTAGTGATGACGCAAGATATGCCAAGGGTAACTCGGCAAGCGCACGGATACCGTTGTAGCACTTCAACCAAAGTGAGTATCCGCGGTGTCGTAACTTGTAGTTCGCTCACAGAAAGCGGACTAGGACTCTCTAATAAATGGGTGGATGGATATCCGTGGTGGTTCTACTCAATCTAAGATATCGTTGTTGACGAAGGGGATAAGTTGTGATGGATAAGAGCGATAAACTAAGGGTAACTGGTAGGTAGCTAGCTAGGTGGGAGGACAACGAGTGAGTATGGACTCCTATGTATCTAACTCTACTTCTGTGTTCTAATCCTACTAATGTAATGACTCAACTAGACTAATGCCTAAACAATCTGTGTGATAGGGGAAGTCGACTGACAAGTAGGAGGGGTAATCCCCTACTCCAGCGGACCTTTGGCTTATGGTCGCCCTACAGACCAGACCCAACACAAATAGAACTATAAGGAGATGGAGTCCTATCACGATTCGCCGTTCCCGCTAATATACGCTCGAATGTTGAATGGATATACCAATCAAGGTAAGGTTGCATCCACTAATAAGCACTAGTCTAAGCACCTCGCTTACACTAGCCTTATGACTTCGCTACCACGTAAGTAGCCTCAGCCCCAGTGGTAGTGAAACACACACAAAGGATTTAGGCACTAAACTAGCTAAGACTCTACACTAAGGGGACTAAGACACAACACTACTATACTAGTATAGTAATGCACTAAGTAAATACTTAAAGTAAAGTACTCAAAGTAAAGACTTAATAAAGTAAAGGAAGAATATATTAATGAAGAAAGTAATACAAGAGGAAAGGTACAAGAGCTATACCGACTCTCTAGAAGATGACTCAGGAGACCCGAGCTTTGCTCGACTCGACTCTAACTCCCACTCTAGACTAGACTACACTACACTTGATCTCCCAAGAGAGCTTGAGAACACACTTGTGGACTACTTGGGGATACCCTTGGGGATGAACTAGGGGTATTTATAGTGGAGGTGGAGTAGGGGTTACTCCGGTGCCACATCAGCGATCCGTGTGCTCCTCCACCATGCACCCTTGGATCCACCGACCTTCCCACCGACTTGAATGGACGTTTGAGATGGGGGACACATGGAGGCCATGCAGGAAGTTGGTGGAAGCAAACCGACCTTGGGAGGGCCCCACCTGCAGGTCGGCCGACCAGGGGTTGGCTGACCTATGGCTCCCACTGCCCTTCTAGAAGGTCCAGGTGGCTGTGGGAGCATTGGCGTGTGTCGTGCCACCAAAGCCCGGGCCGGCCGACCCGGCTCACGTGAGCCCGCCCACCTGCAGCGGCTCCACGGTGTTGTCCCCACTTGTCACGTGTAGTCTCGGTCCGAAGTTGGGTTCACTTGATTCCTTGCTTGCTTCTATGTGAATCCTTGGACCAATGTGCTAAGTAATTGGAACATTGAGTTGTAGCACACTTGGATCCGGGGTTGGGAAGGTCTCCCCGTAGCATGTCAAGGATCCCTTGGAGGTCACCCCGTGAGACCGCACTGTCAGTTGACCTCGGGTTTTGGGTCCCACAGTGGCTCATTTCCATCTTCCCCGCATTTCACAAGCTAAGAGTACAAGTGGAACTTTATTAGTGATAAATATGCTCATGTGATGCTTATCTTCCCTCCATCGAGGACCTGTTGACGGGTTTTCGAGTATACCATAACGAGTCTTATTTCCCGTCAACAAGATCCCCCAAGCTTAACCTTTGCTCCGAGCAAACAATCAAAACTTGGTTCGATTGGATCAGGTATAATTACTAAGTTAACATTTCAATAGTACTAAGTGCACAACAAAGAACTTCTCCTTGAATGGAAAAATGAGCAATGTTAACACACCAATATTACTCTAGCACTCATGGGGCTTATGGCATTAACTTAGTCTTGGGATGTTGGGAGACGTAACGACTTTGACTAGAGCATCTACTTTTCTCATTCTTTAGCAAGTATCATGCCGAGGTTTTTAATAAGTTTTTTCAAAAGAAGTTTTAATGTTCCTCATATGGTTTCTCTCAAGTCACTCAAGTGGTGTATGAATCCTCACCAAGGCACATCATGTGTTTGCCTTTCAAAACATCCTACCTCTAATAAGGCTTTTTGTAGAGCTCAAATAGGTATGTCAAGGAATAGCATACTCGCAATGCATATGTTGTCTAGTTAAGAAACTTGGACCACAGAAGAGACTCGTCATACTCCCAGATCAACATGTAAAATAAGGTGAATGGAATGAAGGAATGTGATGGATGGTAAGGTAATGGAAGAGAAGGTAGATGTATGGTGGATGAGGTTGCTCCTTTATTTGATTCTATCTCTTTCTACTTCTATTGAGACAAGGCTAGCTCTCTCTCTCTCTTTTTTTTTGAGAGTGAAGGGATCTATCCATGGAGTAGATGCCTAGCCTTTTTGGGGTGTGTCTCATCTAATAAATTGATAACTTAAGAGAGGATTTCTAACATTGGAGCATGGAGCAACCTATATGATGGAAATGGTGAATATGGAGATGCGTACTTCTAGTGTGGAAGCAGCACAAGAATGGTGGTATGGGTGAAGATGCGTGCTCCGGGGTAGGAGTAGCATATGAATGGTTGCGTACTTCGGATCAAAAGTAGCATATTTGGTGGTATGTGGATCTTGATCTTAGGGGCATGACAAACCTCTAACACAGGTTCTACAAGACTTAACCAAACTCAATGCAAGCGAGTCGCTTATGTAGAAGGCTTTTTGATATGCAAAGTATATATGGCCGTGGTAGAAAATTCAACACCATTGAGGAACAATTAAGTTTTCATTCATTTTCAAAATAAATTCTCTAGCAATCATGCGTGCTTAGAACAATAGTATAGAGCTCTTATCTCAACTATATCATATCTCACAACAACTTAGACTTTGTTTTAGCACTTGCAACCCACTAAGTGATCAAGTTCATGATGGTTAAAAGTGCCAAGTAATCCAAACTTAGAGAAGTGCTAAGTTGTAAACAAGCACTAGAGAAACATTAACTAGCAATTTCATCATCATTTCCATAGGAAGACTAGCACACATGAAGCACATGTACAAAAGGGAAATAAAGCAAATAAATATTTTTGGATTTTTGAAATTTTTTAGTTTTTTTTTAAATGCGAAAAACAATAACTAGAATGCAATAAGACAAAAATTAAATGAGAGGGGTTGGAAACAAACCTTGGGTAAACATACCTTAGTGGGGGAGAGGATCTCCCCCAAGCTTGTCTCTTGCTCACTGCGTGGTGGCTGCCATGTCCACCACCGGTCCCAACGGTACATCGTCCTCCGTTTGGGAGGCCTTGGGCCATTTCTAAATTTTGTTGCATGAGTTGCAACGTGGCCCGCGCCCGATGTTGATGTTCTTCACCTCCTGGGTGAGTGCTTCGATCTCGGTCGGTGGTTGGCACCTCCCTCTACCACGAGGGTGAGGGGTGTGCACCCCGAAGGTGTCCTGGAGTGAGAAGGTGTCTCCCGTGTGTGGAGCTCACCTCCTCCTCCTCATATGTACAGCATGAGAGGGTCCAGCTCTTGGGCAGCACGGGCTCGTGCTCTCATTATCATGTCCGTCCCTGCAGTAGAACGTGTTCTTTCCCTTCTATCCACACTCATGGTTAGTGATGAGGCATTATACAACCAAAGCTTCTCATTGGGGAGAGAGACTTCGAATGCACAATCCTCATAAATCATTTTAAGTGCACGTCTTGGGCCTCTTTTGAGTAGACCAACTCGAGTAAGCATGTTTTCGCTTATAATTGATCTATCATCGAGATGTACTCAACTACATTCCCCTCAAGTAAACCCATGGTTTCAGCATTCTAGTTATCAATGAAGTAAAGCCTACGGGTTTCTCTTGAGCAATAGAGTTCTCCCAAAAATGTACTAGCATTTTAACAAAAAGTAAACTTGATTTTATTAACCATGGCATAAAGGATTTGCAACTCATTATAGCCTATGTTCTGCAAGCTAGTGCCAGGGAAAAGAGTGACTTCAACCCAATAGTACATGAACCGCAAGGTTGGATTATGAATGTGCTTTGGGGTTTAGGATTAGAGCAAGTCATTGGATCTAGAAATTAATTTCCGGATTCAGCAAAGTTAAAATTTGCTAGAGCATTCTCTACATCTAGTTTGCAATCATGGTCAAAACCTAGAGTAATGCTCAACTCACTCCAAGACAGGCTATAATCATTATTAAACATGCGAAATTCAATCCCGAAGCATTTGATTTTAGTGTGCAAAGGAATTCTTGGGTGAGCAATTTTATGCCAAGTTTAGGAATGTGCCAAAATGAAGACCAACCAATGGTATTGAAAATGATGGCAAAGTCTGTGCTCATACCTGATCGGTAGAGGAGTTCCTGATCGAAGAGAGCGGAGTGCTGAAAGCCGCAAGTGCAAAGGGTGTAGAGCTTCCCTAACTCCTCATGGGTGACCATGAGGTTGTTAAGAGGCTCCATCATCCCGCCAGGAATGATGGCGGAGCAAGATGATGCACTTGTTCTCCTTCCTCCCTCTCATGCTCCTACTTCCCGCATCGGTGAGAGCTCGCGAGGATGAGCCCCCACTCTTCTTCTTGCTAATCTTTCCGAGGATGAATTTCTTCATGCTAGCTACACAAGTGAACAAACGAGACCAAGCTTCCTACTACACTACTATGAAAGAAAGGGAAATATTTTTGGGTTTTTGGGTTATGGTTCCTAATTACACTAAACTTGAGAAGACTTGAAACACTAAGAGTAAGACAAGGCCAAGTGAGCTCGAGATGATTCTGCTGGTTGTGGCGTGGATTGAGCTCACATTGGGGTGGTATTTATAGGGGTGAAAAGGGCAGAGAACTCGCCCAAAGTGTGTCGCACACCACCACTTTGTGCCCTATGATGTTGTGTCTCACTTAGACAAGGAATCTAGCATCGTGCTTGCAAAAATTCAGGAAATTGGGACCAAACCTTGGTCGGCCGACCAAGGACTTTGCCCCCCACCACTTTGGACATGTTGTGTCTCGGGTTGTCTCGGTAAAGGTGGTGGTGGTCCCGGTCTAAAGATGTTGCCGGGTTGCTTCGGATTCCTAAGTCTAGTGTTTGGTGAAAGAGAAAAGGAGAAAGCAAAAGTGGAGACAAGGATGAAAGGATTCCCCATAGACCATGGGGACACTTTGGCATGCATTGCTGCTCCCCATGCTTGCTTTGGCTGTTGGCATGCTTCCTAAAGCATTCAACATGCTTAAAGTAGCATCCTAGGCTAAAGTCATGAGCAATGGGACCATCTCTCCTCGACTCCGGCTAGTGTGACGGGCATAGGATCCTTGTGTGTCATCATTGGGAGGCAGGTGGCACCAAGTCCAAAGGCGGCCGACCTAAGGCTTTTTGAGCCCCGTAGCATACAATGTCAATGCTCCTTGATCCTCAAGCTTCTAGCCAGAGTGAAGAGCAGAGGTGGTGGGACTTCACATGGCAGTCGGCCAACCGCCCATGGTGACCCCACCAGCCTCATTTTTTCTCTTAATCACTCTTCTCAAGTTTTATTATCTATGTCTAACTTATTTTATCGAAGTAAAATATGCAAATAGAAAGTAAACATGCAATTGAATAGGAAATGCAAAATTGAAATGCACGAAATAAATATGAGATAAATTACCGACATACCCGGCGGCCGAGGGCTCCCGTGTTTTAGGTCCATAGAGCAGACCTCTCCGTCGGGTTCATTCCCGTGGACACCTCGGCCGGTCCCGGAGACGGGGACCATGAAGGGGTGTCTCCTTCTTCCGCCATACTTGTTTGACTTCTAGGCTTGTGGCTTGGCGGGTTCTTCTTCGTCTTCTTGGCCGACTTAGCGGTCTTAGTAAGTTCTTCCTTTTGGCGGTGTTGGCGACGAGGTTTCGAGGTGCCGGTTCCCGCATGTTAGCTTTAAAACCATTGAAAGGCACTCTTACTCCTCCATCCGTCGAACCGCATGTGGACTCGGCTGCCCCCCATGTAGATGGTTGCGTCCACCGTGTTTAGGAATGGTCGTCCTGATGAGCTGGACGCCGACGTTGGCTCCCATGTCCAAGTACTGTGAAGTCGACAGGACATACTCATTTCTCGATTCGGTAAGATGTCCCGTACACCCTCGAAACCGGATGGTTTGATCTCGCCATCCGCAAATGCACATATGTGGGGTGCAAAGGGCCCCTAATAGGTTATCATAAGTTACCTTGGAGATGATGTTGACACCGGGATCCAAGGTCGTGCAGGCGTTGTCAAAGATTTGTGGTCCAATCTGGCAAGTGATAGTCGGTAGGCCAGATCTCCCTTCTTTTCGAGATAAACGGTGAATCCACCGTGACCCGAATGGTAACAAGACCGAGGCTTACCGAACCTCGTAGTTACCAAATTCTCACCCTCAACACGTCCCAAGGCTTTGCCGGAATCTTACCTTGCTCAAAGGCTGGGACAGCTGTTAATTGAGCTAACCGGGTTTCTAACATTTTATTAAAGCTCAATTGATTCTTCATAAAGCGAAGTTAAAGCTATCCATATTTTCACTTAAGATTCTCTAAGATCTTGTCATTAGCCATCATTCTTTTAGTAAGACCATCATTAATTTTGATTTGGCCAAAGACAAGTTCTTTATGCAAGGTTGGTTACCAAAAGAATTACCAGAATTGTTATTGTAACCCATACCTTGGCCTTGGTAGAAGGGGCGTGAACTCCATTGTGGTTGTTGGGACCCATTCCCGTTGTTGAAATTGTTGTTGTTGTTGACGAAGTTCACCTCTTCCCCGTGTTGTGCGCAAATGTTGCCCGACGATCCTCCTCCGCATACTTCGCACCATGGGTCAAGGCCCACAGCACACGATAGCGGCAGGGGTCCGGATGGCCTCAACTTCCTTTTTAGAGGAAGATTCCTTCTATCTTCTTCATCAGATGTCCATCTTAGCGAGAGCATGTCCACCTCATTAAGGGCGTGGACACCTCTCTTTTTGGCTGAAGGCGCTCTTCATTCCAACCTTGGTTGATAACCATTTTCTCAATGAGCTCCTTGGCATCTTTGACATTGTGTTGCAAGAATGCCCCTCCAGCCGAAGCATCAAGGTGACTACGGGCTGCCGGTCGCCCCATGGTAAAAACCTTGAATAATGAGCCATTCGTCTATCCCATGATGAGGACAAAGCCTGAATGTACTCATTGAGACATTCCCATGCTTCGGGAAACGCCTGCCGTACTTCTCTTTTGTTGGAAGCTTGAGATCTTCCCACGTAGGACACCGGTCTTGCTTGCAGGAAAGAACTTTTTGAGGAAAGCATTGGCACATCTCGTCCCAAGTCGTCACTTCACTCTTGTTGTTGTAGAACCATTGCTTCGCTTCCCAATAGCGAGAATGGGAAAAGACGAAGACGAACGGCATCCACCGGTGGACGTTCTGACCGGCGAAAGTGTTGCACACCTCCGTAAAGTGTTGAAGGGGGCATTGGCATCCTCATGTGGCTTCCCACGTAATTGATTAGCTTGCACCATGTTGATCAAGGCAGGCTTGAGTTCAAAGGTCGTGATCGCCCAAGTTCACGTTCGGGCCCGTAGCAACAAAGTCACCGACAGTGGACGAGAACTCGCCGATGGTCTTCTGATCCATGACCGCCTCAACAACCGGTGCGGGACTTCCTTCCACAAACGGCTTAGGCTCCGAGATGAACCTCGAGGAGGAACTAGACGACATCTAGCTCTCTTAGCAACCGGCCAGATCTTCAACGAAATTCGACGGTGCGCTTGAAAACCGCTCATGCACCGTCTTAAAAATGATAACAAGAAAAACAAGACAAGTGAAGGATAAGCTCTAACACTAACTGCGATACTTAGATCAATAGTAGACCACGGATTCCAATTTAATAATGCGGGCAAAAGCTTTCCCGCAACGGCGCTTTAAATGCTTTGTTGCCAAATCTTAACGCACACCGACTAGAGTAAGATAATGTGACAAAGGTGGCGCCTGGTAGCAATGCTTACCGCAAGCCCGAACCATTACCAGAGAGAGGGTGTCACAATTCCTCCTCAGGCAACAGCCTAGAAATGCTAAGCAAGGCTAGACTCTAGTGATGACGCAAAGATATGCCAAGGGTAACTCGTGAAAGTGCACATACCACCGTAGCACTTCAACCGGGTGAGTTCTCGCGGTGTTGTAACTTGTAGTTCGCCTGGGAAAGTGGACTAGACTCTCTAATAAATGGGTGGACGGATATCCGTGGTGGTTCTAATTAATCTAAGATATCAAAGTTGACGCAGGGATAAGTTGTGATGGATAAGAGTGATAAACTAAGGGTAACCGTAGGTAGCTAGCTAGGTGGGAGGACAACGAGTGAGTATGGACTCCTATGTATCTAACTCTACTTCGTTCTAATCCTACTAATGTAATGACTCAACTAGACTAATGCCTAAACAATCCAGGATAATAGGAAGTCGAATCGACAAGTAGGAGGGGTAATCCTCTTACCTGCAAATGACCTTAGCTTATGGTCGCTCTATAGACCACCCAACGCAAATAGAACTATAAGGAGATGGAGTCCTATCACGATTCGCTCCCGCTAATATACGTCGAATGTTGAATGGATATACCAATCAAGGTAAGGTTGCATCCACTAATAAGCACTAGTCTAAGCACCTCGCTTACACTAGCCTTATGACTTCAGCTACCACGTAAGTAGCCTCAGCCCCGCTTGGTAGTGAAACACACACAAAGGATTTAGGCACTAAACTAGCTAAGACTCTACACTAAGGGGACTAAGACACAACACTACTATACTAGTATATAGTAATGCACTAAGTAAATACTTAAAGTAAAGTACTCAAAGTAAAGACTTAATAAAGTAAAGGAAGAATATATTAATAAAGAAAGTAATACAAGAGGAAAGGTACAAGTGCTATACCAAACTCTCTAGAAGATGACTCCGGGAGACCCGAGCTTGCTCGACTCGACTCTAACTCCCACTCTAGACTAGACTACACTACACTTGATCTCCCAAGAGAGCTTGAGAACACACTTGTGGACTACTTGGGGATACCCTTGGGGATGAACTAGGGGGTATTTATAGTGGAGGTGGAGGGGTTACCCGGTGCCACGTCGATCCGTGTGCTCCTCCACCATGCACCCTTGATCCACCGACCTTCCCACCGACTTGAATGGACGTTTGAGATGGGGGACACATGGAGGCCATGCAGAAGTTGGTGGAAGCAAACCGACCTTGGGAGGGCCCCACCTCGGGCAGTCGGCCGACCAGGGGTTGGTCGACCTATGGCTCCCACCGCCCTTCTAGAAGGTCCAGGGCCATGGAGCATTGGCTGTGTGTCGTGCCACCAAAGCCCGGTCGGGCCGACCCGTCTGCGAGCCCGGCCCACCCGGGCAAATGGGTGTTGTCCCCACTTGTCACGGTGTCCGGGTCCGGTTGGGTTCACTTGATTCCTTGCTTGCTTCTATGTGAATTCTTGGACCAATGTGCTAAGTAATTGGAACATTGAGTTGTAGCACACTTGGATCCGTGGGTTGGGAAGGTCTCCCGCATGTCAAGGATCCCGCTTGGAGGTCGCCGGTGAGGTCGCACTGTGCCGGGCCTGGAACTTGGGTTTGGGTCCCACAGGCTCATTTCCATCTTCCCCGCATTTCACAAGCTAAGAGTACAAGTGGAACTTTATTAGTGATAAATATGCTCATGTGATGCTTATCTTCCCTCCATCGAGGACTCGTTGATGGGCTTCGAGTATACTCATAACAGGTCTTATTTCCCGTCACCGTATACTCGCCCGCCGCATAAGGACCGGTTCATTTTCCATCTCGCTCTAGCGTAATTCTTGGGTATGTGCCCACATGTCTATATGGGTAGACTTGATCTCACACCCCGTTAGATAGAAGTATAATTTCCGCTAGGAGGCCGAGTGGCAACGGACTAACAGGAGAGGACACGGCTGCTAGGTGATCTACCATGGTCTCGACGACATGGTTGCTATGTGGTCTTCCATGTAAAACTTATTGTTGTGCCGTGTGGCGAGCACCCTTTCTATTTAATCGGATGCTATGTGATCATCCAACCACTCGATATTTTAGGATGCCGTGTGATCATCCCGATGCTTGTGGTTCCGATCCCCGAGTAGTCCATGGTGAATTATATGGAAATCTAAGGTAGCTCCCTCTCGGGTACGAGGTTCCTGGTGAAACTGCCCAAGCCAATGACGTTCCCGGTGTCGGACCGCGCTTGGTCATGTGGGGAAATTTGTACACTGTGAGTTTTACTAAATCTATTTGAATAGCCACGCCCTTGGAATGGACAACCGCCGGGATGAGGTCCAAATGATTAGACTTCCACAACTATGACGATCTCAAAGATTTATTTATGTTATGGTAACCTATAATTAACTCAGAACCGGTGAGGATGGCAATACCCTCGCTGTGGTCCAACCTTGTAATTACTTCACTTACCTTTACCTCCACCCTTACAACTAACCACTCCCACATATAGCCTTCCCATCCACCTCTTAGGGCTTCTCGAGTACTTTATGTACTTTCGGTCCCCTCTATTCTATATTTGTAGGAGTGAAGCTTATAAGAGAAAGCATACGAGGACGGAGCTACCAAGGAATACGCAAGGATAGGACAACTGGAGTCTACCTGAAGACGGAGCCATACGATCACACGAATGAGCTACTCGAAGACTTCCATGACTAGCACACAGAAGTATGCATTAGGCTAGGGTGCGTCCGCACTCTAAGTTACTCGTAGGAATGGAACCACGACATCATAGGACCCACCATTAGAAGTTCGATGTTTGTTGTAAGGCCAATGGCCCAATCTATGTGAAAACATATGAACCTTGTACGTGTTTTCCTAGATTAATAAAAGTATGGTTTTTGATATCATTCTTGTCTCAATTGTGCGTATCACCTACTGATCCCAGGAGTGACATATGATGCACAGTGGTCCCTAAAAATTTGGGGCCGACACTTATCTACGCATCCTCGGGTGGGATTACGACCTATCCTTCACCTATTAGATGGTAGGGATGCTGTGTAGATGCAATTGCTGGTTTTATTACTCGCTTACATATGTGTATTTCAGAGGATGGATAACCGTGAGTGGATGTACACGGGCTACGCAAGTAAGAGCCATGAATGGGTTAGGGGACCAATGCTTTCCTGGAGCATGCATTTGGCACAGCTGCTAAAGGGTCGAGTCAGATGCCGTGTCCCTGCAGCAAAAGTGAGAACATGAAAAGAAAATAAAAGAATCGGGTGGTGAAGGATCTTTACAAGCACGGATTCGTTGCAAACTATACCCGCTAGATCTACCATGGTGAAGGCGATCGTATTAGAGAGAGGTGGTGAGACCACACCTTGAGGAGTATGATGGAGATGCTGGGATGGCAGACATGATGGCAGACTTTCACGATGCACAGTTCATCAAGGATTGGAGAAGGAGGAGGATCCGAGAGGAAACCGCAAAGGCGTTCTTAGACATGTCAGTTTTCGGCACATTATTCCCCTTCACGACAAGACAATGGTTTAGCAACTGGATGCCATTGCACGCCTAATAGGGCTAAAGTCGCAATTGAGCCTGAGTCGAGACGGCTTCGATGCCATGTTGACGGCTATTGGCAACCTGTTCCCGGAGGGTCACATCCTGCCGAAGAACACATACGAGTCATAGAGACTCCTTCGTGCACTTAAGATGCCATATGAACGATCCATGCTTGTCTGAACGGTGCGTCCTATTTAGGGGAGACCACGAGAAAGCAACGCACTATCCAAAATGCAAAGCATGTAGGTTTGTGGAGGTAGACGGTAGTGATGGCAAGTAGAAATAGTCTAAGATCCTTGAGAAGGTCCTACAGTACCTTCCTTTCCTACCAAGGCTCCAACGGCTATACATGACAGAGGAGTCCACGAAACAAATGACATGGCACAAGAATGGCAAAAGATATAGTCCTGCCAAGATGGTACATCCATCGGATGGTGACGCATGGAAGCACTTCGATGACATGCATCTTGGCAAAGCTATGTAGGATCGGAATGTACGTGTAGCGCTGGCAACAGATGGGTTCAACTCATTTGGAATGATGGTGGCCCCGTACACTTGTTGGCCCATGTTCGTGATCCCCCTCAATCTTCCTCCCTGTGTCATGTTTGAACCCAAGAACATGTTCTTGTCACTGATAATACCTGGACACCCGAGCAACAATATGAGTGTGTTTATGGAGCCAGTGTGGGATGAATTGCAAGATGCTTGGGAAATGGGGGTACTGACGTACGACTGAGCTACAAAGAAGAACTTCATAATGCATGTGTGGTACCAGTATTCAATGCATGACTTCCCGGCGTATGGCATATTCGGCGTGGTGTATTCACGGAAGTTCCCTTGCCCAATATGCAAGGGGTACTGATGTTCACCCGGGCCGAACAAGGGTGGCAAGTATTCTTCGTTCAACAAACATCATCAATTCCCGCCGACAACCATGAATTCGATGAGACATCGAACACTTCATGAAAGGTGTTGAAGTCATCGACCCATTCCTCATATTATGAGCCCGGTGCGAGTCCTGCCGAGATAGAGGCTCTCAAAATTGATGAAGTCAAGGGTGGTTTTATTGGATGTATTAACGAACACATGTGGACTCATATATCGGGCTTGACTAGGCTCCCCTACTTCAAGCACCTTCTTCTTCCACACAACATCGATGTAATGCACACAGAAAAGAATGTCGCCGAGGCACTCTGGCAACACTCATGGGCATAAATAAAAAGTCAAAGGACAACGTTAAGGCTAGACTGGATGTGGAAAGATGTGATAGACCAAAGCTAGTGATGAAGACCCCTACACCCGGCAAGAGATGGAAAAAGGGCCTGGCCAATTACATCCTGAAAAGGGGCGATAGGAAGGAAGTCCTGCAGTGGATCAAGACGTTAATGTTCCCTGATGGGTATGCGGTGAATCTGAGTAGGGGAGTGAACTTGAAGACTATGAAAGTCTTAGGGATGAAGAGTCATGACTTTCACATATGGATTGAGCGGCTCCTTCCTACGATGACCCGAAGATACCTCCCCGAGCCAGCATGGTGCGTCCTGGCAGAGTTGAGCTATTTCTTCCGCCGCCGAGCTAAGGAGTTATCTTGAGATGTGATTGCTGACCTCGGAGCGTGCTGCACCTTCCGTGCTCCGCAAGTTGGAGATGATATTTTCACTGTGCTTCTTCCAACCGATGCAAAGATCTCGGATGAACCGACCGTGCGAGGTACGGCCGTGTGGCTGCACGCCCGTTGGTGCTATCCAATCGAGAGGTGTCTAAAGTGTCTGGGAAAGTATAGAAATAAAGCCAAAATTGAGGCTTCCGTGGTAGAGGCATTCATTCTCGATGAGGTGTCAAACTTCACAACGGCATACTATACTAAGACCCTTCCCAACGTTCACAATCCAACCCCTCGTTACAACGCCGACGAGAGTTCATCGAACCTCAGCCTTTCCAAAGGGTAACTCAGAAGAGGAAGCACAGGTACCCACAAGAACTTGCCCTATGGTGAGTGGCGCACTATCATGCTCTACGTGTTGTTGAACCTTGAAGAAGTGACTCCTTATCAGAAGTAAGTTCTCAATGAGCTTGTTACATACGCCTTCACTATCCTTCACCTATTGATCCAACCCTCTTGTCTCTTGTTTTTTTAGAAAATTTATTAATGAATACCGGAGAGGGAATAGGGCCTTCCTCTCAAGAAGAAGACCATCTTCTCAAATATGGTGTGCCCGATTTTATTTCCTGGTTCGTACAAAGGTACCATCCAACTAACCTCGTTCCAACTTTAGATTCCACTTTGCTCCTAGGAGGCAGTAATGTAATGATCTGCCTGGCCTCACTCGCAGCCCGCACGGATGCGAAAATGAGTGTGAATTAAAATAGGTGGGCAGGTGGCTTCCCCATGGTCAAGTCATTCACCGTTTATGATGTGAATGGCTATCGCGCACGAGAAGCTACGAGGAGAGTCGGCCCAAACGAAGAACCACGTGCACCGAGTTCGTACGCCGGCACGGATAAGCGTGACTATTATGGCATAGTCGAAAAATATACGAGCTCAATTTTGAGGGTCCCAAAGCTCTTAATCCAGTGGTATTCAAATGCCATTGGTTCGATCCGATGTGATGAGAAGAGACCCTAAGATTGGGCAAGTCAAAATTCAACAGATTCTATCTATAAAGGAGAGGATGTCTATATTGTGGCTCAAAGGCCATGCAAGTTTATTATCTCCCATGGGCATGCCAAAAACACGAGAAGCTTACGGGTTGGTACCTTGTGCACTTGGTATCGCCCTGCGATAAAGCGCCTGTCCCAAACGATGATGATTGTAACTTTGACCCAAACACAGATAGCGGAGAGTTCTATCAACCTGAGTGGCTAGAAGGGAGTTTGGAGATAGACATTCTTTCGCTGATAGACATGGAAGTAGACAACGACATCGATGAGGACGAGGGTGATGAGGTACAGGATGCTAAGGACTTACAAATGCTTGAGCGATGGAGGATGGAGCGCGATGGAGTTATTGAGGACGATGTAGATGATCAGGATGATGGAAATGATGAGGACAGAGGAGATGATGGAGACTTAAGAGAGCTCGACAATATTGAAAGTGATGACGACAATAGTGATAGTGATGATGACACGCCGGCCCACCGCCGTTCGTGGAGATAATTTCTAATTCATGTAATACTAATTGTTTTATTATTACTTTGCATCTCTTTACAACCTCCTTCTCGTCCGATTTGGCTAATTGGTTTGATCTCTGTCATTACGGCATCGACAAAATGCGCGGGCGGAAGGCGCAAAGAACGACGGGGGTCAATCGGTCTACCGGGAGGACCGCTACCCACCGTCGGCGAGGTGTAGCCGTTGGCGGAGCCGATCGATGAGGCAGGGAGCAGAGGTCCCACCCACGCCCGCTGACCCACCATCGACGAGTGAGCAGCCGTCGACGAGGAGGGAGAAGAGGTCGGTGCATGTCCCAACAACTTTCAAGTATACCCCTGTCTGTACTTCTTGGAGAACTGTACATTTATAATGTACTTGCCAACTGGACATTGTAATTTACCAACTTTCAAGAAGTATAATTTACTAACTTCCTAACTTTCAAATAAAACCTTTAAAGAATAATTTACTAAGTTGCTGGGGACTGAGTTATGTTGCCGATCATGCTAAGTGCGATACAAGGCTGGTCGATAGGCACCTGCAAACAATGAGCAGATCAACAAATCAGCTTCTGAGGCATCTATTCCAGTATAAGAGGAGGAGATGGGAAGCAGATCCCAGGCAAGATGCTATGTTTATACTACTTACGTAATGGCCAGCTCAAGAATCCAGTAGAAATGCAGGTTCTTATAGGACCTGACGAAAGCCTTGGTTCCTTTGCTGGAGCCACAGTACAGAGACTGCCTGGGCAGGCTCAGGAAGGTCTTCAGCCCATCCCATCTGAGATTATTGTATCCACAAATGATGCATTGAGTCATTAAGATATTATCCTCCGGTTACTTATATCGGAACAAAAAGACTGACGACTTACTTGAGCTTCTGAACCCATGCTTCTGCGCCGATGGTCGCACAGATTATGTCGAGCTTCAGTTTGGGAGAAAACATAGTAGGTATCAAGTGCAGCACTGAAATTTGCGGCCTAAATACTGTGCATTTGACTATGAATAATATATGAATGGACAATCCAGATGCCTAATTAACTGTAACTGTGAGGTATGTTGTCCGTATATATGTACCTTATTTAATTTGATTAATCCTGTCAGTCAAGGTTCATAGTTTCCAGAAAAGGATATCATCTTTTCTAAAGAAGATCCCAGGTACTAACCGATAGTTTCATCGTACGCTGGCTGGTTGCCCTAGGCTAACGGTGAAAGGCAGTCATTCCTCTTTAGATATAGATCGGAATAGTAGGAGTAGGCTATTCAATTTGAACAAAAGCCAGACACCTCTGCTCCTGATGTAATATTAACCTGCATGCATCATCTAGTTTGAATCCAAATCTTGCATGCACCATGAAGATGGGCAGTCCACTTTTAATGCATCACACTCTGTTCACATATGTATATCTAACTTAATTTGTGTACACAATTCAAAATACTTGTGTATATCAAAGGATGAGAGAGTACCATTTTGTTCCACATAAATAAATTCATTGATCTTAACATGTTTAAATCCTTAACTTTCATGATATAATGTTTCTGCCAAACAGAGTGGAGAACTCAAGAAATTGGGAGTTGAAAAGGCAGGGTAGTAGTACTGACCTGGCCGTTGTACACCGTCACACTGACACCGTAAGACAGTAGCTCATCAATCTGCAATAGAACACTGAGAAGTTAATCGTGCTGCGCTGCTAGTTCCTGAACATTATTCTCCAAGACACATCTATATTCAAGCCAGAGGCCTGAAGTCTAGCGTCTATATCATTAGACCATTTTAGTAATGATTAGTCAGGATTAGTTGCTAATTGTGGGGTAGCCGTCTAACTAGTGTCATACTGAGGCGTACTAGCTCGCGCTCACCTCATCGATTCTTGGCTTCATTATCTCACCGACCAGCGCGTCATAAACATCATAGTTAAGCCCCTGCCACCTGCAATAGTTGGAACTCTATAGCATCATATCATTGCATCATGCCGTAAATAAAGTGACCGTTGTGTTGTGGTGCAAAATTGAAGGGCCTTTGCTGCTCACGTGAGGTTTTTGGGGATGATTTTGAGCTTCTCCTTGATGACTCCATTCATGATGCCAGGCAAGTCCTCCCGCACCGGCTTGCCGCTGGGGTACCTCGAGTACTTCAGCATAGCCTTCACGGTGCTTGGCGACGACGCCGCTGCTGTTTCTGTCGTCACCTGGTCCAGGCTGCCAACAAGAAAATTGTATACGTCCTGAAAACATACAGCGAGCTAGCGTGAGAGATCGAGGTAGTAAGCATGATATGATTTATACACATGAGCTCTCTTGAAGACGTGTAGTACGTGTAGAGCACCATCGGAGTCAACGGTCAACACTTACCACGTCGCCGCTCTTGGTGCCGATGAAACCCAGGAGATCGTTCCACGAACCCTCCGCGCCGCTGAAATTGCCCGCCGCGATCTGCTCCTTCACCGTCGCTGCCCTCCCGAGATTACATTTAGAATTAGCGTGCGCTTGTGAATGTGACTGGAAAAAGAAACCTCGGATAGGTCGGTTGCCAGCGCGGCGTGCTTACTTGTTTGCTTCGTCGCCGGCGTTGTCGTCAAGCCTTGACACGCTCAGGAGCAGCGGCGTGTACGACAGCTGCATGCACAATCCGAAATTAAACACATTTAATTGCATTCAGAATTTATATAAACTACAGATTCGTGCACTGAAAGGCCATGGTTCGTGCCGTGTGCTTGCTCACCGTGAAATCCTCCGGCGAGATCCAGCTATCGCCGAGCGCCACACCTGCCGGAAAAGAACCGAGAATCTCTGAGTATACTGACGTAAATCGCTCAACCAATGCATTATTGGTGCAGTGCTTTCGAACCTCCGAGCGTGATGTTGAGCTCGCCGGCGCGGGTGGCCCTGGCGACGGACGCGCCCAGCGTGGCGGCGTACTTGCCCCCGTAGGACTCGGCGACCAGGAACAGCGGGCTGCTCTGCAGCGTGGGTATGTCCATGACGATCGCCTTGAGCAGCGTGGTGGCGTCCTCCGCCTGCTGCCAGTCGGTGGTCACCAGCAGGCTGTCGTCCTCCACGTAGCTGTACCCGACGCCCACTGGGTTGTCCTGTGCCGTCGAGACATGTACAAAAGACTCAGTACGAAGCACGCACGATAGTTCAACAAAAGATGAGGGATACGGGTATCTCTGATCTCTGTCCTGACCACGAAGATGAGGTCGGCCTTCTGGAGCCACGTCGAGTTCCGCGGCTGCAGGTTGACGTCCAGAGGCCCGATCTCCTGGAAGTTTCCGAACCCGACGCCGGACGCGCCCTGCACAGCCACCAAGACCACGATTGGATGCCATGTTCCTGTGCAGGGGAGCAAATTCTGGAATGGAGGAGTGGCAGTGCGTACCGGGCCGCCCTGCAGCCATAGGACTGTCGGCCATGGCTTCGTCGGCGTCGACGTCCTTTGCGGGCTCTTGTAGTACCACCAGAATAGGTTAGCCTCTGCCACGACGATAGCAGCGCAGTGTGTAAGGCTAGGACAGACGACCGGCAAAAGAGCAAGAGGTATACGATGATTACTGGCCAGTAGCGAGAGGGGCATTACTTACTTGGCCGGACTTCGACGTACCCCCACAGCTCTGAGCCGTCGGGGGTGCCGGTGGTGGTCGTTGCGGCTGAACTGGAACGGAGCGAGCCGATCCATGGGCCAACGACGAGGAGGGAAAACAGAGCAAGCAGGGAGAATGACCTATCCATGTTGGCGGCAAACGTGAGCGATATTCTGATGCTGTGGTATGTCACCTGGAAGTGCGAGTGACGCTGTACGTGGCCGACCGTGGTTTAAATAGGTAGCGCCTTGCAATCAAACGGAGATGCCAAGGCAGAAATATGCAAGGTGCTGTGTTGGCGTTCGTTTTCCTCGACGCGATCGTTACTAGCCTGCAGCCAAACGCAAGGCCTAAGTGAAACATCGCTCGTTAGATGTGTGCGGCATTGCAAATATTGTACTACATAAACAAACTGCTTTTCGTCAGCCAATTCCATTTTGGCGTTCTGTTCGCTCGGAACGTCCGACATTGGGTGGGCCATATCCATCCGGTCACATATAATGCTAGTTGATACGTAATAGTCATCCGCGAGCCATCCATTTGGAAAAGGCCAAGCTACGTCACATATCGCTCGATCGTTACATAAGCATGCATGTACGTATCCGGCGTTGTAAATATTGTACTATACATGGCAAACTGTTTTTTTTTTTGGTAAGGTGAAAACCATTCAACACTTCTTCAAAATTCTTATGTGTCCTGTTTAAATTGTCTCTTGTATAAATATGTCGCCTCCACCTATTAAGACACAGATTTATCTAGTTGGTCAAATTTAGGGGCCAGGACACCGAACTTACTATAGTATTTGTAGGCGCTGCAAGCCTGTATTGGTCAATCTGGCTATCCTGAGATAATGATTGTTTTCAATGCAGACCACATTTTTTTTCAATAGGGTTCTATTCAGAGAGCACTAGCTTTGAATTTGGGCGCGGACTCTGCCCTAACGCCGTCGCCGCTGTCGTCCACCACTATTGGTCTCTCTCTCTTCTCCTCTGGCATCACGCCAGGGGCTGAAAGGAGTAGAGATCTATTGTTTTTAATAAACTTTTCCTAGTAGATCGAGTCATCGGGTTAGTGTCTCGCCATGCCAAATTTCTTATGGTGTATCTTCTCCTTCACCTCCTCTCCGGCGACGGTGAAGGGAATTAGGGTGGAATCGTCTTCTCCATGACGGCTTCGCTGGAGATGAGGGCGAAAACTTCGGCGTTAGCATCTTCTTCGACGACATGACGACATGGAGACTTTTATTTCCGGACAGTAGCATCAAGGCGGACATGATGTCGCCGCCATGGAATAATTTTCTCTAGTCTCTTCTCCGTTTTGTTGTAGTTAGATCTAGCCATAATGAAGGACTAGTAACCATGCACGTGCGACACGCACGTGTCTAAAAAAATGTTTCATAATAGAATAATCAATATTATAAATCCAATTATTTGTTTTTTATTTAAAGTGCTTTCTATTATGGTAATGCTCCAGAACATACGTTCTAATCATAGAACGTCACCACGCGACCGGCCCATGGGCCGACCCCACCGTCCTCGCTCGTTCCGCTAGGCACGAATAAAAAAGAGAAGAACGGGAACGGCCGTTCCGCGTCGTTTTCTCCCCACTGCTCCGCCTCGTCCGTTCCGCCTCATCTTCTCTCCACAGTCCACACACTCACTCGCAGTCTCACTCTCGCACCGTCATCGCCGCGCCGCGCTTGCTCCCTCCCCCCCCCCCTCTTCTCGCGCTCCTGCGCCTTCATGCGTGAACAAGCCTGACGGTACGCGGCGGAACCGGAACCGACGACGGGCGGTCGTGGATCCGGTGTCTCCGGCGGTGGAAGTCCCAAATCCACCGGATCCGGCCACGAGGCTCGCAGATCCGACGACGGCGCCCGCTTGCTCGACGGGGGCAGTCGCGAGTCCAGCATGGCAGCGGCAGCGACGGATCCGGCCGATCCGCCGGGGCGACCGCGGATCGGGTGGATCCGCCCGAGCCGCGGCGGGGAGCCTGATCCGGTGATACGCGCGGCCGGGGCATTCACGGGTCCGTGTATCGACCGAGGTAGGCCTCCTCTGTTCTTCTCCTCCCCCTCTCTTCCTCCTCCAACTCCGGCGAACACCCCTCACTCCCCCACCTCGATTCTTTCGTGTGTTTCGAAGCTTATTTGTCTTTGTTGCGCCATCAGGCCCATGCTTGTTTCGCCACGCTGTTTTCATTTGTTTCAATTGATTTTTTCCGTTTCTTCTCTGTGCTTGTTTTTCCAATAACTTTTTTTTTGTTTCTTTTCATTTGTTGATGTTGTTTCAGTTCTTCAATCCTTTTTGTTTCACATTTTTTTTTGTTTCAATATATGTTTTCAATTTAATTCGATCATTTTTTTGTTTCTTTTGCTCGCAATCTGATGTTTCAACCCTACGTTCTTAGTTTCATTTGAATTTTTCCCCCTTTTCTGTTTTTCCAGATTAAGCATATTGTGTTGGTCCTGTTGTTTCTTTTATTTCTTTGTTTTTGTTTCAGTTATTGTTTTCTTATTGTTTCTTTTTTTCTTCTTCAGCTTTGTTTCAAATGATTTGCTCATATTGTTTCAAAAATGTTTTGTGTTGTGTTTCAACTACACTTTTTTCGATGTTTTAATTCTCTCATGTTGCTTTTTTATTTTCAGAGGCACGGCCGCCATGTTTGGCGGCGGCGGCGACGGCGGAGGGCCAGCCACGGGAGGAGCAGAGGCCGCGGGGGTGTCGCGGCGGGCAGGCGTGTCGGGGCTGTCGCGTCCGCGTGCGCGCGCTTCCATCTGAAAACATGTGTCACTACAAACGTCAGCAGCTAAAACATGTGACACTCGATTACAGACGTAATTACAAACACTTATTTTACAAGAAGATAACTCATTATATAGCAAATGTTTCATCTCCGTGATGATGCCTCCAACCGTAGAGAGCCTGTAAGCGTCTGACTCCAATGCCAGCTTGACGAGCATTGCATCCGTCTCAATGTTCAACTGAGAGATCCCCAGCCGTGCGGCCTTCTGTAAACCTGCGGCACAGCCAAGAAGTTCAGCATGGAACACGTCGAGGAGGAAGCCCTCTCTCCCTTCTCCAGCCTTGATCACGCTACCTTGGTCATCTAGGTACAAAACCCCATCCGCCATCCTTCATGTCATTGTTGAAAGCACCGTCTGATGAGGACATGACACCTATGGATACGCTCATGGAGGCTAAAGATAAGGCGAGCTTGTTCATACACTTGCATGATGATTTTTGGTATAATTCACTTGGTTCCACATGTACATGTTATTATTTGAATGTAGGTACAAATGTGACTCAAAATGCAAGCTCATCAAAGTCCAACATTTGGTTTGTCGGCAGCCCGACAGTGCTTCATTGCGAAGACCATAACTCATCCCTCTGGGGTACCATTGAGGTCAATCAGCACTTGTTGGAAAGATTATTTGATAAGCTTTCCAACAGATCTGATCCCACCTCAATATTATGTCGGGAAGGCATCCTAATCATGACATGACATTTTGTTGCTGTTTCTGCCGAGAGCTAAGATGTCATCGCGGGCTTATTCGAACTTGGGACCTAGGCCCAAGTGGGAACACGCCACAAGGTGATGAAGAACACACTAAGGAAGACCTTGGACGTCCTCCACCTTATGGGGTCAGCATGGGCGTCCTAGCCAAGTTGGAGGCCCAATACAGTTCGAGTCCATCTCGGGCTCTAGAACCAGTCTGCACTAAAACGGATGCCCAGGTTACATACGGACTCCGTTTTCGGCGATTCATAGATGGATGGAAAGATATTTTGATAAGGAAACCAATGGAGGTGGTTTCACATTAAAATGCCTTTTGAAACTACAGGAATCATCGAAACAAGTGGACGTCCAGAATCTGCCAGGGCGCTGCGTCGCCGTCTTTTGGGCCATTTGGGCCTTGTAACATGTCGGTGCTGTGTATGGGCGTGAGTAGGGGTCCTTGGACGTCCCTTAGGCTATATAATCAGCAGCCGCTACCTACGTTAGGGTTTGGGTTTTGCTTTAGATCAATCTGTCTTTGAACAGTCACCGTTATTGGTTTGTGAGACCCCAACTTCGAGTGCTTAATCATATATCTGCAATTGTCACTTCAATTGAGTTGTGCTTTATCTTGTTCTTGCTTGTGTTCTTCGATTCGTAGCAGGGATTAGCCTTCTTGGCGAGGTCAACCGGCTTGTGACATGGTTGACAACCAGAGGATTCGTGGTGCTAAGGTTGCAGGGTTCGGGTCTTTGTGATCTGAAGCCGGATCGGTGTGTCGCTTTCCGCCAAATCGTTGTTTATCTTGAACTGACGGAAGATCGGGAACCCCGTCCCCATTAAGTGGTAATCAGAGCCTCAGGTACACCGTCAAGTTCATATTTACCCTAGATTAGTTGTGTTTTCGCTTCGTCGTATAAATCCAGAAAATTGCCCTACAAAAATACTTGTGTTCATCTCTGTTTTCCCCAAGTCCTATCACCCATTGTGGCCATGCAATATTTTTATTTCAGTTTGCAGTATTGAATGGTTGTCCCTCGTAGGTCATCGTGTTGCTGTTTTTAATCGAATTGTTGATCTTGTTCTTCTGTGTCATGTGTGGTCGTTTCAGTTTGCATGTTGGCAGAGTAATATTCAGAATTTTGGGCAGCACGTGATCTTTGAATTGGTTGTTACGGACCATAACTAGAATACACCAAGGGCTTTGTAGATTTGTTTCCACCTCCAGATTATTTAGTTTGCTGTGTAAGGAAAAAGTAGAAGGAGAAGAGAAGTCTGATTCGTTCTCTATTTGCTGAACTTAGTTCCCTTTGTCCAATTAAAGAGCAGCATACATTATATATATAATATTTTGTTTTGGTACGACATCTCATAGTGGCCGAACGTGAGTTCAGTTGATCATTAATGATATAGATTATTTTTATTTGTTGAGACAGTAAGGAAGTTTCTTTTGCTGAGCCAAGCGAGTGTAGTTCTACAAGGTAGTTCGCACTTCGCAGAAGCCAGAAGCTCTATCATCTCAAACTGTAATTCATCTGTTGCGGCACTATTCTGAAAAAAATTAAAACAAAGCAAAAGTCAAGAAGTGCAAAAAAAGGCGCACCAAAAAGAGGCAAAGAGGTGCTAAAAAGTAAAGAAAATAAAAGCCGCACCAAAAAAAAAATCAGAAGTGCTTGCATCCTTTTGAGTCTTCTTGTTGAGTTGTGTTGTTGCTTACTTGAACTAGATCCAGAACGAGTCTAGGTTGGTGACATAGACTAGCTAGGGACTACTTTTCAATCTTGCAATTTCTGAATTAAATTATTGCTATTCCTTGCTACCATATTTAAGCCTCCCAAGCTCCACATACACTTCAGATCAGTACAGAAAAAGACCTTGCAATCTTGGTGTCACTTCCTCACAGGTATCACAACCAACCACCGGTTGCCATCCTCTGCTTGCATCAGTAAGAACTTGGTAAGAAGTCGGTAAGACGTGTGTGAGGGTGTGATTCCACAAACCCATAAATAGTTGATAGGGAAATTATTGTGCTAACAATGTCAAACAACGAGTTTCTTTTTAAGAGTGAATTGCAGGACATCGCACAACGAGTGCTCAGTTCTCAAATGGAGAATGCGGAGCAAAACCAGTATAACAACTTGTTCCAAATATACTTTGTTGTAAAGGAATGGCGTTGTCGAGTTATGATTGATGGTGAGACTTGCAGCAACCTTGCAAGCTTAGAGTTGGTTGAGAAGCTTGGACTAACCACAAGGCCACATCCAAATCCATACTACATCCAATGGGTAAATTCTTGGGACAAGGTAAAGGTAACTGAAATTGCACGCATTGAGTTTTCAATTGGTTCTTATAAGGATAGCGCTGAATTTGATATTGTACCTATGCAATCATGTCAATTATTATTTAGCAAGCCTTGGATATCTGAAAATAATGTTATGCACAATATGATTACTAATCGATATTCGTTCAAATACAATGGTAGAAAAATTACTCTTGTACCTATGACTACAGCTGAAATTTTAAGAGAAGATCTCTTGAGAGTAGAGAGAAGAAAGAATGAACCTTTTAGAAAAGAATGGGCTATTTCAGATGTTACAATGCATTCATCTAAATCTGATTTTTTGCACAAAGATCATGTTGCTCGGCCTCTTGTTGGAACTAATATTTTGCAGCACATACACAATAAAGAGGAAAATGTAATAGAAAGAGAACAACTAATTGTCTCAGGTAAGAGCTCTGTTGACATGCTGAATTTGCCCACCGATGATGCTAATAATGCTACACTAGAACCTTGGATTGAATTACTGTTGACGCCGGAATCCGACCGGATCGGCACCGACACACCGTGGTAGGTGGGCTTTGGACGCCCCAGAGGTAGCTCGAAGCGATCTGCAACGCAGCGACAACGTAGCGTGATCGGCAAACCGATCTAGAGATCGATAGGCCGGTGTAGAGCTCGTTGACGGCCGTGAAAACCCTAGAACAACCTCTGGGAAGACCCGTCGGGAGGATGCACGTAGGGGATCTCCAAGGAACCAGCGGATGGCGCCTAGGATCGTCGGAGAACTCGTGGAGAGAAGCGCCGGACAACAAGTAGATGGGTTGTAGGGAGAATTAGGGCTAGAGGTAGAAGAAGATAGATTGATCGATGTTGATCGGTGTTGTGTTTGTGTCGATTGATTGGATGGGATTAATCTGCCGTGATCCTCTCATATATATAGAGGGGGGTGGTCTTATCCCGGCGGAAAACAACTCCAACTCGCGTTCTCCAAGTTTCCCACGTCAAACATTACCAAAAACGCGATTCCGTACGGAATCAGTTTTGCGTCAACAGCGCCGGACGCGTCCGGCGCCTCGCGCGCGTCCGGCGCGGCGTCCGGTGCTCGGCCCGCGCGCGGACCGCTCTGTGCCACGTTCGGCGCGCGCCGGACGCGTTCGGCGCATGGCCGAGTGCGCGCATGCACACGTCCTGGGCCGCGTCCGGTGCTTGTTCTGCTGCGCCGAAGCCACCCGTCTTGCCGGTTCGATGCATTGACCTCTCCTTGGACATTTTTGAGCGTCAACAATTACCTTTGTCACATGATGAATGTTCTACTGATTTTTGTGATAAAGAAGAGTTTAGTGATAGTGCAACATTTATCCCTATGCCACAGCTTGTAAAAGAAACCGACTCTATTGTTGTAGAACAACAGACTTGTGCTGAAAATAAGAATTTGCTTCCCATTAACACTGAAAAAGATGAGCTAAAATTATTATCTTCTCTAAATACTTTGGGCTATATTGAGTTTGATACTTTGTGTGCTCTTAGTAGTTTGGAAGAGAAATTTAAATGTGCTGAATTGCCCTGGTTGTCGACTTGTACATATCATTTTATTGGCAAATATAATTGTAAAGGAGAGTATATGGTGCATCATATCTATATTTGTTCACATCTGAAATCTCCTTTTGCTATGCAAACATTTGATCAATTAGAGGGTTTGTAACATAAATAATTATGTCATGTCAAGATCCCCAAGTTTTGTTATAAAGAAACAGGTTAAATTTCAAGAAGAGGAGCAATGTTGGCTACAACCAACAACCTGTCCTCCAACTAAACTCAAACCGAGGACGGTTTGTTGTCAAGAAGGGGAGGATGATGAGGACATGACACCTATGGATACGCTCATGGAGGCTAAAGATAAGGCGAGCTCGTTCATACACTTGCTTGATGATTTTTGGTATAATTTACTTGGTTCCACATGTACATGTTATTATTTGAATGTAGGTACAAATGTGTCTCAAAATGCAAGCTCATCAAAGTCCAACATTCGGTTTGTCGGCAGCCCGACAGTGCTTCATTGCGAAGACCATAACTCATCCCTCCGGGGTGCTATTGAGGTCAATCAGCACTTGTTGGAAAGATTATTTGATAAGCTTTCCAATAGATCTGGTCCCACCTCAATATCATGTCGGGAAGGCATCCTAATCATCATGACATTTTGTTGCTGTTTCTGCCAAGAGCTATGATGTCATCGCGGGCTTATTCAAACTTGGGACCTAGGCCCAAGTGGGAACACGCCACAAGGTGATGAAGAACACACTAAGGAAGACCTTGGACGTCCTCCACTTTGGCCACCACCTTGTGGGGTCAGCATGGGCGTCCTAGCCAAGTTGGAGGCCCAATACATATCAAGTTCGAGTCCATCTCGGGCTCCAGAACCAGTCTGCACTAAAACGGATGCCCAGGTTACATACGGACTCCGTTTTCAGCGATCCATAGATGGATGAAAATATATTTTGATAAGAAAACCAATGGAGGTGGTTTCACATCAAAATGCCTTTGGAAACAACGGGAATCATCGAAACAAGTGGACGTCCAGAATCTGCCAGGGCGCTGCGTCGTCGTCTTTTGGGCCTTTTGTAACATGTCGGGGCTATGTATGGGCGTGAGTAGGGATCCTTGGACGTCCCTTAGGCTATATAATCAGCAGCCGCCACCTACGTTAGGGTTTGGGTTTTTTTTGCTTTAGATCAATCTGTCTTTGAACAGTCGCCGTTATCGGTTTGCGAGACCCCAACTTCGAGTTCTTAATCATTTATATGCAATTGTCACTTCAATTGAGTTGCGCTTTATCTTGTTCTTGTTTGTGTTCTTCGATTTGCAGCAGGGATTAGCCTTCTTGGCGAGGTCAACCGGCTTGTGACACGATTGATAACCAGAGGATTCGTGGTGCTAAGGTTCCAGGGTTCAGGTCTTTGTGATCTGAAGCCGGATCGGTGTGTCGCTTTCCGCCAAATCGTTGTTTATCTTGAACTGACAGAAGATTGGGAACCCCGTCCCCATTACCGTCAGAGTTCAGTTTCTGGACACCTTCAGAAGTTTTCTTCCACCTAGGCTTCTGACGAGATTCTGACAATAGCTTGTGTTGTGTTGTATTGAGGAAATTGGCGGTACAGACTGCAGCAATTGTTGCCACCTCTGAAGGTGATCTGCTCCTTCCTTCTTCCTTTCTCTTATTCCTCTCATCCCAGCACATCCACAACAGCATGATAAAGTGAGCTGCTTCTTTCCCTGCAAGCTCAAAATAGACTCCATAACTTGTGCTAAAACATTTGCCATCAGTTTGGATCTCTCCCTCCAAATGAAGCACGCAAAGGGCAGCGCGTCCTCATCGTGCTCGTCGTCCGCCGGTCTTCTTGCTAGACACCATGTGCTCCCCGTCGGAATCCCAGCTTTGTAGTCCATGTAGCCGCGGATCCCCTTGTACAACTCCTCGGAGGCGGAGGCATAGGCACTGGAGGGATTCTTCTTAAGGGACTCGTCGGCCTGGTTGAGCTATTTCTCGCGGATGGCACACGAATAGCGGTGGAACTCCGTCTCTGTCCCGAGTGTGGCTGTTGCGGAGACGATTGGTACAGCTTGCTAGCGGTTGAGAACGGCGGCTCCATCTTGGAGCACACAGTCACCGCCTCTGGTTGCCGTCATTGTCAACAGATCTCGCGGCCCGACATGGCGCACTGCCGCTGCGGCCATTGAACACCTGAGCCGATCCACCACCTCGGAGCGTCGTATGTGGCGACACGCCTTCACCCTCGAGGTCGAGGATCCATTAATAAGGACACAATGTATTGGAGGAGGCGTAGGAGTTTAGGAGATGAGGATTGGCTGCGTGATTGACAAGGACACGGCGGATCATCCCGGATTGATGAGGCGGCAGTGATGTGGGTAGACGGACGGGTAAATGAATTAATCGGCGACAAAAAAAACACCACAAAGGATGGCCGATTGTCTTTTACATGGCAGGAACATAAGATGTAAGCGTAAGATTTTAGGAGGCCCCACCTTTGATTGATATGGAGCGTTAGATTTAAAGATAACTAATGATCCAATGGTTGAAAGAGGAGGTGGGTATAAAATTTTGGGTGACAACTATTTTCCAATTTCTTCGCTCTTTTATAGTCTACTATATACTACTAGATAGACTAAATAGATAGATAGATAGATATAGATTAATTTAGGACAATGAAGTTAAAGTGAACTGTAGTTAGGACAAAGTACTACTAAAATGTATGTTTAACTTTTCTTGAATGAATTTAACTACATATGTCAGACCACTTGTTACACATATGCCTTTCAGATCTCTTCCAAATTCAAACATAAATGGATACAACACAAATCGTAAAATGACATTTTTTTGCACTTTCATTTGGAGAGTCTATTATGCCATCTTTTTCTAATAAAGTAGTGTCTTTCAGAATGGTATATTATGTGCCAGCTTTATGAACTCCCCTTTCATGTTGTCTGCATACCACAGATAATTTCATAACTTGATGTGGCTATTGAGTTATGTTGCCGATCATGCTAAGTGCAATACAAGGCTGGTCAACAGGCACCTACAAACAATGAATAGCTCAACAAAAATCAGCGTATGGGCATCCAGGTTTTAAGAGAGCATCAGATGCTATGGGCTTACATAATGTCCAGCTCCAAGAATCCAGTAGAAGTGTAGGTTCTTGTAGGACCTGACAAAAGCCTTAGTTCCTTTACTGGGGCCACAGTATAGAGGCTCCCTCGGCAGGCTTAGAAAGGTCTTCAACCCATCCCACCTGCGATCATTGTATCCCCAAATGTGCATTCCGCCATTCGGATATGTTTTTTGAACCCTATTACATATTCATATGGGAAAAGACATGATGACTTACTTGAGCTTTTGAACCCATGCTTCTGCGCCGATGGTTGAGCAAATTACGTCGAGCTTTAATTTGGGAACAAACATAGGTATCAAGAGAGCCGCACTAAAAATTGAAGACTAAAATCAGGTGTACTTTTGACTATCCATGTGTATCATATATATTTGGTTAAACTTGTCAATCAAGGTTCACGTTTGTCCAAAAGGGATGCCTACTTTTGTAATGAAGATCTCAGGGAAAGGCAACAAATCCAATTATTCCCATAGGCATAGAATATGAGCGAGAAAACCATCATTTTATTTAATTTGCACCATCTAGAGTCCCCACGATATGTTTAAGTTATACAACCACTAACAAATTCCATTAAAAAACTTAAGCTTGTAGTGAAAATTTATCACTCTTCTTCTACATCAAACTTTGTTCATGTACACAAGTGCAAAATGGCTTATATATATGTAGGATCAGAGGGAGTAACATTTTATCTGGAATATTATAGTAAGTCATGTTTCTGCCAACAGATCAGGAATTCAAGAATTTGGTAGTTGAAATTGCAAAATATTTCTGACCTGGCCATTGTACACTGTCACATTGACACCATAAGACAATAGCTCATCAATCTACAATAAGAGAAACTCGTAGTCAATCGACTAATCTGCTAGTTCCTGAAACCTTTTGAAATTAGAAACGTGATCATCCACGTCATAGTACCTAGCTTGCTCACCTCATCGATTGTTGGCTTCATCATATCATTGGCCAGCGCGCTATGAACATCATCATTATACTTTTGCCACCTGCAATTGGAATTCTAGAATGATAACACTGATAAGAAAACATAGTGCACAGAAAGGTGATTGTTGCAGTGCAAAAGCGATGCTCACTCAAGGTCCTTGGGAATTATCTTGAGCTTCTCCTTGATAACCCCATTCATGATGCCGTCGATGGCGTTGGACCCTGCAGAGTCCTGGTTGCTAAGGTATGTTGAGTACCTCAATGCCTGCATGTTGCTGGGCGACGAGCCTGCCAGTGTGTCTGCCGACACTGGGTCCATGTCGCTATCAAGAAGGAAATTGTACACGTCCTGAAATATGAGATAAAAAAGATTATAGTTATTGTATGTGTACTATGGCTTACAAGTTGTGAGCTATGATGTCCCGGTTATATATTGGAACCCGACCCCATACTGTGTGTGCCTTCACAGAATCCCGTGAAATTCATCCCAAGTACTGCATGGCATCTCTCCAAACAATGGGACTGCTACTACATAAAGTAGGTCGGAGCCTCCCCGACCGATTCGGTCAAAAACGTGGTCTTTTTCCGTTGTTGCATCTTCGCCGCTGTGCCGACTGACTGTGTCCTCGACTACGTCATTGCAAGCTCGGTGTGCATAGTAATTGTCCTGCTAATCGCGTTCTCCACCGTCTAATTTGAATGCCACAATATGTTCAGATTATAGGCCTCACAGATCAACTTGATCGTCGCCGTGATTTTGGGGGAAGAACTGAAGGGGCAGAGTCAATGTCCAGCACTTACAACGAAGCCGCTCCTGGAGGGGAAGAAATACACCACTAGGTCATTCCACGAATCCGCCGCGTCGCTGAAATTACCCACTGCGATCTGCTCCTTGACAGTCTTCGCCATCCTGGAGATATAATATATGTTACACATCAGTCCGTGTGAATTTGAGTGTGATCGAAAAAAAGAGGAAATAGCTAGTATAAGTTAGAATGATGCGATGCTGATGTGTGCTTACTTGTTTGCTTCGCCGGCCTGGTTGTCGTCGAGCCTCGACACGCTCAAGAGCAGCGACGTGTACGAGAGCTGCATCATTCGAACCACGTTGTTTTTTTATTTACAGTATACTACAGTTTTGTGCACTCAAAAGTACGTGTGGGTCATCTCTGTCATGCTCACCGTGAAATCCTCCGGCGAGATAAAGCTATCCCCGAGCGCGACACCTCCGAGCGTGATATTGAGCTCGCCGGCGCGGACTGCCCTGACGACGGACACGCCGAGCGTGGCGGCGTACTTGCCGCCGTAGGACTCGGCGACCAGGAACAGCGGGCTGCTCTGCAGCGTCGGCACCTCCTTCACCAGCGCCTTGATCACCGTCATCATGTCCGCGGCCTGCTGCCAGTCGGTTGTCACGAAGAGGCTGTCGTCGTCGTCCTCCACGTAGCTGTACCCTGTGCCGACGGGGTTGTCCTGCAACCAACGACTGACTCAGTTCACACAAGGCGAGGAATAAGAGGAATGGAGCTATGCCTGATATCTTTCTGACCACGAAGATAAGGTCGGCCTTCTGGAGCCATGTTGAGTTCCGTGGCTGCAGGTTCACATCCAGCGGCCCGATCTCCTGGAAGTTGCCCATCCCGACACCGGACGCGCCCTGCAGAGCCACAAAGACCACGGTTTCATGACTAGGTTCAGGCCATGTTATTATTGAGTTACAGAAGACAACAGAGGAGCATGCATGTTCTAAAATTAAGGAGGAGGTGGCAGTGCGTACGGGGCCACCCTGCAGCCAGAGGACTGTCGGCCATGGCTTGGTGGGCGTCGAAGTCCTCTGCGGGCTCGAAGTCCTCTGCGGGCTCTTGTAGTACCACCAGAACAGGTGAGCCTCTGCAACGACAACAACAGCGACGCAGTGTGTAATGCTAAGACCGATCGACGACCGGCAAAAGAGCAAGAGGTACACGATGATTATTGGCCAAGCGAGAGGATCGAGCTAGCGTTACTTGGCCGGACTTCGACGTAACCCCACAGCTCTGAGCCGTCGGGGGTGCCGGTGGTGGCCGTCGCGGCGGAGCCGGAGCCGAGCGAGCCAAGGCTGATGCCAACGACGAGGAGGTAAAGCAGAGCAGGCAGGGAGAAGGACGTGTCCATGTTGACGGCAAACGCTTCGATCTGATGCCGTGTGGCCACTGACTTGAGAGTGCGAGTGGCGCTGCTGTGGCCGATTGACCGTGGTTTAAATAGGTAGTGCCTCCTAGACAAACGGAGACGCCCAGGCAGAAATGCAGGTGCTTTGTTGGCGTACGGTTTTCTCGATGCGTTTGTTACTAGATACTAGCCTACGGACAAACGGAAGTGCTAACTATGTGACACATCGCTCGATCTTAGATACGCATGCATGTATATATATGAGGCATTGTAAATATCAATATTGTATATAACAAACTGTTTTTTGTCTAGTGCTGGGAGATACAAGTTGTTGTAGATTAGTCTCTAGCTAGTTTGTTGCTGTAGTAGTAGTAAAGTGGAAACTGTTCAACACTTCTTTTTCGATTGTTCATTATGCAAATTCTTATGGTGCGTTGTTTACGTCGTGTTTGGTGTTTATATATGCATAATATATAGCGAGCGGGCAAAAGAATTTGCATGATGAACAAGGCACTTCTTTTACGTTGTGTTTGGTTTTTATATGTGTTTGGCCCAGCACTTCTTTTATGTTGTACTTCCTCTATTCCAATTTATAAGACGTTTGACTTTTTTGACACTAACTTTGACCGTTTGTCTTATTCAAAAAATTATTCAAAATATCACTTCTTTTGATGTGACTTTCTTTATTAATAAAAGTTCTTCAATAATAACTTAGATCTGACTGTTTTTGAACAGACTTTTGAATAAGACAAGTGATCAAACTTGTGATTGAAAAAGTCAAACGTCTTATAAATTGGAATAGATTAAGTATTTAATTGAAAATAGGAATTTGGCAACCTTGTATCTGGGCTTCGCTACATTATTGCCATCCTGCAAATGTACGTGTTTCGCTGCTTTGCCAGTATGAAACGTGGCCATCACACTAGAATATATGTTAATCCATTTCAGGTACTAGCCAGTTTAGATTACTCATCAAGCGCAAGCGCCCGCTGGGGGCTCTGGACCTGAGCCGACGGGCAAGAGCAGGGCACGTGAGGTGTGCTGGGCGCGCGGCGACCGCCGTGGCTGAACAGGAGCCAACTCTGGCCCCATGATCGCGTCGACCTCTGAGCCTGCTCCACCCTTGCCCCGCCGGGAGCAAGGGCTCTCCATGGCAACCACCTCTTCCTCGATAGTAATCTGCTTGCCCGCGTGCAGGACGTTTTCAGCACCCGCTCTGGCTGCATCCGTGATGGTGGCTACAAGCGGGTTGGCATGCCCCCCTACATAGTTTGCCCCTTAGTTGTGCTTGCCGATCACTCCATTAGGGGCGATCTATGTACTTTCAACGGCGCCATCCTTTTTGCGCCATGAATCAAACTCGGTTAGATTACTCTGTTGTTTCCTGGAATGCGCACGGCCTCACCTTGCAAACGAAGTGTGATGACATCTGTAACACCATTTCCTTCTCTTCTCTCCCCCTCGTCTGCATCCAGGAAACTAAGCTTAGCGCGATCGACGGCACCAAGAGCAAGTCCCACCCACCTCAGCGAGCTCACGTTTGTTCCCGCCAATGGCTCTAGGGGGTCGCAACCGCCTGGAACCTCAGCGTGTCACCGCTGGGGCACTAGTTCGCTGGGACTTCACTATCACCATACCTTTCATTTCCACCACCTCCTCCTACTCCTTCACGGTCACGAACGTGTATGTGCCCTCCGACCGCCGTGACATCGACGCTTTCCTGGCGAAGCTTGCCACCCTCGCCTCGCCGGACGACGAGCCCTGGCTCCTCTTCGGGGATTTCAATCTCACCAGGCCCCCCGAAGACAAAAATAACCCAAACTTTAACTGGGCCTTGGCAGACAAATCGTAGGGCCACACCTACGCTTGTCAGGCTGGATAGGGCCCTGGTCAACAATGCCTTCGTGGGCTATTTCCCAGACTAGGCTCGGCCTCGGACCAGACCCCTCTGCTCACTTGACTGTCATCATCATCTTCTATCAAATGCTAAAGAAAGATGCGCTGGCACACACGATTGTGGTCGCACCCAAACTTCTCATTGTAGTTGAAACACAATCCTTACTGACGATGTTCCTCCGTCCATCTCGATTCGGGACAGTCGGTGGACCGGCCGACCCTGGACGGTGAGCGGGGCGGACAGAGAGTGGACCAGTAGCGCAGGCAGAGCCAGTGGCTGGGCCGGCCCAGTGAAGAGGCCGTGACCCAGCAGTCGTGGAGCAGCTGGAGATGGTACTGCTAAGCAACGTAATGCTCGCGCAGCTCTAGCTTGCGTGCCATGCCCATGGCGATGATCAAGGACTTGGAATTGTGCATCTCGACGTCGAGGATGAGCGGTTGTTGGAGGCCCGCGGTGAACACTTGCACCTTCTGTGCCTTTTGTCAGCGTGCCTACGCGGGGAAGAATCGCCTCGAAACGGTCTTGGTACTCAACGACCGTGCCGGTCCGCTTGCAAGTCATGAGCTCCCCAAGTGGGTTGTAGCGGATGGGTGGCCCGAGCGAAGGTTGAGGAGCTCCAAGAACCAACACCATGGTGGGGTCCGTTCTTCACTCTAGAATTGGATATACCACATTTGAGCGTCACCTATAAAATTGTAGGAGGTCATCCACACACCTGTTGGTAAAATTATAATTTGCACCGATTGAGGAATGCCATTAGATCCGACTTGCCATCGAATTTGGGAAAATCCATCTTATGGAATCACGGGGTCGGTCGCATGGTGTTCACTGAAACCCCACCCTTGTGATCCGCCACCGAAGTGCTACAGCGATCCTGTTACAAGGCGGTCATCTACACTTGGAGGTTGGAGATGTTGGTGTTCATCGCCTCGATGAGCTTGACAATGTCGGCATTGGTGGGTTCGACATGGTTGACGTGACTGATGGAGACGCTAGGGAAGATGAGATGGGGGTGGTTGGTTGGTTGACGAAGGTTGGCAAAGATGGAGCGAGTGGACGAGGATCGTCGGAATCCTGATACCAGGTAGTCAATGGCCTAGGCGTCTAGGGATGGAGGCCCTTGGCTCCTCGACTCCCGAACCAGGTAATGGTGGTGCCAGGGTTTTTGCCTGACTACTGCAGGATAGGTGAGATTGAGAGTAGACTAGATGAGAGGCTAGGGATAACTTCTTTCTTGATTCATTCATGGGTTTAGCTTACATATGTATAGGAGCTAGCCTAACCAACAAAGAGACTTGACTAATCTTATTGATTCCCTTTCACATGACATAATGGGTCTAGCCCTTTCATTTTTCAGGCCCTTTTGGGCTCCTCCATGCTCTGCACGTCCTTGCCGGCCATGCTGTTGGGTCCCTGGCTGTAATGTCGGCCCCACATTATAGTCCCCCTCGAGAGTCAAACTCATGGGTGCTAAAGAAGAGGCACCTTCAATACTTTGTTTTTTTTATCTTGCCATCTGATGTAGAGGGCAAATGCATTTTATGCCATACCTCGGTACATTAACTATATAGTGGATAGTCTTAAAGTATCTTCATCAATTCCCAATACTATCCTTCATCCCTGTAAACTTATCATATTGGGTGATGTTTGGGTGGTCCAGCAGATCTTTGTGATAAAAAATTGTCCATGTCCTCCCAAATAAAGGGAAAGATACATCTCCCCCAATAGATGGGCCCCACTAACAACTGCCACTTCCTCCCTCCGCATGGCGAGTTTGCCTCCAACTCTATGACCTCTTAGCTGCAGCGTTGCACATGCTGTGGAGCCGACGAGCACCTCACCGTGCCCCAACCATAGCCCATCAAACGATGTGCCGAGTCGCGGATGTAGGCGCCACTCCGGCCACCGCCGCGTCGTGGCCCCAACCACAACCAGCACTGTGCTCATCTCCGGCGACCCATCTACGACCCCCGCTCCATCACGACGCCCATCTACGGCGACCTTGACCCCGGCTGGCACCGCGCCGATCTACGCCACCTGTTGCTAAGCCTGCTATGCGTGGTAGAGGTCGGTCGTCAGAGGTGTGGCTTGCAACTGGGGTTGATCTAAAATAAATTTGGCTTGCACTCTGGCAGTGGCGAACCCAGGATTTAAAATCGTGGTAGTCCTAAAAATTTTTTCATGCGCAACACAACAAAATTTAAAGAAAAATCCGATAAAATAGCTATAAATTAACCAAATTGCGACAATATATATAATTAAAATGTTCAAAACTTACATATTATAGGTTTGAAACTTGCACAAATAACTCGAGAAAGGGAGAAGAAAGAGTATTGGGCCAAGTTTCGTGGGTATGGTAAACTACTAAAAACTTCCGGGCCAAATTCCAAGGTTACCTGGACTACTCTTTGGGCCCGCCACTGCACTCTGGCAACCTAAATCGAATTTTCTAACCATCAGCCGACTGTTTTTCAATTTCGTCGTCGGTCGTTTTTTTTTTTGCGCGTGGCGTTTCTCTGTGGGCTGGCTTTCATTGTTGGCTGGCCACCTCCACCTTGTTTAGCCCAGTTATTATATACGGTTACGTGTGCTCAACTAAAAAATACGAACTTTTGGGCTGCCTTTTCTTACACGTGCGGGCTGCTGCCACGGGAGTGAGCGATCTTGTGGTGCCAGTTCACTCCGTGGTTTTTCCTTTTTTTATATTTGTGTGGATATTTTTTCTTTTCAATTCTTAAGTATTCTTTGTATTTTAATATTTTTCAATTTTCAGTTAGGTTTTCAGTTTTCAGTTTGCGTCAGGTTGCATGCATGACGAAAGCCACATGCAGCAGGACTGGACTGCACGAGCATGGGGAAGGAAGTGGGATCGATGGGTAGCTCAGGCCAACCGTGAAATGGTTCGTATATCTCTGCTCTTGTCGTGTTCTCATCGGTTCAAAAAAATCGATTGACTTCAATGGGCTTGGCCCTTAAAAAACTAGCCTAGTATTAGATTTAGCCCATTAGTAGCTTGCTCACTCCATGGACCTCAGAGTCCTAAACTCCTAATGCATTCAGTGATTCTTTTTTATTAAATAGTGGATAAAAACTGTTAGAACAGGTGGGATGTTTATGGTAAATATGGTTTTTTCGCAACTTTATAGCCCCTTTTAGTGATAGGGTAAATTAGCTGCTCTTTTTCATCCCAAACGCAACATAAATCAATCGATGCACCACAAAAAATCATTAAAAAGAAAAACTTTCCACTTTTCCTATCGCACCAGCGCTCTATTTTTCACTGTATAGAAAATTGTAATAAAATCACTGGTATCATCAACTGAATTGCCGTGTCCTCGCGTGTTGCTGCTTCCAGTTGACGTCTCTTCATTTGATTTGATCTTTGCGTATCAAATAAAATCCGCTAACTGGCTGGAGACTGGGTGATGCTGCCGATCATGCTCAGCGCGATACAAGGCTGGTCGGCGGGCACCTGCAGTCAAATTAAGAAGAGATCACAGATCACATGAGAAAACAATAAGTCGGTCAGCTTCATTCGGGGGCATCCCGATTTAAGATCCCTCACATGGGATAGGAAGCAGATCCTAGGTGAATGTGATTGTGAGATGCCGCAGGACTTACAAAGTGGCCAGCTCCAAGAATCCAGTAGAAGTGCAGGTTCTTGTAGGACCTGACGAAAGCCTTGGTCCCTTTGCTGGTGCCGCAGTACAGCAACTGCCTCGGCAGGCTCAGGAAGGTCTTCAGCCCATCCCATCTGAAATCAGTATCAGACTATCAGTTCATCCCCAAGGAGACAGTAAACTTTCAGTCCAGCCATTGAGATATATGTGATATATGTGTTTTCTGAACCCTGTTATGATATGGGGGCAAGGGATAGAAAGACAAGAAGGCTTACTTGAGCTTCTGAACCCATGCTTCTGCGCCAGCGGTAGAGCAGATTACGTCGAGCTTCAGGTAGGTTAAAACATGTATCACATTCATCAGTACTGAAAACTGCAGACTTATTTACTCTTAAGCACATTTACAGCTGGGAGTATTATATGATATGAACGGATTATCCAAGTATTTAGCTAAGGGAGGAGGATCTGTCTCCCAATTAGTTGACCACGTGAGCCATGAGCCACCATCCATGTGATGTGGCGGTGGTTGAGAAAAAAATGCCTTATGGCGCCTGAAGGTTTCGTGTCACTCACAGCTCCTGGGAAAAAGGCAGATGGAACACTCTGTTCCTGTGTTTTTCCCTGGCATGGGCCAGGGAGTGGTTGTCCGTTCCTAACTTCCTACGACAATTGCCAATCAAAGGCTCACATTTTCTTGGTGTGCATCCAGAAACGATGCCATCTTTTCTGAATTCTGAACTGAACACGAACTTGGCGGCGTCACGCTATCCTGCTCTCCTACTGACTAATTTCAGGGCCTTCATTCTTATATTCTTATACTATACTCAGTTGCTTACACAGGATGTTCCAATTCCAGAATGGATTGGCGAACCTGAATGCTCCAAGTAACCCAAAACACTATACTAGCTGGGAATTTGTGTGCTACGAGCCTACGACGACTTCTGAGTTCCGTGGAAGAAACAGACACAGTATCGGTTCGTTTTCAGTGTCTGGATCGTCACTGATTGAAGCACTAACATCTCGTCCTATCCATTGGTCTTAACATGGTGGTCCACTATTTTGCTGGCATAGCAGCATAACAGCACTAACAGAAGAAAGTTAATGTAATCTTGACCAGACAAAAGAAAAATAGTAGTTTCTATTTGCTGGAGGTGGTAAAAAATGGCAGAGCACTACTGACCTGCCCATTGTACACCGTGACATTCACACCATAAGATAGCAGCTCATCAATCTGCGAAAAATGAATAGAAAGCAGCAGAGTTAGCCAAACTCCACTATCCCTTCAACTTAATTCATATAGAGAATTAGAGACATGTGAGTTGCTCACCTCGTCGATTCTTGGCTTCATGAAATCGTTGACCAGCGCATAGTAGACGGCATTGGAGACCTCCACCCACCTGCATACAATTGCAATCGTAGCATGATAACACTGACACTGACGTGACCGTCGTGGTGGTGCGAAAGCGACGCTCACTCACTTGATGTCCTTGGGGACGATCTTGAGCTTCTCCTTGACAACCCCGTTCATGATGCCGTCGATGGTGTTTGAGCTTGAGCCCTGGCTGCCGAGGTACGTCGAATACCTCAACGCCTGCGCGTTGCTGGCCGCCACCGCCGACGACGAGCCCCCCGCCGGTGTGTCTGCCGACACCGGGTCCATGCCGCTGTCAAGGAGGAAATTGTACACGTCCTGAAAAGAAGAGGAAATCCACTGTGGTGACCACTCTTTTTATTCATGGTTATTCAGAGTCAACGGCGGTCAGAAGCACTTACCACGTTGCCACTCTTGGTGTCTATGAAGCCCAGCAGGTCGTTCCACGACCCCTGCGACGCCGCGAACTGCCCCGCGGCGATCTGATTCTTCACCGTCTGCGTCATCCTGAGAACGAGATGTCATGGGTTCTGATTAGGGAAGAGGAATGTGCAATGTATGGCAAGGTTAGCCAGCGTTGGCGCTCTTACTTGTTCGCTTCGGCGGCGGCGTTGTCGTCGAGCCTCGACACGCTCAGGAGCAGCGGCACGTACGCGACCTGCGCCACCCAAAGCACTCCATCTGAATCACATTTCAATTGTGAACTGAAGAAATATTCTGAAATGGTATGCGATGAGCACTCACCGTGAAATCCACCGGCGAGACGAAGCTGTCCCCGAGGGCGACACCTTTTTATGGAGGAAAAAACAGAGCTTTTTATTATCACGGAATTGGGCCACGATTGCCGTTAATTTTTTTACCTGCGAGCGTGATCTTGAGGTCGCCGGCGCGGACGGCCCGGGCGACGGACACGCCGAGCGTGGCGGCGTACTTGCCGCCGTAGGACTCGGCGACCAGGAACAGCGGGCTCGTCGCCAGGGTGGGGATCTCCTTGACGAGCGCCTTGAGCAGCGTGGTGGCGTCCGCCGCCTGCTGCCAGTCGGTGGTCACCAGCAGGCTGTCGTCCTCCACGTAGCTGTACCCGACGCCCACCGGGTTGTCCTGCGGACCACCACCGAAACATGCATGTAAACATCACCGACAGCAAAGGTGTGGAAGAAGACGAAGCTGAGATGCTGAGCTATCGCTCTCCGACGAGTCGGCGACGACTGACCACGAAGATGAGGTCGGCCTTCTGCAGCCACGTTGAGTTGCGCGGCTTCAGGTCCACGTCCAGTGGTCCAACCTCCAGGAAGTTACCGAGCCCGACGCCGGACGCGCCCTGCGAGGAAGGAAGATACAGCGGTTGATGGCAACGCTCACTCATGAGGCAGAGCAGAGAGGATCGGAGCTAGTCCAGTCCAGAATTGAGCGGGGTTTCCGGCGGCGGCGCGCGAGTTCGTAATCGTACCGGGCCACCCTGTAGCCAGAGGATGGTCGGCCATGGCTTCCCTGGCGTCGACGTCCTCTGCGGGCTCTTGTAGTACCACCAGAACAGGTGAGCCTCTGCAACATCAGGAGTCAGGACATGGAGTAGCTAGAAAGAGAATGCTCGACGATTGGCAAGCGATCGATGAGGAGCTAGCGTTGCTTACTTGGCCGGACTTCGACGTACCCCCACAGCTCCGAGCCGTCGGGGGTGCCGGTGGTGACCGACGCGGCGGAGCCGGCACGGAGCGCGCCGAGGCACAGGCAGAGGAGCAGGGGAAGCTGCAGAACGAGCGCGTAGCAGGACCTGTCCATGTCCAAGAGCGCGTGGTTTGCTGAAACTGAGCGCGCGTGCGTGACCCGGGGTGCGGTTCAAGTTTAAATAGGTGTGCCTGCCTCTCCAGTCTTGGCAGGGCTGTGAACTGTCATCCCAATCCCACGGGCACGACGCCGAGGCAGAAACGTTGTGTACATATGCCTCCGTGACATGAAATCCAAAACATCATCGGATCGATCAATTTCCTACATCTGGCACTGAAAATGATGCTGCAATCAGCAATCTTTTGGAGGGACCTTTATATCCTTGCTGTCACAGATTCGCCTACGCCTTTGCCACTCCGTTGCCCACACAAGGATGTACACTGTTGACATTTTAGTGTATGTGTGTTTGTGCGTCACAGATAAACATCAAAATAATGATAAAACTACAGTTGCTATGGCACAAGAGCTCTTCGATAATGTCTCCAAGAAGATGAATGACACTAGGACGTAATCAAGGTTTTCACCTGAGTCTTGTGCGGAGTCCACTACCCACTGCCAGTCGGTTCTTTAGAGATGCCTTCAAGAAGGAAATTTGTCATCACTGGCCTAGCCTAAAGTTATGCTAACCTTTCGTCCAGGACATTCTCCCACAAACGAGGCAAAAAGACCAAAGTGGCCTCGTCATGCCTCAAGAGCTGAGGCCTCAACTCCGCCACCACGCTATCACCGCCATCACACTATTAAACTAGAGCTCTGCCTGCCTAGATAAGAAGCATAGGAGGAGGGCACCCACGAACACATAGCCCCACCGCTGGCTCGCCCGTGGCCAAACCGTGCACACCACACATGTAGAAGATACCACACCGTTGTTAGGGCACCTCTTATGCCTCGATCATGATGGACAAACAACAACTCCACCAAATCCGAACTTGTGGTCATCGGATCTAGTAAAGGAGAGATCCACATACACACAGCCCCACCGCTGGCACGTTCATGGCCAAACCGTGCGTAACCGTGCGTCCAGTTCCCTGCATATGCACATGAAAAGGAACACTGCACCAATAGTGGAGCTCCACTAGATCGAGCCTAGCGATGGGGTGGTAAGCTGGGAGGAGACACCCGTGCAGGGGCTCCCACGCTCGGGAGCACCACACAGGGACAAGGAGATTGGCTAATGTAAACCTGAAACAAGAACTTAATTAGCATGTTTATTTGACACCTGCATAAGAATGGTATCTTCTCTATTAATTCTATCTATGTATAAATTCCTTCTCAATCTCGGGGGTCAAAGTTCAAAAATAGTTAGGATGTCTAAAAATGCAATCTTCATATGCTTTTTAAAAAGGATGTCATTCTTGCAAAAAATAATTTATTATAGAGGAATTAGAATGGTGACACGACTTGTTGCTTTTGTAGTGAGCCGGAGCCCAATCCAACACATTTTCTTGGAGTGCACTTATGCTAGGTTATAGTGGATAGCACGGTTTTATACGGTATTATGTCTCAGCCCACCACTGGTATCCAAAACTATTTGAAATTTTGAATGATCGATACCCTACAAGGTAAATATTCTAGATCCTTTTTATTGACATGAGCGTGGTCTGGTTAATAAAAAACAATTAAACAAAGTTGTATAGACAAATGTTTGACCAAAAGCTCTTTTGCAGGTGATTTTAAGGGGAATGCATTTGCCTCAATCCTAGGCCCAAAATTGGATTTTGCTATGTAAACGCATTCCAGACATATGGTGAAGGTATGATAAGATTATAGCTTAGTGACATCAATGAATGAAAATTCTGGATTTGCCTACGCCTTTGGCACTCCATTGCCCACACAAGGATGTACTCTCTATTGACATTTTAGTGTATACTCCCTTCATCCTGATATATAGCACATTCTTGTTATTTTAGGATAAAATAATGAAGAGAACAATAGACGCATGTACCTCTTATTTACCTTCCTTATATATTGAAATTTGATTCGATTCCCATAATTAAAGGATAAACTCTCAACATTCTTATACAAAATAGGCAAGGAAATAAATTACTTTCTATATAGAAAATAATCATGTACTTCTATTTAACTAAATATTATCTTTTTTTTCTGGATGTACTATATTTCAGAACAAATTTAAAAGCCAGAATACTCTATATTACAGGACGGAGGGAGTATGTGTGTGTGTGTGTGTGTCACAGATATAAACATCAAAATAATGAGAAACCTACAACACTATGGCACAAGAGCTCTTCGATAATACCTCCAAAGAAGTGAATGACGCTAGGGCATAATCATCAACAGTCAGCAGAAACTTATCAATGCTTTCGTCCAAGTCTTGTGCCGAGGAGAACTGTAGTGACTTGGCTGGCCAAGAAGAGGAGGCAGTGAGAGGTTCTTCAGAGATGTCTTCAAGATCTTAGCCTAGAGCTATGCTAGTTTTCGTCCAAAACCTTCTCCCTCAAACAAGGCAAAAAAGGCCAAAGTGGCCTCGTCATGCCTCCAGAGTTGAGGCCTCGACTCCGCCTCAACGCTGTCACTGCCACCGCACAACTATATTGGTTGCCCGCCCCGAGAAGAGGCATAGGGGGAGGGCACCCGCGAACACATAACCCCACCGCTGGCTCGCCCGTGGCCAAACCGCGCATACCAGGCACATACGTGAAGAAACCATACCGCTGCTAGGGCACCTCCTATGCCCTGGTCCTGATGGACAGAAAACGATTCCACCTGATCTAAACTCGTGGTTGTCGGATCTAGTGGAAAAAAGGATATCCACATACACATAGTCCCACCGTCGGCATGCCCACGGCAAAACCCACTAGAAGAAGAACATTGCACCAACAGAGGAGGTCCGCCAGATCGAGCCTAGCGATAGGGTGGAAAGTTAGGAGACACCCGTGCAGGGGCTTCCACGCCTGGGCGCACCACACAAGAAGACTGGCTAGTGTACATATGCAATAAGAATTTAATTATAGCATGTTTATTTGGCACTTGCATAAGAATGGTATCTTCTCTATTAATTCTATGTATAAATTCCTTCTCAATAATGGGGGTTAAAGTTTTTTTAAGGTCACCGGGGGAGGCGTTCTCCACCTAAATTTATTATATATATATTGACCCAAAACATCCTGATAGAAAGTTTTAAAGCGTATTTTATAGAAAGTTTTAAAGCATACTTTTTACACCATGGCATATCCACTGATAAGAAATCAACAACTATGCCTCAGCACAAAGGCAACAATAGCGCGACCAAAGAAACATAGACGAGTGAACAGCAGCGAGGCATAAGAGCTCTTCAACGATGCCTCCAGGGAGGTGAATGAAGTTGTAACGTAATTATTATCAGCCAAGCAGGGCTTGGCAAGGCTTTCGCCTGAGCCCTATGCTGAGTTGTTGAGAGGGCCGATCACAAGACGCCAGCAAGGAGTTCTTCAATGACGCCTTCAAGAAGGAAGATTTCCTTCACTGCCCAGACTAACCTGAGCTAAGCTTTCACCCAGAACCTTTGCTAGTGGCCGTGTTGACCCGCCCGAGATGGAGATCAGCGCCGAGTGTCGATGCTTGAATGGGAGGGGGGTTGTGCCGGCCGCCGCCACACTGCACGGAGCCGTTCCTGGACTCGCCCGTGACAGATGGAGGCGTGCACTGACATTCGTCTTGACGGTGGCTTTCTAGTTGCCGCCACACCATGCGGAGCCGATTACGGACTCGCCCGTGATAGTGGGAGGCGCGCACCGCGAAGCGATTGCCGGCCGCCGCCACACCGCACGTAGTCGCTCCCAGACTCGCTTGTGACAAAGGGAGGCGCGCACCAACTTTTGTCCTAGACAGAGGCTTTCGGGCCACCGCCACACCACGCGGCGCGCACTAGAAAGCGATCGTCGGTCGCCGCCACACTTCAGTCTCGCCCGCGATAGTGGGAGGCGCGCACCGGCACCCACGGGCACGCAGCCCCACCGTCGGCAAGCCCACGGACAAACTGTGTGCATCGCGCTGCTCCTGGACCCTGCAAAACGAGATCGAACAAGATAGCGAGCATGCTGCCCCATCGCCGGCAAGCCTGCGGCCGAATAGCATGCCGCGCTATACCGCTCCATGGCCCCCTCCGACCGCTGGTCGATGATGACCAGCATCCCCGACGCCCGTGCCTGGCCGGCGAAGTGGTGGCAGATCGAGGTTGAGGGGGCCCAAATCCACGTCGGCCGCCCATGGGAGCCAATGAAGGAGAGCGCGAGGGGAAGCGCCACCGTGACCTCGCCGAAGAAGGCCATCGCAAAGCGAGGCCAGCCGCCTGGCTGCCGCTGCCACAACAAAGGTTAACGCAGCGCCGGTCGAAAGGTCTATTGACAGCCATGCCAGCGCCGACCACCATGGAAAGCTTCATGACGCGCAGTCATCAGCTGAGGGCAACGACGCGGTGGACCTGAAGCCCACACCTCCATGTCTTTTAGTTCGCATCCGCTGCCGTCCCACCAACCTCCGCGCCGAAGCTTTCGTAACCGTCGTCGCCGAACTTGTCGCCGCTATGCCCTCGATCCGCTCAAGCAGGCCACCAAGACGCGCAGGGCCACCGGATCCGGCCCGTGTGTAATACTGCAATGTCTCTTATAATGATTGATCCTGCTCGGAGAATCGTGGATGTTTCGGGTTTATCCCGACAGAGCTTGTTAAGTCGTGTGGAACACATGCATATTAATCTAAGGTCTGTTAAGACGAGGATTAGTGCATGTGGGCCACATTACTTAGGAGGTTCTGCCACACCGTGTCGTCGGATTTGGCCCCATGGCCGCCGGAGCTGCAGCCGGGAAGGGGAAGCTGCCACCGTGAGCCCCACGGTAGTGCTCCACCGCTCAGGAGCACCGCCACGGGGCCAGGAGCGCCGACCCCACCTTAGGGCCGCGGACCACGATCGCCGTCGTCGTGTATGGGGCCAGCCGCTGCCGCGTCGGATCTGCAGGTGGAGCTCTGGCTCGCCAGCATCCCAACGTCGTAGGCGCTCCAACCGGCCAGCCATCCTCTCACGGAGAGCTCGCAGGTTACCTGGGAGGGGAAATCGCCTCGCCACCGCCATCCTAGGGAGCTGCCCGGGCTTCCCGGTGAGCCCGTCTAGCGGTGGCGAGGGGAAGGGGAGCAAGCGGACGGCTGGCGGCGGCGCTAGGGGTGGGCGCTGCTCGAGTTGCCTATGTGGGGCGACGTGGCTTTTTCGGGGGTTAAAGTTTCATAAATAGTTTGGTCTAAAGATACAATCTTCATATGGTTGTTCTAAAAGGGGTTATTCTCACAAAAGATAATTTATCATAGAGGAATTAGAATGGCGATACGACTCGTTGCTTTTGTAGTAAGCCGGAGCTCAATCTGTAGATGACACAACCACTTTCATATCAAATCAGTGCTCTGTTTTTAACAGGAATTTTTCTATAACAAATGGCATCGTCAACTGTATTGCCTTTCAGGTATCCAACCTATACCGCACTTCAAGAACGCTGAATGCATGATCCTCCGGGACCTTGTGCTAGCTGCTTGAAGCCCTCCTTTGTTCTTGGCATATACATATCACATAGCTTGCTGGCGACTGGGTTATGTTGTTGATCATGCTTAGCGAGATACAGGGCTGGTTTGCAGGCACCTGCAATCAGAGAGAAGATCCCATGAGAAAACAAAAAACATCGGGGTAACAAGATGGCACAGTTGGGGTTCAGACTTCAGAATTCGGACTTACATAATGCCCAGCTCCAAGAATCCAGTAGAAATGCAGGTTCTTGTAGGACCTGACGAAGGCCTTGGTGCCTTTGCTGGCGCCCGAATACAGAGGCTGCCTTGGTAGGCTCCGAAAGCTCTTCAGACCATCCCATCTGAAAACAGTGCATGTGCATCCCCGAATGGAGGCAGCATTCAGCACTTCATATCGAAAACCTGCCAGAATGGGAGGGAAGAACGCGCAAAACCCTTACTTGAGCTTGTGAACCTATGCTTCTGCACCATTGGTCGAGCAGATTACGTCGAGCTTCAGAAGTTCAGATAGAGGATAAGTTATATATAGCATCAAGTTCAGTACTGAAAAAATGCAGTCTTTGTAGATGCTAACCATTTAAACTTCGAATACTATTTACACATATGGAGCATCTGAACGGCTCGATTATTCGGCCATGTGAGCTAGCGGTTGTTGGGAAAATGCCTATTGCCGTCTCAAGATTTCGTGTCCTTCACAGCTCTCTAGCAAAGGGGCAGGTTCTGATGGGCTATCCCTATCGATCCATCCATCCACAAATCCATGCATGGAACGCTCTTTTATTGGAATTTTCTTGGCATGGGCCCGGGAAAGATTGTCCCTATATGTACCATGTCTGATTAAATAAAACTTCACAATGAAGGTTCGCATTTTTCTTGGCATCGTCCAGGAAGGATGGATGCCCGTCTTCTCTGAACCAAGAACATGTGTGTTGGCGTTACGTTATCCTGATCTGATCTCCGCCTCCTCCACATAGTAATAAAGCTATTTATTCTTGTACTCTACTCGGTTGCTTATCCAGGATGGCAGGATGCCTCCAGTTTCTAGTGGCTGTGTTAAACCTGAATGTTGCATTTGATCAACACCACCATGAGTTGAGCTTGTTTTCAGTGACTTGATTGTCAATGTCAATCATTCACTAAGCCTATCGCACATTTATCCATAGACCTTATCCTGGTTTATCTTCTAATTTCATGATCTGATTTTTTTTTTTTTTTTTTTTTTTTTTTTTTTTTTTTTTTGCAAAGAGTGGACAGTTTTACAGTAGATAGGATGGCAGTAGATGCACTACAGAAACGGCTTGTAGAGGCACTCAACATCGATTTGTAAAGTGTCCTTAGAAATCAACGATTTCAATGCGCAGGTATCCAACTGCCACATAAATCTTTCTAGAGGAAGAAACCTGGGTCTGCTGTAACACCCTATGCCTTTTCTCTCATACTAAACTCCACTAAAAGTTTGAACTTTCTAAAATTCTGTGACAAGTTCATCTACAAAACCGTTTTCGAAAATGTTTTTTTTTCAAAGCTTGCATGAAGACTTGGTCGTATAGATTTTTGAGTTTAACGTGTTTTCTAGGATTTATTTGGGTCACCAAAAATATTTCCTTGAATTTCCTACCCAACCCCTCTTATACTATATCCCCTCCCTTTTTTTTGAGGAGAACTATATTCCCTCCCAAACAAAAAAAGAAAGAGAAAATAGTTTTTCATTCTCTATTACGATCTCGGGCTCAAACCCTTTACCTTCTCCTTCTTAAGCCCAGCCCACTCCCCACCTTCTCTTTTAATTTGCCGCGCGGGCCGCACCTCCTTCTCCTTCCGGCCCGCTGGAAGCCCACCTCCTCTTATGTGTGCGCCAGCCCGACACCAATTCGGCCGGTCTGCCTTTCGTATTCTTCCCTAGGCCCGCCAACAGTCCCACTCAACCCATTGACAGCACGGCCGTGTGAGCATCCAGCGCATGCCATGCCCGCACCCATCTTTTTTTCGAAGTCGTGCTCTTGGCACGTGTCTCATTAAGAAGAGAAAGGAGTTTTGTTTTACATTCCGATTCATGAAAGGGCGAGCTGCCCCTCAATCACCGGACGGCACACTTACACAAGGCGCCGGCTAAACGGCGGAGCTTAGAGTGGTGTAACTTCCTACTAAAGGATTTTGCCCAAAGAAAAAGCTAAGGTAGACACCACTAGGGTAGCAAGGCCACCGCCAACAGCGGCGTAAGTGCCCTGAAGCCGGCTGAAACCCAGCAGCCTGCCTCCTCAATGATACGCTCTACGACGATGTTCGATGCAGACGACGTCCCCTGGAAAGTCCTCTTGTTGCGCTCCTTCCAAATCATCCAAGTGACGAGTAAAACGAGGGAATCGAAGTCGCGCCGTAGGTCAGCATGGAATACCTCCCTCATGGAGAGCCACCAGTCGTCGAGGCTGTCCTCATGCGACGGCGTTAGGTGGCCCAGACCGGCCTTGGCAAGGATTCTATGCCACACCTCCCTGGAGAACACGCATGCCAGCAGTAGGTGACGCCAGTCCTCTGGCTCCTGGAGGCAAAGGACGCAGTCGTCCCCTTGCTGGAGACCGTGGCGCTTCCGCCGCTCAGCCGTCCAAAGCCTTCCATGCAAGGCCGTCCAGAAGAAGAACTTGACCTTCGGAGGCGTGGACGCCTTCCAAAGCTCCTTTGCGCCCCTGAAAGTCGTCCTGCCCAGAAAGAAAGCTTTGTAGGCAGACGAACTGGAGTACTCCCCGTTGGGCGTCCAAATCCACCTGAACCGGTCTTGCTGCTGGGGCACAAGCTGCGTTCCCTCGAGCATGTTCCACAGGCGGAGGAACTGCGTGATGTACAGCTCCGAGGAACCCGCTTGCGCATCCCAAGCCCACTGGTTATCCGTGATCGCATGCCGGCACCCATCATCTTCCCCGAACGAATCATCTCCCTCCCGGTGCCTTCTTCTCGTCCCGTCCGTCCCCTTCTGGCAGCAGCACGCGGCACGCCTTCTCGGCTTCTCCTTCCTTTGCTCTACCTTTCTTAATTGGACTGCTGCAATGCCGCCGCCCGCCGTTCCGCTGCTACCTCCGCTCTCTGCTCTCTGTCTCTCGGATTAGACACAAGGAGGGCCCGTGAAAGGAGAATATGCCGGGACAGCGTCGCTCTAGCCAAGGCGAACACCACGTTGACAAACAAGCCCACACGACCAGCCAGGGACGGAGCCAGTATTTAAGTATAGGGTGACTGTTTTGGTACATACTCACATACAAATATACTCCATATACTAAGTTAGCAAGAGAGTAAATAATAACCACGTCATTATTTATTTTGCAGTATAAAAAAAAAGTTAAAAGCTAAAATGATTCTGAAAATTTTAGAGAGAAAAAATAGCCCTAAGTCTTTAATGTATAACCAACTAATTTAATAAAAGAGAGAAGATAAGACACTAATTAAAGTCATAACAAGCTAATTAGTTGTATATTATGCAGATCAACTAAGATGTGTAGGAAACACTACAATAATAATACCAAGAACAAAATAGAGGAACAAGTCAACATCTTAGCCTTAAATCATATAGACATCAACAAGAAGACTTACACAAAGAAGAGAAGGAGGAGACTAATTAGTAATTTTTGTTAGCTAATTAAGAGGTTATATAGTGGGTCATTAGGGGAGGGGTTAGGGGAGAGGGGGGGGGGGGATGTGCCCCCTGCTCCCCCGCTGGACCTCTCTCCTTCTTTGCAGCCACTCCACCTCCATCTCAACCCTTGTTGCGTCTCAGTTGACTTGACTCACATGAATCACGCATAGCTAGCCAGAGTTGAGAGACAACAACGTTGAACCCCGGACCGATTTTTCTTCGAAAGCGTACATAGGCAGAGGCAGGTAAGCCCTTCCCCTTTTCCAAAAATTCTCAAAATGTCCTATAAATACTATACCCATTCTAGAACGTACCTAAGCTTTTCCCACATCTTTTACATTCCCCAAAATTCCAGCAATATTTTTAAAAATCATTTCACCTTTACTAATAAACATATGAAAATGCAATATCTCTCCTTTCGTCTTCGAATTCCATAATTTTACACCAAAAAAATTTCTATAACTTCAAATTGACATCCCCATTATGACAAACCTTAAAAAGTTTGCTTTTATAACTATGCCAATAACAAACATGTAAGATTGCAGGAGTAGAACCATTTAAATATCTTCCAACTCAAGGTACATTTGTTCGGAACACTGTCATCACGTAAATCAGCTACGACTCCACCAGAGGATCGTTCAAATAACTGAATGTTGATGCCTATCTTTTTTTTTTCCAAGAAAGCTTTCACACAAGACTTCAATATTTTAGAAAATGGTGTCAAACTTGGATAAAAAGAAGTCTTTAGGGACTTAGGCACATCTATGGCCATGCTCGCACAACTTTATCACTAGGCGGATCTATTCAAAGCTATTTTCTTTTTGTCAAACAAGTCTTTTGTGAATAAATTCACCTATGAAGCTCTTTAAACCCTGCTCTACATAGCTTTTGACAGATTCTACAGATTCTTCTTCCACAACTATATTTTATACATTGGATTTAATTCTGGAAATTCTGAGAATCCAAACAGGCCCTAGGGTTTTTTTAATTGGACGCGGCATGATTTGTTTCTTCATCATAAATAGTATATGGTTTATTTCCAGGCTGAACTGAACTTGTAATGACTTGTGGTCTTTTGATTTTAATCGAAAGTCTAAGGCAAGGCCCTTAAACTCTAAAAAAAAAAAAAAAAAAAAAAGTATACGGACGGCTCCAAAATATCATGCGTTGGACAAATGTCGTCCCTTAATCCCTTGCGTTGAATTTTTCATATCCCTTATTTAGTAAAAAGGAATCATCAAAAAGTGGAGAACCCCCTAGTGATTAGTGAATGAAACACCATTTTAGTAGTGGTTGCATGCAACAGTACGCGCCAGTTCCTGTGTGTCACTTCAAAATGGACGCAGAGACTATATACACAAGCCATCTGTCGTTGCCTCCTCCTCAGCTCATCACTAGTCACACACCACCCGCAATCGATTGAAATTAATCGCATTCGTCCAAACAATACTAGCTCGGCGATCATCTTGTTGGAAATCGATCTTAATTCTTTCATCCGTGGCCTCGACGATCGAGTTGCTTGCTCACTGATCGATCAATCAGGTGTGTGCTTGATCTAAGGCAATGGCGAGCTACTCTTCGCGGCGTCCATGCAACGTCTGCAGCACGAAGGCGATAGCCGGGAGCGTGGTCGGCGAGCCCGTCGTGCTGGGGCAGAGGGTGACGGTGCTGACGGTGGACGGCGGCGGCATCCGGGGTCTCATCCCTGGAACCATCCTCGCGTTCCTCGAGGCCAGGCTGCAGGAGCTGGACGGACCGGAGGCGAGGCTCGCGGACTACTTCGACTACATCGGCGGGACGAGCACCGGTGGGCTCATCACCGCCATGCTCACCGCGCCCGGCAAGGACGGGCGGCCCCTCTACTCTGCCAAGGACATCAACCCGTTCTACATGGAGAATTGCCCGCGCATCTTCCCTCAAAAGTGAGTCCGATCGATCTCTGGCCGCATTCTTCTTGCATTGATCGATCCAATGGATCATCCTCTGCACATCTAAAGATCATCATGCATGAATGCGAGTAGGAGCAGGCTTAGGGCCGCGATGTCGGCGCTGAGGAGGCCAAGGTACAATGGCAAGTGCCTGCGCAACCTGATCAGGAGCATGCTCGGCGAGACGAGGGTGAGCGACACGCTGACCAACGTCATCATCCCTACCTTCGACGTCAGGCTGCTGCAGCCCATCATCTTCTCCACCTATGAGGTACGTTCGTTGTTGTCACGAAAAAATCAGATGTACGTTGCATGCACATGGCTGCCTACTGAACATATATTTGCAGGCCAAGAGCATGCCTCTGAAGAACGCGCTGCTCTCGGACGTGTGCGTCGGCACGTCCGCCGCGCCGACCTACCTCCCCGCGCACTACTTCCAGACCAAAGACGCCGCCAGTGGCAAGGAACGCGAATACAACCTCATCGACGGCGGTGTGGCCGCCAACAATCCGGTAATTATGATTAACTGAGACACGAATGCAGAGTCCATATCCATCGTCCAGAACGAAGATGCTAATTGTTGCTTATAAGGCACGTCGCCGGCCAATTGTGTATGCGTAGACGATGGTTGCGATGACTCAGATCACCAAGAAGATGCTTGCGAGCAAGGACAAGGGCGAGGAGCTGTACCCAGTGAAGCCGTCCAACTGCCGCCGGTTCCTGGTGCTGTCCATCGGGACGGGGTCGTCGTCGGACCAGGGCCTCTACACGGCGCGGCAGTGCTCGCGGTGGGGCATCTGCCGGTGGATCCGCAACAACGGCATGGCCCCGATCATCGACATCTTCATGGCAGCCAGCTCGGACCTGGTGGACATCCACGTCGCCGCCATGTTCCAGTCGCTGCACAGCGACGGAGACTACCTGCGCATCCAGGACAACTCGCTCCGCGGCGCCGCGGCCACCGTGGACGCGGCGACGCCGGAGAACATGCGGGAGCTCGTCGGGATCGGGGAGCGGATGCTGGCGCAGCGGGTGTCCAGGGTCAACGTGGAGACCGGGAGGTACGAGCCGGTGCCCGGGGAAGGAAGCAACGCCGATGCGCTTGCTGGGATCGCGCGGCAGCTCTCTGAGGAGAGGAGGACAAGGCTCGCGCGCCGCACAGCCGCCATCAGCTCCGGAGGCTCTACACGTGTGCGTCAAATGTCTCCAATGTCTAAGAGAAGTGAATTTGTTGCCTGATTAAAACCTGTTTAGTTATCTGTTGACAGATTTTACATGGTCAGATTTGTTAGATCTTTTTATATATGAGATCTAGTAGATAGTTGTAGCATTAATCCTAAGGTATAATCAATATAGAAATTTGACAGATTTAATACCAAGAAATTTGTCAATAGACAAATAGTACAAGTCAAACCTTAATTCTGTGACTCAAATAAAACTACCATTAAAAAACCATAAACTAGTTGGTTCTAGCAAAATATACATGGTTTCAGAAAAAAGCATAAACTAATTCTAACAAAATATGCATCATGCCCTTTTCCAGTGTTCTGGAACTTGTCATTTAAACCATAAAAAGTTTAAAGTTTATCAACCTAGAGTCAATATTAGCTATTCTAAGCTAATAATCTAGGATGGTAAAGACTAAAGATCACACAAATTATGCATAGAGTGGGAGGGTAAAAAAATTCTTGAGACGAGTCAATTTATCCCTTGTATCTGTGCCAAAAATGTAAGAGCATCTCCAATCATTTTGCATATTTCGTTTGACAAATGAGAGAGTTTGCCAAGTCCCAACTAAATATGGCAAATCTAAAAAAATGCAATCTCCAATGGTTTGACATTATTTACTTGGCAAAAAAGAAAATTGTGGCCGAGGGAGGCGCGAAGCATGCGCGTGAGTACGCGCGCCGGCTTGGCATATATGGGAGTTCTTTTCAAATTTTTGCCAAGTTAACCAAAATGCCAATTCTATTTACCAAACTGTTGGATAGGTATTTTTTAAACTTTTTGTAAATACATGAATGCAAAGTCTATTTGTCAAACCGTTTGGATGCTGTAAGACGTAGTTTAAAGTGGAACTGCACCAAACGTAGTTTAAAGTGGAACTGCACCAAGGTCAACAAGTCTTCTCTCGGTCGTGGTGTTGACCTCGCCACCGAAACATTACTGTGAAACAAGGCTGTTGTGCTAGCTGATTAGCTTTCAGGGGCAGACAAGCCAGGCTTCACGATGAAACACTAAGCTATCGTGCTACTGCTGCTGATCACAGTCAAAAGCACTAGCTGCTGCACTTGTGTAGGCTGCATTTTTTTTACGAAACAAGGGAGCAATAATTCAATCAAGTTCACAAACAATTGTACAGATCACAAGCAACATGGCAGAACTTGTAAAACGATTTCAGACAGACGAAGAATGCTGGGCCAAAATCAAAACAAACGGCAACACGAAGAAACACACCAATTTCTTTCTGCTCCCCCACTGCAATAATGCGGTTGTCAACTTGCAGAGAAGCGAAGAACAGAGCAGCAAGGCAAAAACTGCATGAGCCGATAAACACATGCAGCAAAACAGCAGCCAACGCGATGTAGTCGTCACTGACCAAGCTGCTCTGCCGCTGGATTACCAAAAATCTGAGGCAATATAAATTAAGGAGGTGTGGGGTGGGGGTCTGCTTTGTAGAACGAGGTCGTCCATCATCTCGTTGTTTCAGTTTTCATTTGGTTTATTATGGAATGAAATGAGTACGAGGAATGGAGTGATTTTCATTAAATTTCAGGATAGACTCATACTACGCCATCCCATCTAAAATAGGTTAATTCTCCAAACTGAACACTCCGTAACTCATCAGAAGACCAGGCCTCTCGAAGAGAAGCAAAAAATAGCAGTGTTCAACTCAAGCTCTTTAAAGCAGATCAAATCAAGTTCGGTTGGTATGAGATTTTAGCCACAACTTCAACATATCAAGGGTAATCCATGAACCATGACCAGCTAGAATCGTTTCCTCCCAACGCCAAATCAAATTCTAGTGGCACAAGCAGACAAGCTGATCTTCTAAGTTCACTGCAACTGCCACTAATAATAAACCCTTATACTTGTCAGCCAGGAAGGTTGGCAATGCTTGAATGTCATGGCCATCCGCCCATCCGAGGAAAACATCAGAACACAGGTTGCATCTCAAATTTGTACACATGAAGTGGCAGAGCTGGGCTGGCCGGCCCAACGCCTAGGGCCACTCCATGGGCTCATATTGTGCTAGATTAATTGGGTCTGTTTGGAAGAGTGCGCTACGATGTAGACAAAATGGGCAACCCTTAGGGCCATGGCCCAAGTGGCCGTAGGCTTTCCTCTGCCTCCTTGTCATGTAGCCCCCAAAAAAGTATCCTCCCTGAGAAAAGGCCATGGTCATATATGCCTTCTTCCTGTCACCCTGAAGCCTATCTAATGCATGTTGCTTCGCAAGCCATGCCTTAATATAGTACTTCACTCAACACCCAGTAAACTCTAATATGGACTCAGAGAGTACATCGGTGTGTCATTTATCCACATCAACAATACCTACTATGTCAAAGGTGATGTACCTGTGAACTCTCTTGGGCTTAGACGATTCATAACTGTGAGGTTGCCTCACGTTAGAGATCCACCACACTTGCCATCGTTTTTCTTTCATTTGTGCCCATAGTCTCCAAGGCACCCTTGCCTGCAAATCACCGTGTACCTCAACACATGAACCTTCTTGAGCTGCCTCAACTCCTTGACCTTGCACTTGCACAATGATGCCGGTTCTATCATTATCTCTGCCAAAATCAAGGATTTCAATTAAACTCCTCACATCTCCCTCTTCTGCTTCTTCTTCTTCTTGTTTGTCACCCAAACAAAATGAGAAATATCATCATGGTCCTCTTTGTTCCTCTCCTCCTCATCAAATGTACTGGCATCAAAGTCATTATTATTGACAATGACATTAGCATAAAACCATTGGTCTCCCATAAAATCCTAAGAGGTCAATGGAGGCGACAATACCGACTGAGATTCATTGTGATCGTCGAACATGGGCATGGTTGACTTTTTTATTAGGATCTCCATGGGATCAACTTCCTATGACACTTGTCTTTCATTAGCTCCATGCGAAGCTAGAGGCCTTGGGTTTAAATCCTACAAATTGTTGTTTTAGTTTTATGAAAATCGAGATAAACAAGCCGGGTTTGCGCCTTTGGCATCGCCAAAAAAAAGGTAGTAATAAAAACAAGGTTTGGTTGGCTTATTTTTTAATAAAATTGTGTGTATATATACATAGTACATGGAGAATGTGCATATTCCACATGCATGAATTGAGAAAAGAATCTTGCTACCAAACACATGGAATCTCTTCCCAGGTTGGAGGCTTAAGGGGAATCTTGAAGATTCTCTTCCATAGTTTACAAGGGCAGGCAGTTGTACTTTTTTAAACAATTTTTACAGAATCTTTATATATAACTGACCTATGGCTATGCTTCTCTAAAGCTCTGTGTCAGTCTCGTTTTTTTTTTTTGCCCTTTGTGTTCACCAAATGCCACTTTTTATTGTTGTTTAGGGCTCAATTAAGAATGGTAATGGCGGCTAAGTGTCCCTTCAATTGTACTTTTGGGCCATCATTTGGAGCAAAGACAAGGCTGCAAAGGCAGAATGCAGAGATGGTGGCTCGATGCATACATGCTGTCGTTAGAGCTGCATGCATGCGTATGCGTCCACAACTACAAAGGGAATATATACGTAACAAATCATGCCTGCGCGCGCCAATGAGATAGTACTAGTCACTACACCAAACTAGAATAGCCTTGATGGCCAGAAATTTCCTTGAGAGCCAAAATCAAACCGCCAAGGAAAATACAATTTCCTTGGCTGTACTATTAGACACACTCAAGGAAACATATATTCCTTGGAGGTTTAAGTAAACCGCCAAGCAATATGGGTGTTTTCTTGGCGGTTTGTAGTAACCTCCAAGGAAATGACTCATTTGCTTGACTGTTGTTCTTAACCGCCAAGAAAAATACCAATTTCCTTGGGTGTTATTCAAAACCGTCAAGTAAATTATAATTTCCTTGGCTGTTACTGAATTTTCTTGGAGGTCGACACCCAAGGAAATGCATATAAGTATTTTGATGTCTCCAATCCAAAAAAAAAAAATAATAACTTATTGGTGTCCAAAAGTCCTAAAATTTGGCATGAGAGATCATAATATGGCTATACTATCTTAGCATAAAATTTTCAAACCATATTAACAAAGTTAGACTACACATTATTCACAAATCGATACACCTCTCTCATAGTTATAACTATATATGAGAGATGTATATATAACTATGTGAGAGATATATCCATTAGTGACCCGTGTCTAGTACCACTTTGTTTAAATCATTCAATTTTTTAATACAAAGATGATACACCAAAATCATGTTGTCATGCAAGTTTGTGGATTTTTTAACAAAGTTTAGATATTATTAAGATGCTAATCATAATGTTGTCACAAGCTGCAGTCTGATCACTAGAAATGTTTGCACTTATTTCATTTTCTGGGTTGATGATTCCAGTGCCCTTTGAGTGCCAGTAAGGATAACACCTGTGAATTTATTTGATGACTAGCAGTAGTAACATTTGTATCTTTAGTAAAAGTTAATATTTTTATGTCATGTCTGGTTGTATTAGAATTAAAATAAAAGAGATCTAGTGATTGATATGTGGTTCATCAGATTGATACAAATGTCTTATTTCTTAGCAATAATTTGGTTGTTTTTTTTTTGAAAACGCTGACTAGTATACCTCATGTATGTTACTAGTCTGGTACTTCTCAAACTGCCTGTGAAAACCGCTAGTTCTTTTAGTTAATTCTATATTCTATTTTCTAATGTAGGTATGCAACCACAACCAGCAAATCTAAGACTCGTGGTGGAGGGCTCGATACAGGAGTTAGCAATACCCCAACCACTCTGGAAACTGTTAGTGACTTGTGTTATGATGTATGGAAGGATGATGGATAAATGCAGTTGTAATATTTGTATGGATATTGTAACGTTATTATAATGGTTGGGCCTGTAATTAAATTTATATATCCATGTCATCATGTGCATACAAATATATAAATGTACAAAAGTCAAAACGTCTTATAATTAATTTAGGCCTCGTTCGGTTGTATAGGATTGAAAACAGGCCAGGTTTTCTTCCTGGGCCGGATTGAGTGAATCCAGCCAGTTCACTCAAACCTGGTCACCAACAGATTCAGCCCAGGAATCAAAACTCTAGGCCCGTTCGTTTCAGCTGGATTGAAAACAGGTTTCAGCCCAAGAATCAAACTCCACAACCTGCATTGCCCTGTTCGTTTTGACTGGAATGAAAACATCAGGAACTTACGTAACACATATCAACGCTGAATGATGCACCAGAGTAGTATATGATAACAAGATCAACCATATTGTAAGTAGAACTCTCGTGCCAACAAAATATGAACCAAACTTGGAAAAAATTTAAATCATATGCAAAGCAAAACCATTCACGACCTCACAAGACAACTCAGTACCAAAGTGCCATTATATCATGTTTAAATTATAGAGAGAAATATGCTTGCTCTATGCAAACAGGGCTTCAACATTACATCAACAAGTAATAAGCATCTCAAAGGGTCGGCACACTCCTTGCTGACATTACATGACATTGTTATATGGATCCAATAGCACTCGTAGCAACAGTTGCAACAGACACTGAAATGATCATCCACACTACTGGAAACTGCTTCTTTGCCGACTGCTGAAGGCAGGCGGCAAAGGCCCGAAAGCAGTCGGCAAAGCCCTTTGACGCCTGCTTTCCACGTGGCAGTCGGCAAAGAGAAGGCGGCAAAGGCCAGGTCGGCAAAGACCTTCTTTGCCGATCGCCCGGAGTGGCGAGAGGCAAAAAGGCCTTTGCCGATCGCACGTTGGCGCGGCAAAGGAAACGCGCACGGCCGTCAACTGACGCCAGATGTTTCCTTTGTCGACTGCCGAGCTGGCAGGCGGCACGCTTTGCCGCCTGCCGCCACTTGGCAGTCGGCAAAGATTTTTTTTTTGCCAACCTGACAGGGTAAATCCGGCTTGAATATGGCAGTCGGCAAAGGGCTTTGCCGACTGCCCTAGCGTGGCAGTCGGCAAAGCTGGAGAAGATTGATGCAGCAAACCCAGCTTTGCCGACTGCCACGGCAGTCGGCAAAGCTGGAAAACATGGTTTTTTTTGATGTTTTTGCTGCATTGCCTCACATATCGCACTGACCACAGCACATATATGAATATATAACAGAAATGCACATAGATATCGCACAAATCCACATTTATATCACAGAAATCCACATATGATCCATAACCACGTCCATCATTCATCTAGTCCTCAAACGAATCCATGAACCAACATCCAACATAACAAAATAGCAAAGTGGCATCCATGAACCAACTGCCAACCTAACATGAAGTCACGGAGCCACTCACTCGCCCCGCGACCAGCCGTCTCCACCCGAGCTGTGGTGTGAGGAGCTCCCTGTCGTCCACGGACCCCACCCGCTCGGTCCAGCCTGTGTCGCGCCATACCCCCACGCGTCGAGCTGTGGTGAAACGCCCGGACTCGGACTTGGGTGGTGTGGAGAATGTCCATCTGCCGGAGTCGGGTTCGAACCCGCCGACTGCAGCTACACAGAGAAGCGATCTCATTAGTACCTAAGGGATGGCCGCACAAGAGAAAACAATGGACAGCCGCTAGAAACTCACCGGGTCCGTACGGTACGGTGGAGGGAGTGCAGGGAGAACAACCGGCGGCGGTTGAGGGATCCTCACTTGCAGCGGCGGTGGTCTGTAGTTCGGGATCTCCATGCTCTGCAAGTAGCTGGAAAACGACGAGGTGAACTCCGACCATTGCTGCTGGGACTGCTGCTGCAAAGCTGCAATCACTTGCTGATGGGCCTCCCGTTGCTCCACCAGCTGCTGCTGATGGGCCACTTGCATGGCCGCCTCTCTCTCCTGTGCGGCCATCCTGTCGGCCTCACGTTGCCTCTGCATCTCTTCCAGCTGGGCCTGCAACAATCCACAAGCGATGCTTAGACAATGCATATAAGGCTTCGGCAACATATGTGAAATCAATGAACGATGAATATTTACCTGAACCGACGCCATCATCTGTGTGGAGCTTGGCCGTCGAGGTTGTATGGGGACGGCGGAGGAGGTACCGGCAGGGGTGGCCTTACGAACCTCACGAAGGGAGGGGACGCTGGCCGGGTCGATGACGCTGTGGGCAATGAAGTAGCGGCCGTGCTGCTTCCCTCCTCCCATCCTCATGAGCGTGTCCGTATCCAGGGGCGCGGTCGAAGGGTCGTAGGTGTCACCATGGCCCGCGCGAACCGCCTGGGTGTACTGGACCAAGTTTTCGGCGATGTTCGGGTTGGTGATCGCCTCGGTCCCCCGCACCGGGTCGTAGACGTTCTCTGGATCTGTCGCCCTGCCCTGGTGAGCCAGCCAGAAGCCCGTGAACTCGTTGATTACCTGGCCATCATGCGAATCGCTCTGCGAGGAAAACACAAGGACGATTACATGTAATGAGAATGAATGACTCGGTAAATGAATAAACAAACAAATTAATGCGAATGGTACCCATGCGTTCATGAACCCTCCGAGGCTGTGGCTCCCCTGGTGGTGTGAAGGCCCCGCCTTCGACTTGGCATATGCGGATTTCTTCCTCGCGCTCTTCGTACGCTGCCGGCGTTCTCCACCCGGCCACAATCGCCTCCCAGCAGTCCACGTGCGATTTGCACCAATCAGGAGGAAACTGCATTACAACATTCATTTAGGTAAGGAACAAGATGAATCAAAATGGAATCAGAATTATTGTTTCCTACGTACGAGCAGGTAGTGCTCATAGGGCATGTCGGTTTTGGGCGACTGCATCATCCGTCTGGCGTCCTTCTTGTCAAGCTTCTCCTTGCGGACTTCGGCATAGTAGTTGATCATGCACTGGATGTGCGCCTCGTAGAACATGTTCTTCAGCACGGTGGCGCAGACCTTGTCCTGGTGGACCGACGCCTCCGCCTCATGCCCCGGCTCGCACGTGAACCATTCCTGCAATAATCAGATATCACCTATCAGTTCATTATTTCAAGGACATTTGTTGAATGCGTAGTATTGGCAAAGCGGAGCGATGAAGACTCACCCAGAACTCCCTCTTGATCTTGTCGGCCAGGGTGACAGTAACTCCTCCACCACCTTGGAGTAGTCCGGCCAGTGCTGGGGCACCTTTTGCACACCGTCTACCCAGATAAGGCCAGGGAAGTTCTTCTTAATGATGAGGCCCTGCATGCTATTAGGATGACGTCCTGGCACGCCTTTATCCACACGCTTCCAACCGCTGCACAAGCCAATAAGAAGAAATGTTAGTCCGAAGTTCAATTTTCAACATGGAGTATGAAAAAGAAACTGAAAACATGAATGGTTACTTACCTATCTCCCTCGGGTCGAAGCACCGAACGGAAGGCTAACGTGGGCTTGTCGCGCAGGAGGCGCGTGATCCCGCGCTTGTAGGGCTTCCTCGGCTCGCTGTCCTCCCCGTCCCTGTCCTCCCCGCCCCCGTCCTCCCCGCCCCCGTCCTCCCCGCCCGTCCCCCCGCCCGGTCCCGGTCGCCAACCTCCTCGTCAAACAGCGTCGGTAGTGGGAGGTCTACCCCCGCCCATATCGGCCCAACGTCATGTGCTCGTTGACCTCCTGCTCCTCGGCCTCCAAGGTGTCCGAGTCCACAAACGACGACCCGTACAGCGAGGCGACGTTTCTCATCGGTCTCTTTGACCGGTTCCTGCCTCCGCCCGGCATTTTGTCCTACACCTGCAATGACAAACATTAAACCAATTAGCATAAATAATCGATAAGTAATTGTGAAGAGATGCAAAATTAACGAAACATAAATGCAAAGTAATAATAATAAGAATAATATAGTATTACATGAACTAGAAACCGAAGTACTCATCGTCACTATCACCATTGTCAGCATCACTGCTGTTGTCATCACTATCAATATTGTCGAAACCTTGTTCATCTGTCACTGCTGTTTCCTCACCACCTCCATCGTCGTCAACACCTTGTTCACGAAGAGCCCTCCATCGTTCAAGCATCATTAGGTCTTTAGCATCTTGCACCACTTCTCCCTCGTCGTTGTCCTCATCGATGTCGTTGTCTTCGTCCATGCCCATCAGCGAAAGAATGTCTATCTCCAAACGCCCTTCTAGCCCCTCAGGTTGATAGAACTCTCCGCTATCTTCCTTTGGGTCGAAGTTGTAGTCATCATCGTTTGGGACAGGCACTTTGCCGCGTGGCGATACCAATTGCGCAATGTACCAACCCGCAAGCCTCTTGTCTTTTTGGCACGCCCATGGGAGATAATAAACTTGTGTGGCCTGCTGAGCCATAATATAGACATCTTCTCCTCTATAGACGGAATCCTGTCGAATTTCGACTTGTCCGATGTCAACAGCTTTTCTCGTGACATGAGGATCGAACCAGTGGCATTTGAACACCACAGGCTTCAGAGCTTTGGGGCCCAGGAAGTCGAGCTGGTATATTTCTTCGACTATGCCATAGTAGTCGAGCTTATCGTTGCCGGGCGTTCGGACTCTTGTGCACGTGGTCTTTCGGCCGGGCCTACGCTCCTCGTAGCTTCTTGTGTGAAAGCGATAGCCATTCACATCAAAAACTGTGAATTCATTGACCCTAGTACTGAACCCATTAGCAACCTGTTTCAATTCAGCACACATTTGCCCATCCGTGCGTGCCTGCAAGGTGAGGCCACGTAGATAGTTACATTAATAGCTCCTAGGAGCATCTCAAAGATGGAACGAGGTAAGTTGGATGTTACCTTTGTACGCATCCACCCAATAAAATCGGCCCTGGCGGTTTTAAGGAAAGCTTCTTCTTCTTCTTGGTTAGGAGGCATTTTCCTTTTCCAGAATTGGCGAATGAACTCCCTGAAAAACAAGACATGAAGGGAGTCGGACCGATAGGTGGAGGATATTGACAACGTATGTAACAAGTTCTTTGAGAACTTACACTCGATAAGGAACCACTTCGTCAAGGTTCATGTAAATGTAGAGCATGATGGCACGAAACTCAAAATGTTGCAACGTCTTGGGTTTACCTGCGCTGTCCCTTCCGAGTTGCCCTTTGAAAAGGCTCAGGGTCGATAAGTTCTCGTCCTCATTGTAACGAGGGAGTGGATCCATGTAGTGAAGGTTCTCGGTATAGTACGCCTTTGTGAAGTTCGAGACCTCCTCCACTCTTGCTGCCTCCGCCACGGAAGCCTCAATTTGGGCTTTATTTCTACACTTTTTCTGAAGAATCTTTAGACACCTCTCGATTGGATAGCACCAACGGGCCTGCACAGGACCCCCCAGCCGTGCCTCACGCGGTAGGTGCAGGATCAGATGCTGCATCGGCAAGAAGAAGCCGGGTGGAAAGATCATCTCCAACTTGCAGATCAACAGAGGTGCAAGGTTCTCCATGTCACGAATCACTTCAAGAGATAACTCCCTGGCACAAAACTGGCGGAAGAAAAAGCTCAACTCCGCCAGAACGCGCCACACCGGCTCGGGGAGGTATCCATGTGTCATCGCAGGAAGGAGTCTCTCAATCCATATGTGGAAGTCATGACTCTTCATCCCTAATTTTTTGCCGGTCTTAGGGTTCACTCCCCTGTTAAGATTCGCCGCATACCCATCAAGGAACAATATCGTCTCCATCCACTGCATCACTTCCTTCCTGTCGGGCCTTTTTAGGATGTAATCTGCCGGGCCCCTTCTCCAAGTCTTGCCTGGTGCAGGGGGCTTCATCACTAGCTTTGGTCTGTCGCAGATTGCCTCGACGTCCAGTCTAGCCTTAACATTGTCCTTTGACTTCTGTTTTCGTCCATGAGTGTTCCCCAAAGTGCCTCGACGATGTTCTTTTTTGTGTGCATCACATCGATGTTGTGTGGAAGAAGGAGGTGCTTGTAGTAGGGGAGCCTAGTCAAGCCCGATATATGGGTCCATATCCAATGAAGCCTTTCTTGTCTTTGTCCATTTTGAGAGCCTATAACTCGGCGAGGACCTGTTGACTGCTCATAATCTGAGGAATAGGGTTGGTTACTTCAAGGCCTTTCGTGAAGTGTTGGGTGTCAAGTCTCAATGCATGGTCCTCTGGCAGGAATTGGCGATGTTTGTCAAACGAAGAGTACTTGCCACCCTTTTTCAGCCAGGTGAACAACACAGAATCCTTGCATACTGGGCAAGGGAACTTCCCGTGAACACACCACCCGGAGAATGTGCCGTACGCCAGGAAGTCATGCATTGAATAGAGATACCACACATGCATTGTGAAGTTCTTCTTTGTAGCTCGATCGTACATCCATACCCCCTTTTCCCAAGCAAGCTCCAATTCATCCCACAGTGGCTGCATGAACACACCCATATTGTTGCCCGGTGTCCAGGTATTATCGCGACAATAGCATGTTCTTGGGTTCAAACATGACGCCGGGGGGGGGGAGAGATTGAGGGGGATCATGAACATGGGCCAACAAGTGTACGGGGCCGCATGTGTTCCATAAGGGTTGAACCCATCTGTTGCTATCGCTACACATACATTCTGAGCTTCCTTAGATTTCTCAGGATACTGGTCATCGAAGTACTGCCATGCCTCAGCATCCGCTGGGTGTGCCATCTTGTCACTGTATCTTTTGCCAAACTTGTGCCATGTCATCTGCTTCGCCAACTCCTCTATCATGAACATCCGTTGGAGCCTCGGCATGAGTGGGAGGTACCGTACGACCATCTCAGGGATCTTAGACTGTTCCTTCTTGCCATCACCCTTGTCCACCTCCACATACCTAGAGGCTTTGCACTTTGTACAGTGCGTTGCTGCCTCTAGTTCTTTTCCCCTAAATAGGACGCACCCATTACGACAAGCATGGATCGACTCATACGGCATCTTAAGTGCACGCAGAGCTTCACCGACTCGTACGTGCTCTTCGGCGGCGTGTGGTCATCCGGAAGCAAGGAGCCCACCACCGCCAACACGAGATTGAATCCGTCTCGGCTCAGGCTCAACTGGGACTTCAACCCTAGAAGACGTCCAATGGCATCCAGCTGGGACATTGTTGTCTTCTCATGAAGGGGCTTCTGTGCCGAAGACATCATTTCATAGAACGCCTTTGCGGTCTCCTCCGGATCCTCCTCCACCAAACCTTCATTGCCGCGACCCTCGTTAAAGTCTACCACCATGTCCGCCACGCCGCATCTCCATCAAACTCATCGAGGCATGCTCTAACCTCCTCCTCTATAATTGGAGCTTTCGGTTCACCATGGAAGATCCACCTCTCGTAGTTTGCCACATATCCATGCTTCAGAAGATCTTTGTAGACATCCTTGAATACTTTTCTTTTTTGGTTCTTGCAGTCATTGCATGGACACCATGCCTGATCAGACCCTTTAGCAGTCGGGCCAAATGCTTTATTCAGGAATTCATTGGTACCATGAACCCATTCAGGACTCTGCCTCTTTTTGGTCCAGCCCTTGTACATCCACTCACGGCCAGCCATCTTCTGTCATTCGCTAAAGTGAGGGGGTAATGAAACCAACATTTGCATGTACAAGGTGTTCCTACCATCTAATAGGTGAAGGATAGGTCCTAATCCCACCCGCGGATGCGTAGATGAGGTTAGCTTCCATGCTCCGCTCTCGCCCGAGACGGAATTTCGGCAGCACCTCCCCGCTGTTCTCCCGATACACGTCCTGTTTTGGGGAGAGTGTGTATCCGAACAACGGGGAGGTGCTGCCGAAACTCCGGCTCGGACGGGAGCGGAACATGGAGGCTAACCCATCTACGCATCCGCGGGCTGTCCAAGAAACGTGGACAATCCGAAAGAGATACCGTCGCAGATATGCACTGATCAGCATACCAACGACCGCGTATCCCTTTCGGACGGGAGACGCCTAACTCGGTTACGTCATCTACGACCAACAACTATAAGGAAGAGAGGTGAATATTTATACCTAGGTGAATATTTATACCTAGGGTATCGGCGGTGGAGGTTCACAAAACCTACAAGAAAGAAGACAGCTCGATGGCCGACAATACACGAGGTGGGCGTGGACGAGGTGGCCGACGATCATCCCTTCTCCTTCCACCTCCTTCTCTTCTTCTTCTTCCCCTTCCTCCTCCTTCTCTTCTTCTTCTTCCCCTTCGTCCTCCTCCTCTTCTTCTTCTTCCTCCTCCTTCTTCTCTTCTCTTCTTCCTCCTCCTTCTTTTCTCTTCTTCCTCCTCCTTCTTCTTCTTCTTCTCTTCTTCTTCCTCCCTCCTTTCCTATTGAACGACAAAGGAGCGGTGGCGAGGCAACGCGGCCCCAACGAAGACGATCGGCGTCGCCCGGGACTGGGAGCTACTCCGAAACATGCGGCGGAGCGTGCAAAACGAAAGAAAGAAAAAAAACAATATCGGTACAAAATTTGCGGTACAAAATTTTCTTGGAGACACGCCGTCCCGGGCAAAACCGGTCCCGCGGTCGGCAAAGAATTTTCTTAATTTTTAGAATTTTGGCTCCAAATTTTTTGTTTGGCATAAATAAGTAATTTTCAATCACATGTCACAATTTGGGGTTTTTTAACAATATTTTGCTATATTCCGTTGATTTTTTTGTTTCCTTGCATTTTCCGGGCATAATTCAAGTTTGAACTGCAGGTGCATGAAATATCAGAACGTAGCCATTCGAAAAATGATATTCATTTTGGAGAGTGTTTTTTTGAGGCCGTGTGCAGAAGGACACCGAAAAGTTTGAAGTGCCTGTCCACGGAACTCGTGGAGGTGTCGTGTTATCGCATGTGCAGGCTATGATAAAAATTTGAAAAAGTTTGAAGCAAGTTGCGACGTCGGATGTTCAAAACCCAGACCTCTCCACATGTGATCACATGTGGAGAGGTCTGGGTTTTGAACATCGATCACATGTGGAGAGGTCTGGGTTTTGAACATCCGACGTCGCAATTTGCTTCAAACTTTTTCAAATCTTTATCATAGCCTGCACATACGATAACACGACACCTCGACCAGTTTCGTGATTTTTCGACTTCATTTGGATTTTATATAATTAAAAAACATGTCTAACACGTCGGGAAAGTCCTGTTCCGTGGACAAGAACTTCAAACTTTTGGGTGAGCCTCTGCACACGGCCTCAAAATAAACTCTCCAACATGAATATCATTTTTTGAATGGCTACGTTCCGATATTTCATGCACCTGCAGTTCAAACTTGATTTATGCCGGAAAAATGCAAGGAAACAAAAAAATCAACGGAATATAGCTAAACTATTCAGAAAATCATGAAACTTCTCGAGGTATCACGTTATCACATGTGGAGGCTAGAAAAAAATTTTGATGAAGTTTGAAGCAAGTGGCCACGTGAAATGTACAACACCGAGACTCGTAACAAAAAAAAAATCAAAATAAAAATCTTTGCCGACTGCTTCACGGCGTGGCAGTCGGCAAAGAAGACGGCTGGCAGGCCGGCTAACCTAATCTGTTAGGTTTGCCGCCTGCTTGTCTTTGCCGACTGCCAGGATTTGCCGCCTGCTGGCACCAAGGGGCAGTCGGCAAAGGGTGCCCTTTGCCGACTGTCTAACTTTGCCAGCTGCTGCAGTCCAGGGGCAGTCGGCAAAGGGCACCCTTTGCCGACTGCCGAACTTTGCCGACTGCCAGGGCCGAGGGAGGAGGTAAATCGTCTCTTTGCCGACTGCCCTAGCCTTGGCAATCGGCCAAATGCCTCGGCAGTCGGCAAAGAGGCGGTTTCCCGTAGTGCCAGAAGCTAGGCCAAAGATCAGCACACTCCTTGCCAAAGGTCCAGTGATAGCAGAACCTGCAAAACAGGCAATCCTTAGATCAATCATGCATTTCAGAACGTTAGTTCATGCTGCGTGACTTGCACAAGATCAGGCAAACAGACAAGTACATAATTAGTCGGGAAAAGACTGTAATGTTATAGAAGCTAGTTCACACTTGGAAAAACAGAATATAGTAGTATCACACTATATATGCCACTAAGAAAAAGAACAAGGCCTTGGTTCAGTGGAACACAATAGCTGCCATCACCAAATAAACTGCTAGACATACTGTGAGACCGTTCATTCATCTTCAGAAGTATCATCAGACTGATTAGGAGACAGCTCCTTCTGGAGGAGACAACTCCCATACTCGAGTTTCACTTCAAATAAATGATTCGGAAGTTCAACTAACTGACGAAACTGAATCAGCTAATCTAGACTGATGAAATTGAATCAAACTAATAACAGATCTGAAGTAGCAGACGGTGTGAGTGTAAACCCTCTTTGCAGCAACAAAACCACACTCCAAAAATCAGCACCAATTCGGCCACATTTTGATACCAATGTTGTACTACCACGCAGTGCCAAGAAACACCACCCAAATCAACTACCGTAGACGAAAAATCAGACCACTGTCGCTGCTTTGCCTGCACAGCATATCCAGGCCACAGCTCAAGCCAACGACCGGCGCCTACACGCGCGGCTGGGCGGTCGGACTCACCTCGACTCCCCACCTGCGGCGCGCCTCCTTTCTTCCAGCACTGCATCTCGATCTCACCGGGACTATGCATTCCAAGAACTCACCGAGAACCCTAGTTGAACCCTAGCAACGGGAAGAGAAGAGGGGAAGCAGGCAACGGGAAAAGAACTCACTGGTGAGAAGGAGGCTGTTGCCGTCGTCGAGGTTGCGGTCGCCGTCGCCTCGCGTCGCGACGGTCGCCTCGTGCCGCCCCGCCGTCGAGTCGCCTCGCCCTGCTCGCGAGTCGTGCGAGCCGTCTGTCTCCGTTCCGGAGGTGAGGAGGTCCGGAATGGATCCAGGCCGCGGACAGTAGGGGAGAAACCGGGCCTGGCCCGTTTCCAATCCGAGTCGGACCAAAACGAACGGGCCAAAATGTAACCATCTGGTTTCGAATCGGGCCGGAGCAATCCGCCCGGATTGGGCCGTTCCAGGCCTCAATCCGGCCAAAACGAACAAGCCCTTAGAATGATGTATTTATTGCGATATAATAATTAATGTTGATTCAATTGTGTGATGACTCATGAATTACCTCTCTCCTTTGATCGTGACCATTGTATATTAGAATGTCATAGATCTTCATCTAACTCGTGATGTGACTATGAGTCCGTTTGGTTGATCTATGCTCGCTGATTCTCTGGTGAAGTGTTTCTTTTTTATTCTTTAGCATAAACTCTCAAAATCAGGAGGGAGAATCACTCCATAGAATTGGAAAAAAGCTACTTTTTTCAGCTGCGTCTCTTATTTCAGTTCATTTCAGAGAATTATATCACAGAATCAGAAGAGAATCACTTTTGTTTAAAAAATATGTTTGGCAACCAAAGAGTGATTCTCCCTAAGAATCCGCTTCATGGAGCGCTCCCAAACGACCCTATATATCGTCACTGACCTCACTACTGGTAAGAGTTGCCATGCTCAAGCACTAAGCAACAAAAAAAGAACTGGAAATAAACGCAGAATATGCCATTGTACAGGTTCGAGCCTGAACCTGGACGCATATCTCCACACACCGTCACTTCGGAATTGCATGCATGTGAGTGCATGGTCTTGTAGCACGATTCTCGATGGAATATTCCTACTTCTGTGCCTAGCTCCCATATGCGTACATGCGCTTGTGCACTTATGCAAGGCAGATTCCTCAAGCATGCACCCCCTCCTAATTCTCTCAACTTGCACCAGACAATGTCAAATGCATACACATTTGTATTTTGTTGTGTCCAGATAGCTTTATATGACCTTTTTCCATGTAAGATTTAATTGTTAACTATTGTTCTGTAATTTGGACGGTGAGATTACAATATATAATTGAGTGCAGAACTTGCATTGGCGTCAATTTTAAAAGGACCACACCACAAACTAGGGAATCAAACCTGGAATATTCAAGATACATTAATAATAAGCAATTAACCGTTTATGCTTTGTGGTACAAGAATGTATAAATTAATGAGTTCAGTAAAGGTACAATAGTATGGTCAAATTGGTCAAGCATCTGTAGTGTAGTACTTGACTCTACATGCACATTTTAATTTAATTTTGTGACGATCACTTTGTTCGATCAGCTTTGGTCTTAGTTTCAAGCTTTAGTTGGCATATCCACATGTCCAATGGCACAACCTAAAGGATAGAAAAGAGTAAAGCTGTCATCACTTTCCAAGAGTGTACCACCATTTGCCTTGAGCAATGCTGGCACGAACGAAGTGCCAATGGAGCATATTCCTCAATCACGGTGAACAGTGAGCCTTAAGAGATTTAATTTGGTAATCGCTCCAAAAGACAAAAACCAAAAAATCATATCAACAAACAAACTAATTAAAGAGTATGCAAGAACAGCTACAGAAGCACTCATCCCTGGCCTGGCCCCTGCACTAAATCGACAAGAAGACGATGATGCATGAAGAGTGCAAAAAGGAATACAGGGATAGAAGGACAAGTGAAGAAGGCCTACACAGAAGAGATTAACAGCTTTCTCAAGTACATACAACTGATCACTGAAGAGATTATTGCAAAGAAACGCACCGAGAGCATGAGATCGAGCATACGCAAAACAGAATCAGCAATAAAGAGACTTACAAGCGAAGTCGAAAAGACCAAAAGAAAACTAGAGACTAATGTCCATAGGTAAATACGGTGCTGCAAAACAATGATCTACGAGAATAATGTCCAAGTGTAGTAAACAAATCCACCATAAATAATATGCCCATATGCACTGAGAAGGGGCATGATTGAGTGAACATTATCTACGCACATTTCCTACGTTTTAGTTGCTCAGTTTTCGGGCAGCGTTCTGGCGATGTGACTGCCTCCTCATTGTGCGACTTCCTCCTCCCTACGCGTCTTACTTCTCTCTCTAGTGTGATGTGGTGGACAGGCAGTGGCAACAACGTTCCTTCAAAGATCTCCGACAACCTTAGAAAAAGGAGGGGGCGGGCCGGGGGAGGCAAACTAGCCAGGCGGTGGGGATGGTGGCGTTATGTCGGGGCAGGAGCAGGGTGGCCATGGCGGCGGTGGGTGGGGGGAGGGGGAGGAGGAGGCCGCCATTGGCGTAGTAGGGTCTTGTCGAAGCTCCGCGGGCATGTCCGTGGCCGCAGAGATCAGGAGAGACTACCATGCCGAGGTGTGGGTGGTGGGCATCGGGCGGCAGCTAGTGCAGACGCGAGAAAGAAACTAAATAGTGCAATCTAATCTGGAGCATACGTTTCATATCCAAGGGTTGTCATTTCTCGCCTGAAAAAAAAACCAAAAACCAGGTGCCTAAAGAATAGCAATTCCCTTATTTACGATCATATTGTTTGTTCTCGCTGCTTTAATTTCCACTCTTATTAATTGTGGTAGTCCTCAGGCTCGGACAATATATTTTGTTTTGGTTGGAGTCAGATCAGCACACCTATAGATATGCATGAACCTCGAATGGTTCTCTTCGTGATTAACGGTTAGTTTATTAAATTGAACTATTTTTATCATGAAAGTGTCAATTTGATCTCTTCAACACTAGCAGTTAATTATTTACTGAAAATTTTAGATATATGAAGACAATCTTATTGAAAACTCAGCTTAAGTGACTGTTAATACTGTAGTGACTCTAGATGCGTAATTTTGTTATGATATTGCGTTGTATATTTCAGGAGACAAAACCATGCACATTGGAATAACTGTTCAGTGTTTCAAAAGTTTAAAAGAAATGTATTTTAGGAAAACAATGATTCTCATTAGAGAGTATTTTTACTAACTTACTACTCCAAGGAGTAGTATATATATACAACAACAACAACAACAACATAGCCTTTTTATCCCAAGCAAGTTGGGGTAGGCTAGAGATGAAACCCAGAAGAGACACGTTACAGGGCAAACCCAAAAGTCATGGTTCAGGCACGTTGATAGCTAGTCTCCAAGCGCTCCTATCCATAGCTAAATCCTTAGAGTAGTATATATATACTCACTTAAATTACTATACTAGGGGTACACATGAAGTAGAATGGCCCGTGCATTCATGCATATACATATGCCCGTATTCTCATTGCGTCGCGCACAGTTTACATCACAGGACTACAGAATGGTGGATCAATTTTTTTATTCACCGTCCATATGCAAGACAGATCTGCAATGTAACTAAAACTGTAATGCTCCATCCATGCTTTTGCCTTCATCAGATTCCTATAAATAGCTGACACTACCGGATCCAAAGGCTTTGCCGATGGCTTGATGCCATCGGCAAAGCCCAGGACCCCGTCGGCAAAGTGGCGTTGCCATCGGCAACTTGGGCATCGGCAAACATTTTTTTGCCGATGGCAACTGACAGTGCCATCGGCAAACTGTTCGCCGATGGCCGCGACCGCCATCGGCGAACAGGCCACGTCAGCCGCCCCGCCGTCAGGCTGACGGCGGGTTTGCCGATGGCTGACGCCACGTGGCCATCGGCAAACAGATTTCTTTTCCGATGGCCACGGCCGTCGGCGTACCTTTTTTTTTGTTTTGAAAATGTTTTTCAGGAATTTCTTTACCGATGGCCATGGCCATCGGCAAAGGTATGGTCGGTTTGCCGATGGCCATGGCCATCGGCAAACCCGGGCTTCGGGGAAATTTTCCCCGAGATCGGCAAACCTGGAAAATTTTTTTCCTTTTTTTTTTTTTCTTTTCTTCCATTTCGACCCCATCTAATCACAAGCAGCACACATATACAACATTCATCATATATATTAGCAATAATACACCATTTCAACCATAATATAGCATGAATTCCGTATAGCATGTCCGAAATCATCCATACAAGTCGAAATGGCTCCATACAAGTCCCAATTCATGCATACAAGTCCAAATTCATCCATACAAGGCCAACATCGGCAAAACATGTCCGATGTGGCACAACAAGGTCCAAAAGCAGGAAGAGAAGGTACCTAGCTCGTGGCGCCGTCCCCTTGGGTCCCCGAGCCCCCAGCACCATCCTCCCACGGAGACCAACTCGGCTGCGAGGCCGCACCGTACTGCCAGTGGCCGAGCTGCTGTTGCTGAGGGAACTGAGATGACCCGGGCTGCCCCTGCGGCGGCCACAAGTACCCCGGCTGCGGAGGGAACTGAGACGGCCCGGGCTGCCCCTGCGGCGGCCACGAGTACCCCTGCGCCGGTGGAGGACCCCAGACGAACGGCTGCGTCGGGAGGCTCTGGTAAGGACTCCAGCCGTGCTGTGGAGAAGGACCGTGTGGAGAAGCACCCGCTGGAGGGCTAGCACCTGGAGTTGGGTTCGAACCCGCCGACTGTGCCTGCACAAAGACCAAGTGATGGAATTAGTACCTGCAGACTGGCATCACAAGCTAAAGCAATAGGCAATGTAGGGACTCACCGGACGAGGTACAACAAAAGGCAGTGGAGGTACTGGTGGTGGAGCAAAGACAGAGGCTGGAGGCTCACTCATTCCCTGGGCACGCATGTGTAGGGACATCTGCGACATCGCCTGCTGGTAGTGCTGCGCAACTACGGCCGCGTGCTCCTGATAGGCAATCGCCATCTGCTTCTGGTTGGATAGCACCTCCTAGACCTGGGACTGCAATATTACACCAGCATGGTTGATTGTATTTGAAGGCAAGGTATATTTTTTGTGAAACGGTCGAACGACGAATGAAACTCCACTTACCTGAATACCTGCGATCACCTGCGCACTGCTCGGCTGCCGAGGCGCTATGGGGACCCGCGGTGCGCCCCTTCGCCGGTCTTCTTTGCGGATCTCGGTCAGCGTCGGGACAGAGGACAACTCAATGGCGCTGTGGGCCATATAGAATCGGCCGTGCTGCTTCCCTCCTCCCACCCTCATCACGAGCTCAGGGTCCAGGGGCTCGGTGGTGACGTCGTAGTCATCGCCATGGGCCTCTCGAGCTGCGGCGACGTACTTGGTGAGCTTCTCGTACACGACCGGGCTGGTGTACTTCTCGGGCTCGTCCGAAGAGCTGTATGTGGTGGAGGCCGCTTTCGCTGGGCCCTTGTGAGCAAGGGCCCACCCCATGTACTCATTGATGGGCTGCCCGTCGTGGTGCTCCCTCTGCGAGGAAAACAGAAAACATGGTTACAAGTAGAGATATAAGAAATCCAGCGCTATAAGAAATGGTTGAACACAAGCATAGCCATGTTTCCATGAACTCTGGGAGGTTCTGGCCCCCCTGGTGGTGTGAGACCCCGGACCTCGCCATCTCTTCCAAGCGTTTTGCCCGACGTGCTCTGTGCTGCACGTACGCCTCCGGCGTTTGCCACCCTCTGACAATCTCACGCCAGCAGTCGGCGTACTTGCTGTACCAGCCCGGAGGTGTCTGCATGACATTCAAGTATTAGATCTTCTAGATAATGAGTTGAATGTGTACCAGCCCGGAGGTGTCTCCCTGGCCTGGGTCTTATCCACCTTCATCCCCTGAAGTTGGCGTAGTAGGAGATGACGGCCTGGGTGTGCGCCTCGTAGAACATGTCCTTGATCCGCAACTCGCACACCTTGTCCTGATGCCGGTCCGCCAGCATGGGGTCCTGCCCCTCCGCCAACCTATAGTACAACTGCACACAGGCATCAAGCATCATTCCATTGTTTGAGAAAAGTCCAACAAATGCGTAGTATTGAGATATGCGTTGCGATTGAAAGACTCACCCAGAACTCCCTCTTGATCTTGTCAGCGAGGATTTCCCCATGTACGTCCCTGACGAGGTAGTAGTATGGCCATTTGTCGGGCACGATCATCTTCCCCTCGATGGTGACCAAGCCAGGGAAGTTTGCTTTAATCACTCGCCCCTAGATGCTAGTGACATGGGGTGAACTCTTCCTGGCCGTCACCTTTGCCCAGCCAATACACATAAACAACAATTGTTAGTATGCAGTTTTAATTCGAAAATGAAATAAGAACAAGTATAGAAATCAACAATGGATACTTACCTCCCAGCGATCACGATCTGCGGGCGGTCGTCAGGGCGCGGCACGTGCTCAGGGAGCTTAGCGGGCCCACGCTGGAAGGGCTTCTTCGAGGTGCCTGTGGAAGTCGAGGTGCCTGTAGTCTCCTCGTCGTCGTCGTCGTCGTCGTTGTCGCCACCGCCGCCGCTGCCATCCTCCTCGTCGTCGTCGTCACCACCGCCGCCGCCGCCGTCCTCCTCCTCATCGTCGTCGTCGCCACCGCTGCCGGCACAAACAGCCTCATCCTCAAACAGCCTCATCCTGGGAGCCCTCCGCCTACTCCCACCCCTGCTGGTCGACGGCTCCACCTCAAGCTCCTCGTCGTCCTCCTCCTCATGGTGGCCGGCCGCCACGTGCTCCTCGTGGTGGCCGACCGCCACGTGCTCCTCGTGGTGGCCGACCGCCACGTACCTCGATCTGACGTTTTGTCGGCGCGACCGTCCTCCGCCTGGCATTTTGTCGAGTGCCTGCAATGACAAAGATTAAAACAGTTAGTATTAGTAGATTGCAAGTACTTGTAAACAAACATAAATGTAAGGTAATATAAATAACAGTATCAATATTACATGGATTAGAAACTATCTCCGCAAATGGCAATATTGCTGGCGAGCGCTCGTCCTCGTCATCAGCACTGTCGTCATCACTATCAATATTGTCGAGCTCTCTTAAGTCCTCATCATTACACTCTACATGTTCCCCAACTTCTACATTGCGTCGCATCTGCCAGGCATCTAGGATTCGTATGTCCTCAGCATCGTGCACCTCATCACCCTCGTCCTCATCGATGTCGTTGTTTACTTCCATACTCATCAACGAATCAATGTCTATCTCTAACCTACCTTCTAGCCCCTCAGGTTGAGAGAACTCATGTGTCCTTGGGTCAAAGTTGTAATCATCATCGTTCGGGACCGCCGCTTTACCGCGTGGCGATACGAACTACACAAGGCTCCAACCCACAAGGCGCTTGTCATTCTGGTTTGCCCATGGGAGGTAATAAACTTGTCATTCTCGGTTAGCCACAATATGGACATCGTCTCATCCATATATGGAATCCTGTCCGATTTCGACTTGCCCAATCTTAAGGTCCTTTTTCGTGACCTCGGGATCGAACCAATGGCATTTGAACACCACAGGCTTACAACCTAGGAACTTGCCAAAGTCAAGCTCCAATATCTGTTCGACTATGCCGTAATAGTCCTTCCCATCCATGCCGGGAGTACGAACTCCGGTGCACGTGGTTTTTAGGTTGCCCCGTTTCTCTTCGTAGCTTCTCGTGCGAAAGCGATAGCCATTCACGTCATAAACGTCGAATGACTTGAAATGTCGATCAAAGGTTTGGCCCACACATCTCAATGCAAGACTCATTTCCGCATCACAATTAGCCTGCACGGTTAGGATAGGTGGATAGTTACGTTACTCGCGCATAGGAGCAAAGTGGAATATCAAAGTCAAAAAGAGGTTAGGTAGATAGTTACCTTTTTGCTGAACCAATTGACGAAATCGGGTGTATTATGTCTGAGAAGATGGTCTTTTTCATCCTCGGTAGGATCCCTACTGCACCTCTAGTGTTCATTAATAAAGTCCCTGGAGAAACAATAGACAAGGGGGGTTGGATCGATAGGTGGAGGATAGTGGTGACGTATGGATGTTGACGGTCGTTAAGTATCAATTTTATACCGTCAACACAGCAAGAGAAAGGACTAATATTAGTTCACCTGTTAGATATAGGGGTTACACTGACAGAATTCCATGAGTTTTGGTGATTGTCTATTTCTGCAGGGGGTTATCAGAAAGAGAACCAAAGGAGGCCCACATGTCATGATTACATAGAGATAAAGACCGAACGGGTAAAATTGTATAATCTAGAAGACTCCGAGAAGGCAAACCCCGGAAGCCGGGCCCACTGGGGGGTGGCCGGTCGGCCGACCCGGGGGGGAGTCGGCCGACTCCCCACCTCCACCAATCAGGTGGAGTCTCGTGGATCCCCGCCTCCACCGCCTTTGAGGATGAATAATTATCGTCCATTTAGGTCGGTTTGATCCGAGGGCTGTGGTTCATCCTAGGGGGCTATATATTCGAGCCCCCGGCCCCGGGTGAAACCCGATTCTAAGCTAATTCATTCAAGAGTTCATTCTCTCATCGAAATTCGGAAGCGAGCCACCATCTCAATTAGAGCTCCATAGTTTAGTAGCATAGCTACATAGGAATAGATCTAGAGGGAATCAAGCCTAGCTTGGAGTCCGGATCTGTCGGAGTTCTTGGTAATTCCCCTCTACATTCTTGTAATATTCATCATTGTTCGTGATACTATGAGTAGTACTTTATTCTATTCTATTATATCATACTTGACTTTGCTCTATTTGATTATATTCTCAATTATATTGTTCTTAGTTTACTTTGATTATATGTTTAGCATAGTTGGACTAGAATTATGTTTATGCATAGGATCGTATAGCGCTTACTCATTAGATCGATGGGTGAGTGGTAAATATTGTGTAGGCGTGGTGCTTAGACCGTATTTATCTCGCGATTGCACCCTATTGGCCGGGTCGTGTGGTAGATCGCGGAAGTGACAGTTCCGTTGAGTCCTTTGTATTCCATCCCCGTTGGTAGGTCTTAGTAGAACAACCTATTACATTGAAGTCATTGCTATGTCTCTTGTCTTCTCGGTAATATCACTATGCATAGATGTAACCTTTTCCCGCCATGATTGCTAGATGTTCTTGCACTAATCATTGTATGCTTTGACCTTATAGTTAGAATAACATAGGATTATACCCTAGATCATCCTAGTCCATGCTAGTGTTATAAGCTTAGAGTGCTAAGTTGAGATGGCTTATTACTATTATTTTATGTGGCTAATTGCTCTCATTTATCTTATGTCATTTATCATTCATTCCTATATTTTATGTGACACTTACCCCGTATGAGATGATTGATACGTACAAGGTTAAGCTCTCCATTATAGCATGTGCATTGCTCATCACTCATTATCCAAAGTGCATTCCCTTCCCAAAGGTAAAAATATAAATAACGATACCTGGATACTCCTGGTTAAAATGCTACATCGGTATTATCCGTGCGCTTGCGGATCCCATATTTATTTCTAGTAGCAGTTGCATTATTTAGTACCAAAGCATTTTTGGCGCCATGTTGGGGATGACAACCTAACACCGAGTGGCGTTAGAAATGTCAACAAGCATTTTTGGCGCCGTTGCTTGGGAAGGTTGAAAGCCAATGGATAATGAGCAGCATTGCACTACATAATGAGATTGAGCATTGTCACCATTCTCTACTCATACACCTTGGTACCCTTGTTTTTTTTGTCTATTCTTATATCTTATGCGGGGTAATGTATGAGAAAGACAATTCTTCCCGATAATTATATTGACGATCCGTGAAGCTTTATTCAAAGAAGGCCGGAAGCAAGTTGAAGAAGACCAATCAATCATCATCATCATCAACTCAACTTGGAAACTTGACGGAAGCGAAAGTCAACCTTTCGTTCGAGACTTGACACCGCGTTTGAAGCCATGGCGCACAAGTCACTCCGCGAGTTCTCGGCTCCAACTACGGACAACATTCGTCTTGGACCACCTGCGGACATCGAAGGAGCTTTTGAGCTCAAGCTGCGCTAATCAACATGGTGCAAGCAAGCCGGTTACGTGGGAAGGCCCATGAAGATGCTAGTGCTCATCTCCAACACTTTCGGAGATTTGTAGCACATTCACTATCAAGGATGTCCCCGAGAGATGCTATACTACTTCGCCTCTTCCCATTCTCACTCTTGGGGAGAGCGAAGCGTGGTTCTACGCCAATAAGGAGAAGAATCCTACGTGGGCACTATGTTCCACCAATTTCTTGGCGAAGTTCTTCCCAATGGGCAAGACAAATGCTCTTCGTGGGAAGATATCAAGCTTTCAAAGAACATCATGATGAGACTGTCCCGTGCTTGGGAGCGCTTTCAAGATTACATCCTCGAGTGTCCTCATCATGGCATGGAGGATTGGCTGCTCATGCAGACATTCTACCATGGGCTCGAAGCAACACACGTGAGACGATGGATGCTTTGGCTGGCTGGAGGTGCATTCTTATCACTCACTATTCCTCAAGCCACGGCTCTTGTGGAGAAGATGGCATCCAACCAAGGTTGGAGTGAAGAAAGAACTCGACCCGCAAGAGAGGAGGAGGAATGCACCAGGTGAAGGAGGTAGACATGCTGTCTCGCAAAATGGATCTGCTAATGAAGAGGCTCGATGAGAGAGCCACGAGAGAAGAAAGAAGTCATGCATATACATGATGCTCGCATGACATGTGAAGAGTGTGGAGAGACTGGGCACACGGTGCTAACCGCCCGTAGCCGAAGGAGGACGTGAACTACCTCAACAACAACAACAATAATTACTATCGTCCTCGCGAGAATCAAGGTTGGAATCAGCAGCGGAGAGGCCTAACTACTCGGCAATTATTCAGCAACTATCAAGGTAACAACTCCTCCTACAATAATTACAACCGGCCGCCTTTGAGAGAGTTAGTGCTTGAATCAAGGCAAGATGATGGACAATCTGTCCAAGAAGCGACATCAAATGACAAGGTCCTAGAGACACTCGGCAACGAAATGGATGGCTTTTCCAATGCCATCAAGAGTCACTTCGGCTTCAACAAGATACTTGAGTCGCGGTACAACGGCTTGTCAACCTTGCTCCCTCCACCGGTCAAGGTAAACCGGGCGGGACAACCCGAAGAGCTCGAGACTGCAAATCTTGTTGATATATTCAATGTAGAAGATAGCCGAAGTGATCCATCGAAGGGGTCATGGATTGACTCAACTCGCCAATCAAGAAGGGCGATCCGGGAGACCAGTCATTCCGATCTCCATTGGAAGTACTAACTTTAATGAGGCAATCGTGACTTCAAGGTGCAAGCATCAACATCATGCCAAGAGTGATATATGAGAAGCTATTCGATGCCCCTTAGCATACACAACCATGTGCTTGCAAACTTGCGGATCGGTCACTCCGTGTTCCTTTGGGAGTACTAGAAGATATATGTGTACGAGTGGGCAACTCATATGTTCCAATGCCCGGACTTCGTGGTAGTGGATACAGCGGTGATGAAAGGTCCCCTGTCATTCTCGGGACGACCATTCTTGAACACCGCTGGAGCCATCATGTATGCCAACACCGCCAAGATCATCTTCAACATCAAGGGCAAGAGAGAAACCTTCTTCTTCAAGAACAGTCTTTGCGTTCCCAAAGACATCCTCATCGCGAGAACAGGAGAAGAAGAAGAATCTAGCTAAGAAGAGCAAGAACAAGAATAAGAAGACCAAGAAGACGGAGACAGTGAGGATGGTCACCGCAGGTCCACGGGAGCATGACCACTTACTCGGATCCCCACGTCGATCAAGAAGGATGACCCAGGTGTCCCAACCATTCAATGCTCCATCAACGAAGCTCTTTCAATAAAGCATGTGACGTGACACCGGCCGGGCGTCAACATTATGGCCAAAGTAACTTATGAGTATCTATATGGCACTATGCCTTTGGAGCCTACCTATGCACAAATGCAGATGGCGACCGACATTCCGCTTCGTCGAAGGAGAAGTGAAGGATGTCCTCATCCAGATAGATGACCATTATGTCCCTACGAGACTTCCTAGTCATTGACATGGGAGATGACTACGATCCTCCAATCATCCTAGGAAGACCATTCCCGAACACCACCAGAGCTATCATCTATATTGGGACGGAGAGATTCATTTCCACTTTCCCACCGAGAAGGTACGCCGCTACTTCAACAATAATTATATAATCACCGAAGAGCCCAAGAAGAACAGAACAAGGAGAAGGCAGCGTACCCGTCGCCAGAACAAGAAGAACATCACTACAGATGGATGGGCCAACTATGAGGGAGAAGTATTCAGATATGAAGATCGGTACCCAGAAGAAAAGAACATTGTAGAAGAACCTGAGAAGGTGCTGTCATCAGAAGAGAACCAAGTGCCCCAAGAAGCTTCCTCCTCAAGGTCACCCTCTCCAACGAAGAAGGTGTGGAAGGTAAAAGTAAAATCAGAATCAATTCCTACACACGAGGCGACATCATCCGAGGCGCCAGCCAATGCGCCCCTTGAAAAATGAGTGAACATGACAAGTCCTGTTCGGAGGACTTAAAACCACCGAACGCCGCGCCAAGAGGTAACTTGGTATTTATCAGCATTACTTTTCAGCATTATATTTTTTTTACCTTAGTATATTTATTTCCCTACTTGCACCTTAGTTGCATCTTTACCATCTCTGCATTAGAAAAGAAAATAAAGATGTTGTGCATTCGCATCCAAAAAATCGTCAAGCCCCATGTGAATAATCATTCACTGTGGTGGCACAAAAATAATTTCTCAGCATATTTATTTCCCCTGTCTGCATTCCTTAAATAATAAAAAGATAAAAATATTTCTTGTGATCCTGTTAGAACAAGTCTAAGTTAAGAAAGTTCTAGACAACTAAAGCCTAGAGGTTTTTGTCACTAACACTTAATTAGTTCCACAAGCTTTGTTGTCTATTTGAGCTTCACAGAACATCAAGGATCAAGAAGAGCTAACAGGCAGAAGGACATCCAGTCCCCTGTCGGAGTGCTGCCCGCGACAATTGAACGCTGTCTCCAACAGCAACTATCTACAACACTCCCTGAGGACTAGAACGTCTTCAGTGCCTGTCAGCAACATCAGCAGACTATGTCAACATCCAGCTTGGGGGAGAGCATCCCCCGTGTACCAAGCTAAGTGTTTCCAACTTATCTATTTATGCTTTATTAGAGTGTGCTTTGATTAAAACAACTAAAAAAGATGCATAACCATAGAAACCCAGAAAGATTTCCTTATTTATCTTTTCTACTTTTGGAGAGCTCTTGCAATCTGTCTTTAAAAGTGATCCTTAGAATAAACTCTACATGGAGATGATGAATAGTTGCTCTGCCGTAATTCCTTTCAAGTACCTAGTTTTCAACCTTGCACTCTCCCGAGTTTTGGACACAACTGTTTAGATTTGAGATTTGCTCTGAACCTGAAACTTGTGGGTAGCAAACACTTGATCTAAGTCTAGGTGGTTGACGGGTATGATATGGGAAGGTTTTGAGCTGCTATTTATCTTGTTCCTAGAGATACTAGAGTTCTGGAGAAATTATCTGTGAAAATATTAAATTCCTGCATGATGAGTTCCTTTATGATGAGAGTTCAAATTCCTACCACAGCCATATATTCATGCTTACTAGATTAGGAAAACCCATCTGTTTAAATAGATCATATTTTAGGTTTGAGTGTAGACTTTATAGGCATTGAGTGTGGTTATGCTGTGGACCCATAAGGAATTAGTCACGCAGTTAAAGTCAATACTATGTGCTCTCCATCCATTGATCTATGCTACTTCGTCCTCAGAAGTATGCACCCATTTTATAAATGTTATATTCATTCTCAGTGCTACTGCTTCCTCGAAGTACCACCCACATATAGATCCATATCCACCACATATTGTGCTATCTCTACCCCGGAGATACGCACTTATGCTACTCCTATCCCGGGAGTACGCATTCCCCACTTACTATGCTATCTCTACCCCGGAGATACGCACTTATCTTCAAGCTCCTACACCGGGAGTACGCATCCATTCATTTATCCACATATACATACGCCATTCATTTCACATCATCCAGAAAAGGTACTATTCCTATCCTGGGAGTGAACATTTAGAAATAATCATCGTCGTTCCATTTGCCTACATCAAAGCTCCAGTCATTATCATTTCAAGTTATATACTCCCCGTGCTAAAGTTTTGTTTCCAGAGGATTGGTTGCTCTAAAAAAAAAAGAAGAAAAAAAAGAAGAAAGAAAGAAAGAAAAAAGAAAAGAAAGAGTAGCCAAGTCTTTCCATTTAAGAAGTTTCAAGGTTTCCGAATAAAGGGAGTCATGTTATCCCCGAAGGAGCAAGTGTAGAAGTAGATGTTCACCGTTGAGTACCCCTCATAATCATTTCCTTATCACCATCATCCTATCATCTTTTCATCCATTCCATTTCCTCATTCACATGCACATATGACTTTATTATTATTTTAGTTCCTATTGGATCCATGTCTTAACTGTGCAATATATGCAAGTGAGTTTGAGTGTCTCCCCACCTATGAGCTCCACATAAGCCTATTAGAAAGTAGGGTGAGAGAGAGAAGGCACTTTCCACTATGCCTTAGTTCCATAAAGAAGAGAGAAGGCATACACTACTCATGCCTTGGAGAGGATCCAGAAATACCACAAATGAGAGACCTGAAAGGTTCATACAAGGAACTCTGAGTTTTATTTCAAAACCTTGCAAAAAAAAACTCCGGGATAATAGTTGATCAAAGAGCGAGAAACATGGCGCTTGACTTGACCGTTCTATCTTTCAACTACTCAAGACCCAAGTGACGGTTACAAGCCCCATGGTGAAAGGTAATATGAGTGAGTTTTGAGTCAGGATAGTTCACTCTAATCCGGAGGAGAGTTCTTGTTTGAACGCATGTGTACTTGTGAGGAGTGAAAGCATTGTAGCAACTCCTGATCCATCACTGAGTCTATCTTTGCTCAGGGACGAGCAAAAGGTAAGCTTGGGGGAGTTTGTTGACGGTCGTTAAGTATCAATTTTATACCGTCAACACAAAGAAGAGAAAGGACTAATATTAGTTCACCTGTTAGATATAGGGGTTACACTGACGAATTCCACGAGTTTTGGTGATTGTCTATTTCTGCGGGGGTTATCGAAAAGAGAACCAAAGGAGGCCCACATGTCATGATTACATAGAGATAAAGACCGAACGGGTAAAATTGTATAATCTAGAAGACTCCAGAAGGCAAACCCTGGAAGCTGGGGCCCACCTGGCAGGGTGGCCAGTCGGCCGACCCAGGGGGGGAGTCGGCCGACTCCCCACCTCCACCAATCAGGTGGAGTCTCGTGGATCCTGCCTCCACCGCCTTTGAGGATGAATAATTATCGTCCATTTAGGTCGGTTTGATCCGAGGGCTGTGGTTCATCCTAGGGGGCTATATATTCAGAGCCCCTGGCCCCTGGGTGAAACCCGAATTCTAAGCTAATTCATTCAAGAGTTCATTCTCTCATCAGAATTCAGAGAAGCCAGAGCCACCATCTCAATTAGAGCTCCATAGTTTAGTAGCATAGCTACATAGGAATAGATCTAGAGGGAATCAAGCCTAGCTTGGAGTCCGGATCTGTCGGAGTTCTTGGTAATTCCCCTCTACATTCTTGTAATATTCATCATTGTTCGTGATACTATGAGTAGTACTTTATTCTATTCTATTATATCATACTTGACTTTGCTCTATTTGATTATATTCTCAATTATATTGTTCTTAGTTTACTTTGATTATATGTTTAGCATAGTTGGACTAGAATTATGTTTATGCATAGGATCGTATAGCGCTTACTCATTAGATCGATGGGTGAGTGGTAAATATTGTGTAGGCGTGGTGCTTAGACCGTATTTATCTGCGATTGCACCCTATTGGCCGGGTCGTGTGGTAGATCGCGGAAGTGACAGGTTCCGTTGAGTCCTTTGTATTCCATCCCCGTTGGTAGGTCTTAGTAGAACAACCTATTACATTGAAGTCATTGCTATGTCTCTTGTCTTCTCGGTAATATCACTATGCATAGATGTAACCTTTTCCCGCCATGATTGCTAGATGTTCTTGCACTAATCATTGTATGCTTTGACCTTATAGTTAGAATAACATAGGATTATACCCTAGATCATCCTAGTCCATGCTAGTGTTATAAGCTTAGAGTGCTAAGTTGAGATGGCTTATTACTATTATTTTATGTGGCTAATTGCTCTCATTTATCTTATGTCATTTATCATTCATTCCTATATTTTATGTGACACTTACCCCGTATGAGATGATTGATACGACAAGGTTAAGCTCTCCATTACAGCATGTGCATTGCTCATCACTCATTATCCAAAGTGCATTCCCTTCCCAAAGTGGTAAAAATATAAATAACGATACCTGGATACTCCTGGTTAAAATGCTACATCGGTATTATCTGTGCGCTTGCGGATCCCATATTTATTTCTAGTAGCAGTTGCATTATTTAGTACCAGCATTTTTGGCGCCATGTTGGGGATGACAACCTAACACTGAGTGGCGTTAGAAATGTCAACAAGCATTTTTGGCGCCGTTGTCGGGGAAGGTTGAAAGCCAATGGATAATGAGCAGCATTGCACTACATAATGAGATTGAGCACTTGTCACCATTCTCTACTCATACAGCCTTGGTACCCTTGTTTTTTGTCTATTCTTATATCTTATGCGGGGTAATGTATGAAAAAGACAATTCTTCCGATAATTATATTGACGATCCGAAGCTTTATTCGGGAAGGCCGGAAGCAAGTTGAAGAAGACCAATCAATCATCATCATCATCAACTCAACTTGGAAGCTTGACGGAAGCAGAAAGTCAACCTTTCGTTCGAGACTTGACACCAGCGTTTGAAGCCATGGCGCACAAGTCACTCCGCGAGTTCTCAGCTCCAACTACGGACAACATTCGTACTGGACCACTCATCATGCCGCAAGTAACGAGGGGTCCCTGCTCCTGCTCTTCCGAGATCCCCTCTGAAAAGACTGAGAGTGCATGAATTCTCGTCGATGTTGTAACGAGGGGTTGGATCTCGTGGTCTTGTAAGTGCCTCGGTATAGTACGCCTGTGTGCATGTGGACACCTCCTCCAGAATGAATGCCTCTGCCACAGAAGCCTCAATTTTGGCTTTATTTTTACACTTCTTCTGAAGAAGCTTTAGACACCTCTCGATTGGATAGCACCAACGGTGCTGCAGGGTCCCCCCAACCGCGCTTCCCATGGTAGGTGCAAAATCATATGCTGCATGGACAGGAAGAAGCCCGGTGGAAATATCATCTTCAACTTGCATAGCAACTTAGGTGCAGCCTCCTCCAGTTCAAGACAAACGTCCCGAGACAACTCCTTGGAACAAAGCTGGCGGAAGAAAAAGCTCAACTCTGCCAGGACGCGCCACACCGGCTCGGGGAGGTATCCCCGGGTCATCGCAGGAAGGAGCCGCTCAATCCGGATGTGGAAGTCATGACTCTTCATCCCTAAGACTTTGCCAGTCCATCAGGGAACCTTAGCTGCTTCAACCACTCCAGTGCTTCCTTCCTATGCGGCCTTTTCAGGATGTAATCGGCCGGGCCCTTCTTCCATCTCTTGCCTGGTGTAGGGGTCTTCATCACTAGATTTGGTCTATCGCAAATCGTTTCAATGTCCAGTCTAGCCTTAACATTGTCCTTTGACTTCTATCCAATGTCCAGGAGTGTTGCCTAAAGTGCCTCGACGATATTCTTTTCTGTGTGCATTACATCGATGTTGTGTGGAAGAAGAAGGTGCTTGTAGTAGGGGAGCCTAGTCAAGCCCGATATATGAGTCCACATGTGGTCGGTACCATATCCTTTGAAACCACCATTCATGTCATCAATTTCGAGAGCCTCTATCTGTGCAAGGATGTCAGCTGGGCTCTTTTCCTTAGTGATGGGGCCGGTGACTTGAACACCTTTCGTGAAGTGCTTTTTATCTCGTCTTAGTGGATGGTCCTCCTTTAGGAATTGACGATGTTTGTCGAAAGAAGAATACTTGCCACCCTTGGCCAGCCAGGTGAACATCACATCTGCCTTGCATGTTGGGCAAGGGAACTTCCCGTGAACACACCACGCGCTGAATAAGCCATACGCCAGGAAGTCATGCATTGAGTACTGGTACCACATATGCATCGTGAAGTTCGTCTTTGTAGCTCGGTCATACGTCAGCACCCCTGTGGAGGTATAAACTCCATATACCCTCACGGCCTAGTTTGGGCCGACACGCTATCGCCAGGCCGGCCCATCAAGCTTCAAGACCGATCGGCTCAGGCTGGTCGGACAGCCTAAAACAGGCAAGAATATCGAAGACCGACAAGGAGGACAAGACCTAGCTGATATAGGAAAGTTTAGACTTGTAAAGTATGTAAACTTAGTACCGTATAGGCTAGTTCCGACTTGTAACCTTGCTCCCCGTAATATATAAGGAGAGCAAGGACCCCCGTGCCGGAGGACGTAAATCGGCATAACGCACGACTCATACATCCACATCATAATCGAAACAGAGCGGGACTAGGGTTTTACGCATCTTTGCGGCTCCGAACCTGGGTAAACCTCGTGTGATTGCTCCCCGTTTACGTCTTGCTCGCAATCTCGTGCGCCTTCCGCCAATCCATTACCGGTCGGGGCATACCCCTGGTCGGACTATCGCCGATATTTCGTCGACAAAGGGCGCGCCCGGTAGGGGGTGCGCACCGAGATTTCACGTCGATCAAGATGGTTTCCTTCCCGGCTTCCATGACTTTCGAAGGGGCCTCACCTTCACCGTTGGGACGATGACCTGACAACCGCTCCGACACCTCATACATCGAGGGTCCGCCCTCGATCCTAGCTCCACAAAGCAATGAAGGTACAAATCCTTTGCCTCCTCGGTACGAGGCATCATCATCAAAGCTCGAGTTATCGAACTCCAAACCTTTTCTTCTAGGCACCAATCAACCACCAGACGAAAATTGGGCCGATCTGTTCGAAGCAACTCATGATCAACAGGATAGGCTCATGGAGTTTTTTGCTCAGTTTGGATCTATCCAGATTGAATCAAAGCAAGAATCACCTACTATCCTTCAACAGACCAAGCGCCAACAAAACGCCCAACAAAAATCATCGGATCGCAAGATCCTAGATCCAAGGGTTGCATCACCGTTCCCATACGGGTTGCCAAACACCGCCGACCTATTCAGCCACCAACTTTTAGCAGATTACCTCAAAGGCTACAACCGGATCCCTGATCCGCGTCCGCATATGATCGGCTACGCTTTCGACGCACCCGCAGACATATCGTCAACCATGTGCGCCTCGAAGAAGTCACGGACGACCAATCTCCCGAGAAAACACGTGACATTACTCTAGACACGCCCGCACTCGACGATTACTACAATATCTTAGAACTCTCGGGATCCGCCCATACGATGGTCTACTCCGACAACGAAGAAGAGGTACAATCCGCAAACAATAGCACCAAGCGTATCGACACTACTCCGCATCTACAACTCACCGTGTTCCGACCCGAGGAACATGAGGAAGTTCAGTCGAGATCCATAACCCGGCCAAATCCACTCAAGAGTTACAAAGAATTCCCATCTTTCCCTCCCAAATTAGGGAACGCGGTATGTCATGTTAGTGACAACGAGGTCACCATCAATGGAGAAACCGACGAACAAAGGCAACAACGAGAGGGTCGAAACGCAGCCCGGAACAACGGAGGCAAAACGAAGCCGCAATCCGTGCAGCCGCCGACCAAGATCGTATGGTCGGACGACGCAGGGTTTTCGGCGAAATCTTGCCGATGATTTCGACCTTGTAAACGAAAGACAAGTTCACACAACCCCAAGTGCTAATCTGCGTTGCTATTGACCGCCTCAAGACGGCCAACATTCCTCAAACTCCCCAAATTGAGGAAGCGATTGATTTTCTAGTAGCCGCTAAAGCTCAAGTGAACCATATGAGAGAACAAGCGCGCCCGGCCGCATCTCTCGAAGCCACCGGCCGCGTAGTTTCTTCAAAGAATCAAATCCCGCACTCTAGAGAGGGAGGTGCTAACAACAACAACTACGAAGACGATGGAGAGAGTTGTGGGAATTTTCCTCACAACAGATTTCACCGTAGACACAATGATAGAAGACAGATCAACCACGAGACAACAGAGATTATGGTCAACCCTTCAATCACCATCATGATGAACAATATGACGACAATGACCTCCGAGCAGTCATCAACAACCGATACCGAGCTCGCATGGATGCCTCAGGACCAAAGCCTTATTCGGCTACCCTACGAGAGGTAGTCTGGCCCAAAAGTTTCAGGATACTAGACATCAAAACGTACGATGGCAAGGTCGACCTAGAGCATTGGATCCTCTTATACGAAGTAGCCGTACGAGCAGCAGGAGGGGATGAACACGTCATGGCCAATTACCTCCCTATCGTACTCGACAAAGGGGCCGAATAATTGGTTATTACGACAACGAGAGGGGTCGATTCACAGCCTGGCCTCAACCGCGACATCTCTTCATCGAGAACTACAGAATAACATGCCAAAGAACTTGGCACTAAGTACGATCTAGCAAAGATCGTCGATTACCCGAATGAACCACTACGTCACTACATACGACGCTTCTCGAAGTCTGGACAACAATTCCGCATTTCAGCGAGCCGAAGTCGTGTCCCTTTTCGTACAGGGGATTACGACAACCCGAAAATATTGATCTACGAAAAGAACTTTTGAGAAGACAACCCACTACAACCGACGAGATGTTCGAATAGCCCGTGAATTCGCTCGCGTTGACGATGCCATGCAACAATTGCCCGAAACCGGACAAGGATACGTAAACTTCGAAGAAACAATGACAGAGAAAGAGATTTGCAACGCAAAGACATGCGCGAAACGACGTACGTGACAATAACCGTCGCAATGAATGACGACGTGACAATCGCATACAAAACAATTATAGCAGAGACACAGATCAACGCGTCCATTCGGTACCGCCTAGCAGAGAAAAGAAGCGAGACTTCGATCCAGAATATGAGAAGATTCTAGGCCAGGACTGCCCTAAACACCCAGAAAAGGGCATACCATGGGCGAGTGTCGCGGATTCACAAGGCAATTTTCGTAGGGCAGCCGCCAAGAAACGAGATTAATAAAACAAAGTAAGGAGAAACGGTCCGAACAAAAGGACAAGGCCGAGGAAGAAGAAGAAGACAACGACAAAGATCCTCGGCATCGTTCAACGAGCCCACCAAACACTTGTCGGCCTATGATTTTTGGCGGCAAAGTTGGTCTCGAAAACTCGCGGGACAAAAAGTTACTAAAAAGGAGGATCATGGCAATCGCTAAGTCCGATGGATCAAATACGTACATTAAAGCTCCACTGGTCGGAACAACCAAGAACCTTTAACGAGCCGACATGTGGGCAAATATACCAGATGCCGGGCGATTCCCTTTGGTACTCGACCCGCCGTTAATCATATACGTATGGAAAGAGTACTCATAGATGGCGGCAAAGTGCTTTAAACATTCTATTCCTACAAGCGTTTCGCGAGCTAGGTTTAAAAATCGAAGATCTCGAACCTTACGACTCACCATTCGGGGGAGTCATGCCGTGCAAACCTTCAATGCCATTGGGAAAAATAACTCTACCCGTTCGGTTCGAACAAGACAACACTTCGAAAAGACTACGTCGCTTCATTGTAGCCGACTTCGAAGGCGTTTACCACGCCATACTCGGCGACCAGGGATCGCAAAGTTCATGGCTGTCCCTCACTACGGATATCTAGTGTTAAAAATGCCAACATCAAAGGGCATTCTTTCTCTCGTAGGCAATGTGCTTATGGCTCACGATCGCGAAACAAACGCCTACGCAGCAGCCGAATTAGCGCACCTCAAAGCCCATATGGAACAAACATGCCTTGAAGCAAAACGATACCCAAAGCCGACCTTCGATCCCAAATCAAGCGAGTCAAAAAGGTCACCAACAAAAGCAATGACACAAAGAAGATCGAGCTCATCCCCGGAGATAAGGAGAAAACTGCTCTTATAGGAGCCAATTTAGACGATAAATAGGAAGAAGCGCTCGTCCAATTCCTACGGGACAACATAAGCATATTTGCTTGGAAACCAGCAGACATGCCAGGCGTCCCAAGGGAAAAGGTCGAGCACTTCCTTAATGTCTCAGAAACCGCCAAACCAATCAAACAAAGATTACGACGGTTTGCTCGCGACGAAAGGAGGTGATTAGGGTAGAAGTGTTAAAGCTATTAGTAGCTGGTTTTATAAAAGAAGTGTATCATCCCGACCGGCTATCCAATCCAGTTCTTGTACAAAAGAAAAATGGCGAATGGAGAATGTGTGTTGATTATACCGATCTCAACAAACACCGCCCTAAAGACCCCTTCAAACTACCTCGCATCGACGAAGTAGTTGACTCAACCGCAGCCGCGAACCGTTGTCCTTTTTAGATTGCTATTCGGTGGTATCACCAAATAGCCCTAGCAACTCACGATCAAATAAAAACATCATTCATCACGCCTTTCGGCGCATACTGCTATACGACCATGTCGTTTGGCCTCAAAAATGCTGGTGCAACATACCAACGCGCTATCCAAGAGTGTCTTCAAAAAGAAATTTCCGACCAGTGGTCGAAGCATACGTAGACGACGTAGTCGTAAAAACAAAGGAGAGCGGATCCTTAGTTTCAAACCTAGAGCGAACCTTCGTCGCTTTAAACAAATTTCAAGGGGAAATTAAACCCACGTAAATGCATATTCGGAGTACCATCGTGGATACTACTCGGCAACGTAGTTAGCCAAGATGGCATTAAACCAAACCCCGAAAAAGTTAATGCGCCTTAAAAATGACGCAACCCAAAGGTATAAAAGATATCCGTAAACTTACTCGGATGCATGGCGGCTTTAAGCCGCTTCATATCAAGACTTGGCGAAAAAGGCCTCCCATTTTTCAAACTATTAAAGGCCAAGCAAAAATTTGAATGGACAAGCGAAGCGTACAAAGCCTTCTTCGAACTCAAGACATATTTAACATCGCCACCAAGCACAAAGACCTAAAGATGACGAAGAATTATTGCTATACATTGCGGCTACCGATCGCGTGGTCGCACAAGAATAGTCGTCGAAAGACAAGAAGAGGGACATACATATGGCGTACAAAGACCAGTCTACTACATCGGCGAAGTATTAAACGACTCGAACCGAGATACCCACACGTACAAAAACTTTTGTACGGGATCCTAATAACGAAACGAAAGCCGCTACACTACTTTGACACATATCCGATCACAATAGTAACAGAACATGCCGTTGGCGACATTCTTCGCAATAAAGACGCCGGTGGTTGGATCGTCAAATGGGCAATAGAGCTCAGCCCATACACACTAAAATTTCAAAGCCGTACAACCATCAAATCCCAAGCCTTGGTTGATTTCCTAGTAGAATGGACGGACATGTCCCTACCACCATTTCAAAACGAAGCCGAACGATGGGAAATGTTCTTCGATGGCTCCCTTAAAATAAAAGGAGCAGGAGCAAAGGCGTCGTGTTCAAAGCACCAAGCGGTGATACCCTAAGATACGTGCCGCGTATCCATTTCAAAGCTTCAAATAATGCGGCCGAATACGAAGCCGCACTTCACGGCCTCAAGATAGCCATAGAATTGGGTATAAAAAGGCTCCTCGTCTTTGGAGACTCTAATTTAGTTGTCCAACAAATCAACAAAGAATGGGACTCATACTAATGAAAAAATGGAAGCATACGTGGCGAGAGATAAGGAAGCTAGAAAATAAATTCTATGGCTTGGAATTCACCTATATACCAAGAGAAAAGAACAAACTTGCGGACCAATTATCTAAATTGGGATCCGAAAGAGCAAAAATGCCACCCGACGTATTTGTTCAAGATCTACTATTACCTTCGTCACACGAGGAAGCACAGAACCACCACAAAAAGAAACAGATCCATCGACGGCAAAACCAAAACAGATAATATTCAAGAAAGCATACTCTTTGGCCCACCTCCGACCAAGAAGAAAGAGTATCATTGCTTTAATCCGACCAAAGACCTTTCGTAATAAGTGCTCCAAGAATAAGATCGTGCAAAAAATCTATAGATAACTCCAAAGTTATTTATCCAAAGAAAAGAAAGCGACAAGATCCCTCAACTACAAAGGGATGTAACGAGCAAATACCATCGTGGAACCTTTGGAACAAACAAAGGAGATAAAGCCAGATCGAGAATTCCCTTTATTCGGTATCTCATTGATGAGGACACACCGACGATAAAATAGAAAAACAAATGTCTCATAAGACGCAGTAAACATTATGTCCTAGTCGATGGGCAACTTATGCGCAAAAATGCAAGCGCCGAAGTCTTGCAAAAATGCATTTCTTTCGAAGAAGGAGCGTAACTACTACTACGTATTCATGAAGGGATGTGTGGAAATCATGCGGCATCAAAAACACCGGTCGGAAAAGTATTCCGAGCAGGTTTTTACCGGCCAACCGCACTCGCCGATGCTAAGAAACTAGTTCAAAGCATTGTAAAGGTTGCCAATTCTTCGCTAAACAAATTCATGTCCCCGCACATGAGCTTCAAACAATACCACCGCATGGCCCTTTTCATGCCGGGGACTAGACATGATAGGACCATTCAAAAAAGCCCTGCGGCTATCAATTTGTCTATGTACTTATAGACAAATTCTCAAAATGGATAGAATATAAGCCCTTAGTCAAGGCAAATGCTCAAAAAGCCGTTGAGTTCCTAACGTACGTCGTACATCGTTTCGGCGTACCCAACACCATTATAACGATTTGGGATCCACATTCACAAAGCGGTGAATTTTGGGATTTTTGCGAAGACTTAGGAACAAAAGTAAAATATGTATCGTAGCTCACCCTCGAGCTAATGGTCAAGTCGAAAGAGCAAATGGGATGATCATAGACGCCCTACGAAAAAGGCTATATCGAGACAACGACACCCATCCAGGAAGATGGTATCACGAATTACCCGCCGTGATATGGGGACTCCGAACCCAACCAAGCGAAATACCGGCGTCTCACCTTATTTCATGATATTTGGTGCTTTGAAGCGCTTTGCAAGATGAAGTAGCATTTGGCTCACCAAGAACAAAAAATTATGACGAAGAAGCCACGAATGAAGTCGAAAAAACTATCATCGATTCGGGAGAAGAGCGGAACTTGGAAACACTCCCAAGAACGGCTAAATATCTAGCGTCTCTACGGCGCTATTACAACGAAATGTAAAAGAGAGACAGCTTTGTGGTCGGAGACCTCGTCCTCAAGAGAATTCGGAAAACAGACGACCTCCACAAATTATCATCTCATTGGGAAGGACCCTTCCTAGCCAAAGCAATCCACAAGACCAACGACTTATAAACTATGTACTCTAGACGATCCACCTAGAGATTTGCCAAATTCTTGGCACATAGAACATTTAATAAAATTCTATGCCTAGCACCAAGGCAATTGTAATCATTTTCGTACATACAACTACCAATTGTATCAAAACACACCGAGATATTGTTACCAAACGGTGCAAAGCACCACGAGTTTAATACCACAACCGAGTTTTAAATCATTGTTCTCGGGACAAGATCTATCTTGTCGCAATAACACAAGCGGTGCCCCACAAGCCTTTTGCAAATCTCTCGAGTTTTTCGGGAGAGGTATCTCGTGCCTCCCGGACTCCAAACGCTTGAAATCCGCCCGAGGAAAGTGAGACTAGCGCAAGAGCCGTAACACTTGACGCAACAAAGCGACTCCCCTTCCCGACAAACTCCTTAAGCAAACGCCACGAACGACGGCATTGATCCACAACGAATTCAGGAACGAGAAGGGGATTTGCTGGCCTCACTTCGCCCCGCGCAAGAACAGCAAACAGAGGTTGCAATCCATTCGCCATGGACAGGTAATGCTCCGTCAGATGCTGATTATCATTTTTCAGCACGCCGAATTGCGCCATATGACGCTCATGCGTTTCTACATAAGTATAACCTATAAGACACAGATCGAAACAACAACAGAGAAGATAAAAAGGGAGAAAACGCACCTCATGCCTCCCTCTCCAAGCGCTCAACTTCTGCACGGGCTTTGTTCTCCGTTCCGTTCAGACGAGCAATTTCAGCAGCCATCAAGGCTTTATCACTCTCCAAACCTACAAAGTACAATCAAGTACCGACATATTCATTAAAACAACAAGTAACAGGAGTGAGTAAAACAAACCTTTGTTTTGCTCCCGAAGGATGCAACCTTTTTTAACAAGGAATCTTTCTCAAGTTCCCAAAGCCTTTCACGACCTTCGTGAACACGGATCCGCCGCTCCAAATCTTCATTTTGCTTCCGCAGAAGACCGTTTTCACACATGGTCGGTTTGAATTGCTCTATGCAAAGACGGCGCTCTTCAAAGAAACATCTTCAACTACCCGCAAAAGAGATCCTTCACAACGCGACGAACGGGCAAAATAGAAAAATTCACCAAAAACAAGTACCAACCTTAATACGAGCACGAAGATCGCAAACACTTGCTCAAAACCATCGAAAACGGCACCCCCGGTAACATTTTCAAAAATGTGCCATTCACCGTTGTCATCTTGACGAGCAACATAGCCGCGGCTACCGTGTATATGGGGACCGAAGAAGTTCCCCCCCCGACCTCTTCCATTATCTCGGGCGATCTCATTGCCGATGCACCGGGTCTAAAACTACCCAAATGCATATTCGAGATATTGATCACCCTCGCGAAGAAGCCGGGGAAGAATCTAACTCTACTCCGGATAAGATGGTGAGTATCCCTAGCGGAGGCCATGATGTCGATACCCGCAGTGACCACCGCAGTTCAGAACAACATTTGCAAGAACTATCCCCGGATCATCAACGCATCGTGAGTGTGGCACAACTTCAGGAACAGTTTCTTGATCAATGACGGCATTGGCGGGAGTTATGACTTCGGGAACAGCCTCTCCGGCTTGTTCCAAAGATTGACCAAAGCTTCATGACCCAAAGGGTCCCCGACCAAGACATCAATAATAGGAGCCCCGCAATGAAAATTTTTACAAAGAATCAAAAAAAAAAGGGGGGGGGCATAGCAAAAAGTAACAAGTTTGCAAAACTTACAAACTCGATCGCTCAAAATGCGAGACTAAACCACCGGGCATATCGGTCTCCTCATCCCTAGAAGGGACAGATGTACCAACATCAAAGTCATCCCGCACCACCGGATCACGAAGAGGAGAAGAAGGATCGGTGGCGAAGAGCTTCTTCATCTTGGGCCACGATGACAAGGAGCACTCCGACCATCCACAGACCGACCCGAGAAGTTATCCCGTGCAAGGTCTCCCGAATGACCAATCTGTCACCGTTGACATAGGCCGCTCCACGACACGACTAGCTCCCCGCAACAAAGGGAGAGCGCTATCCCGACCACTTTCGTAGCGCAATTTTTTGCGCCGAGCAAACTCGGCAAGAGTCGCTCGTCTCCACAATCGGAATCGAATCGACGATTCCCGCAATCCGATGACGCCGACGTTTCGGCCGCCGAGAAGCACAAGGTTGTAATGATAAAGCTCCACCGGTCAAGATGCCGATCGTTTCTTCTTCTCATAAACAACCTTCCGTTTCCCAGTGCCTTCGACCGATCAACATCGGGATCAACGGATCATCGCCCACCGTCATCCCGTCAATACCTCGATCAAAACCCGTACGCCGGGTACTCGCAGATCTTCTCCGCGAGGCAAAATATCAAGAGGTACTCGGGACACGTATATATGACGGCCCTATAAACACATGAAGATCGGTCCAACGGCAAGAATACCAAAAAATGTCCAAATACGAAGAAACAAATAAGTAAGCGAAACATACCGGTGGAGGTGGCATCCTCCAATCATAAGGCTTAATGGTAGGACGAGGGATATGAGTATCCTCCCCACGTTTGAACATCTTCGAAGTCTCGATTAATGTCATCAAGTGAAATTTCCTCCGGAGATTCACGAGAAGGGTCGTCTTTAGACGATATTCCCACAAAAAATTAAATCTCTCCTTCGCAGGCCGAATACGGCGAGAGATATAAACAACAGAATCGTAAATCCATTCGGACCCTTGAAGTTCATCATGGCAATTATCTCATTCACCTCAATCATCTCGGTAGCATTTGGTCTATCCGACCAAAAATGATTGGGTTCGGGAATATGTGTAATATCACAAGGAACAGTCTCCCCGCTCATTGTCATTTACATAAAACCACTTCTTGAACCAGTCCTTCACATTATCGCATGGGTGAAAGATAGCCGGGGAGCGCATTCCATCACGAAGAGAAATATAGCATGCCCCGGCCACTGGACTACCACCCAAGTTTCCCCTCTTCTTCGTTCATAAAAATAACGGAAGACATTGAAGTTTGGGGGAATTGCAAGATACATCTCGCAATAAGCAACAAAGAGCGCAATTGTCATAATTGAGTTCGGGTGGAGGTTACGAGCGATATCTTCCAAAGGATACAAAGCTCCACCAAGAAAGTATGGATTGGGATACCTAATCCCCGATAAAATAATCCTCGAATACAACTATCTCGCCATCATAAGGGCGGGGAATGCCTCACCTCGAGGTGGCACACGCCATACTCCAAAGGATGCCGGCGGGATCATGCCGCCATCTCGCCAAAGCATTCACCGACACCGCCGTCGATTGAGTGGGCGACCAAATCTGCTTCATCTCGCTTCTCATACTCTTTCGCTCTTTTTTCTCCTTCCTTTTCCTCGCGCGAGATTGACGCCTCTTCGCCATGACCCTCGAAACAACGATGCGGTTACTTGAGCTAACCCTAGGCACGGAGTTTGGGCGGTAGAATGAACTGATTGCAAGAGCTATAGGCAAAATGCAAGCAAACCAAATGACGGCGGCACCAAGAGTTTTTAACCACACTAGGGTTTTTTCCTTAATGGGCCAGAAAAACTGGGCCGCTTCAAGCTAAAAGGCCTTTTTGGTCAGCTTTTTCTCTCCCCATTTAAATTTACAAAACATTTCCCATTACGTACGCACAGCTTACCGGATAACCCGAAAGCCGACCCGAGCAAAGCTACCGAAAGTCATTTAAGTCTGTTTCTTTTGCTATAGTCTTAAAACAGCCTCGCTAAAAAGATCGGGTTCACAAAGAAAGTCATTCCAACCCGCCGTAACAAAGTTGCGATAGCATAAACAATTCAACCCACACAATCCGACAAATGAGCCGGGATTTTTTGGCCAATGATACCGGTTATTCGGCACACAAATAGCTAAGCTATTTCATGGGTTTAGATTCAAAACCATGGTCTCACAACCCACGCTGGGGACCGAGTTAAGTAGCAAAGCGCTTAACTTAATCATGACAAAGTCATGGCATGGTTCAAACCGACCAGCCCAAATGAAATTTGGCTCGCTCGGTCTCACTCAAAGAGTGGTCGGAAACACATAAAGCACGATATAATGATCGCTTGTCTTCTTTTTAGACCCGACATAACGTGTTCCACCTCATCTCGAGCTCGGGGACTACGTGGGCCCACGTCACCCGAGAGGTGACATGGGCTAGATCCTTCTTTTAGAGCTTGCCGCAACATATACATCTTACGGAACCTCGGGGACTACGTGGGCCCACGTCATTTGCATGACTCGGCCGAATATTTCTCTTTACAAAGAAGTTTAGTTCAAAACTAAGCTAAGGTAACAACCAATCACGACAGATACCATGTGATGGCGGGCATCACACACTAACGAGGGCCCACGTCTCCGCATTTGGGACCCTTTCAAAATTCTTTTTTCTTTTCGGAGCATCATAAATCTTTCGGTCAAAACCGAAAACGTCAACCAAGTGTAAGCAAAGTGTGGTCGGAAGCATTAGACGATCCTCCACCCCCCTCGGACCACATGTCGAACGTATGTCCGACCACCCTTTCTCACTCAACCAAGCAAGACGGTGTTTTTTCCTCAAGATCCATGATGCTCGGGGACTAGCCGTGGAGGTATAAACTCCATATACCCTCACGGCCTAGTTTGGGCCGACACGCTATCGCCGTGCCGGCCCATCAAGCTTCAAGACCGATCGGCTCAGTCGGTCTGACACCCTAAAACAGCAAGAATATCGAAGACCAACAAGGAGGACAAGACCTAGCCGATATAGGAAAGTTTAGACTTGTAAAGTATGTAAACTTAGTACCGATAGGCTAGTTCCGACTTGTAACCTTGCTCCCGTAATATATAAGGAGAGCAAGGACCCCGTGCCGAGGACGTAATCCGGCATAACGCACGTACTCATACATCCACATCATAATCGAAACAGAGAGCAGGACTAGGGTTTTACGCATCTTTGCGGCCTGAACCTGGGTAAACCTCGTGTGATTGCTCCCTGTTTACGTCTTGCTCGCAATCTCGTGCGCCTTCCGCCAATCCATTACCGGTCAGGGCATACCCCTGGTCGGACTATCGCCGATATTTCGTCGACAACCCCCTCATCCCAAGCTTTCTGCAATTCATCCCACACTGGCTGCATGAACACACCCATTTTGTTGCCCGGGTGTCCAGGTATTATCAGCGTCAAGAACACATTCTTGGGGTCGAACATGACGCCGGGGGGAAGATTGAGGGGGATCACAAACACGGGCCAACAAGTGTACGGGGCCGCCATCATTCCAAACGGGTTGAACCCATCTGTTGCCAGCGCTACGCGTACATTTCGAGCCTCCTGGGCCTTGGCAGGATTCATGGCATCGAAGTGCTTCCATGCATCACCATCCGCCGGGTGCTGCATCTTGTCACTATATCTTTTGCCATTCTTGTGCCACGTCATTTGTTTCGCGGACTCTAGTGTCATGTACTGCCGTTGCAGCCTCGGTAGTACAGGAAGGTGTCGTATGACCATCTCGGGGATTTTAGACTATTTCTTAATGCCATCACTGCCTTCTACCTCCACGTACCTAAAGGCTTTGCACTCCGGACAGTGTGTTGCTACCTCGTGGCCTCCCCAGAACAGGACACACCCGTTCTTACAAGCTTGGATCGGGTGATAAGGCATCTTGAGTGCACGAAGGAGCTTCTGTGACTCGGTCGTGTTTTTCAGCAGGCAGTGCTCCTCCGGAAGTAGCCCGCCAACAGTTGCCAACACGAGATCAAAACCTTCTCGACTGATGCCCAGTGACGACTTCAACCCTATTAGGCGTGAAATGCCATCCAGTTTAGAAATGCGGGTCTTCTTGTGAAGGGGCTCCTTTGCCGCCTCCATCATGTCGTAGTACGCCTTTGCGATCGCCTCTGGATCTTCTTCCTCCACCTCCATTCCTTGAATGGCTTCAACATCTTCCAGCAAGCCTGCCATTCCGGCATCTGCATCAAACCCCTCGAGGTCCGGTCTCACCACTGCCTCCGTAACCCGTTGGGGTTCCCCATGGAGGATCCAGCGGGTATAGTTTGGAACATATCTGTTCGCCCAAATATCATTCCTCATCTGTCGTTGCTCTTTCCTTGTCTGGTTCTTGCACTTGCTACAGGGACAAAACACCCGAATCGCCCCTTTAGAAGCTGGGCCAAATGCCAAAAAAAAAACAACCGGCCCCCGCCCCCGACCCTAAACCCTATCCCCATTCCCGACTTCCATCCCGCCCACCGCCGCCACTCCCGCCGCCGCGCCGCCCCCACTCTAAGGTAGAGGACTTCCTGGAGAAGGCATTTGGCCCAGCTTCTAAAGGGGCGATTCGGGTGTTTTGTCCCTGTAGCAAGTGCAAGAACCAGACAAGGAAAGAGCAACGACAGATGAGGAATGATATTTGGGCGAACGGATATGTTCCAAACTATACCCGCTAGATCCTCCATGGGGAACCCCAACGGGTTACGGAGGCAGTGGTGAGACCGGACCTCGAGGGGTTTGATGCAGATGCCGGAATGGCAGACTTGCTGGAAGACGTTGAAGCCATTCAAGGAATGGAGGTGGAGGAAGAAGATCCAGAGGCGACCGCAAAGGCGTACTACGACATGATGGAGGCGGCAAAGGAGCCCCTTCACAAGAAGACCCGCACTTCTAAACTGGATGGCATTTCACGCCTAATAGGGTTGAAGTCGTCACTGGGCATCAGTCGAGAAGGTTTTGATCTCGTGTTGGCAACTGTTGGTGGGCTACTTCCAGAGGAGCACTGCCTGCCAAAAAACACGACCGAGTCACAAAAGCTCCTTCGTGCACTCAAGATGCCTTATCACCCGATCCAAGCTTGTAAGAACGGGTGTGTCCTGTTCCGGGGAGGCCACGAGGTAGCAACACACTGTCCGGAGTGCAAAGCCTCTAGGTACGTGGAGGTAGAAGGCAGTGATGGCATTAAGAAACAGTCTAAGATCCCCGAGATGGTCATACGACACCTTCCTGTACTACCGAGGCTGCAACGGCAGGACATGACACCGGAGTCCGCGAAACAAATGATGTGGCACAAGAATGGCAAAAGATACAAGGACAAGATGCAAGACCGGCGGATGGTGATGCATGGAAGCACTTCGATGCCATGAATCCTGGCAAGGCCCAGGAGGCTTGAAATGTACGCGTAGCGCTGGCAACAGATGGGTTCAACCCGTTTGGAATGATGGCGGCCCCGTACACTTGTTGGCCCGTGTTTGTGATCCCCCTCAATCTTCCCCTCGGCGTCATGTTCGACCCCAAGAATGTGTTCTTGACGCTGATAATACCTGGACATCTGGGCAACAAAATGGGTGTGTTCATGCAGCCAGTGTGGGATGAATTGTAGAAAGCTTGGGATGAGGGGGTGCTGACGTATGACCGAGCTACAAAGATGAACTTCACGATGCATGTGTGGTACCGGTACTCAATGCATGACTTCCTGGCGTATGGCTTATTCAGCGCGTGGTGTGTTCACGGGAAGTTCCCTTGCCCGACATGCAAGGCAGATGTGATGTTCACCTGGCTGGCCAAGTGTGGCAAGTATTCTTCTTTCGACAAACATCGTCAATTCCTAAAGGAGGACCATCCACTGAGACGAGATAAAAAGCACTTCACGAAAGGTGTTCAAGTCACCGGCCCCATCCCTAAGGAAAAGAGCCCAGCTGACATCCTTGCACAGATAGAGGCTCTTGAAATTGATGACATGAATGGTGGTTTCAAAGGATATGGTACTGACCACATGTGGACTCATATATCAGGCTTGACTAGGCTCCCCTACTACAAGCACCTTCTTCTTCCACACAACGTCGATGTAATGCACACAGAAAAGAATATCGCCGAGGCACTTTGGGCAACACTCCTGGACATTGGCAAGAAGTCAAAGGACAATGTTAAGGCTAGACTGGACATTGAAACGATTTGCGATAGACCAAATCTAGTGATGAAGACCCCTGCGCTAGGCAAGAGATGGAAGAAGGGCCCGGCCGATTACATCCTGAAAAGGCCGCATAGGACGGAAGCACTGGAGTGGTTGAAGCAGCTAAGGTTCCCTGATGGGTATGCGGCGAATCTGAGCAGGGGAGTGAACTTGCTGACTGGCAAAGTCTTAGAGATGAAGAGTCATGACTTCCACATCTGGATTGAGCGGCTCCTTCCTGTGATGACCCGGGGATACCTCCCCGAGCTGGTGTGGCGCGTCCTGGCAGAGTTGAGCTTTTTCTTCCGCCAGCATTGTTCCAAGGAGTTGTCTCGGGATGTTTGTCTTGAACTGGAGGAGGCTGCACCTAAGTTGCTCTGCAAGTTGGAGATGATATTTCCACCGGGCTTCTTCCCCGTCCATGCAAAAGCATATGATTTTGCACCTACCAAGGGAGGCACGGTTGGGGGGACTGTGCAAAGACCGTTGGTGCTATCCAATCGAGAGGTGTCTAAAGCTTCTTCGGAAAAGTGTAAAAATAAAGCCAAAATTGAGGCTTCGTGGCGAGGCATTCATTCTGGAGGAGGTGTCCACATGCACACATGCGTACTATACCGAGGCACTTACAAGACCACGAGATCCAACCCCTCGTTACAACATCGACGAGAATTCATGCACTCTCAGCCTTTTCAGAGGGGATCTCGGAAGAGCAGGAGCAGGGACCCCTCGTTACTTGTGGCATGATGAGTAGCACACTATCATGATGTACTTGTTGTAGTTGAACCTTGAGGAAACGATTGATTATCAAGAGTAAGTTCTCGATGAGCTTGTTCCATACGTCGCCACTATCCTCCACCTATCGATCCGACCCCCCTTGTCTATTGTTTCTCCAGGGACATTATTAATGAACACTGGAGGTGCAGTAGGGATCCTATCGAGGATGAAAAAGACCATCTTCTCAGACATAATACGCCCAATTTCGTCAATTGGTTCAGCAAAAAGGTAACTATCTACCTAACCTCGTTTCGACTTTGAGATTCCACTTTGCTCCTATGAGCGAGTAACGTAACTATCCACCTGTCCTAACCGTGCAGGCTAATTGTGATGCAGAAATGAGTCCTGCATTGAGATGTGTGGGCCAAACCTTCGATCGACATGTCAAGTCATTCGACATTTATGACGTGAATGGCTATTGCTTTCGCACGAGAAGCTACGAAGAGAAACGAGCCAACCTAAAAACCACGTGCACCGGAGTTCGTACTCCCAGCACGGATGGGAAGGACTATTACGGCATAGTCGAACAGATATTGGAGCTTGACTTTGGCAAGGTCCTAGGTTGTAAGCCTGTGGTGTTCAAATGCCATTGGTTCGATCCCGAGGTCACGAAAAAGGACCTTAAGATTGGGCAAGTCAAAATCCGACAGGATTCCATATATGGAGGAGACGATGTCTATATTGTGGCTAACCGAGACGCCAAGCAAGTTTATTACCTCCCATGGGCAAACCAGAATGACAAGCGCCTTGCGGGTTGGAGCCTTGTGCAGTTCGTATCGCCACGCGGTAAAGCGGCGGTCCCGAACGATGATGATTACAACTTTGACCCAAGGACAGATGAGTTCTATCAACCTGAGGGGCTAGAAGGTAGGTTGAAGATAGACATTGATTCGTTGATGAGTATGGAAGTAAACAACGACATCGATGAGGACGAGGGTGATGAAGTGCACGATGCTGAGGACATACGAATCCTAGATGCCTGGCAGATGCGACGCGATGTAGAAGTTGGGGAACTTGTAGAGTGTAATGATGAGGACTTAAGAGAGCTCGACAATATTGATAGTGATGATGACAGTACTGATGACGAGGACGAGCGCTCGCCAGCAATATTGCCGTTTGCGAAGATAGTTTCTAATGCATGTAATATTGATACTGTTATTTATATTACCTTACATTTATGTTTCTTTACAAGTACTTGCAATCTATTAATACTAACTGTTTTAATCTTTGTCATTGCAGGCACTCGACAAAATGCAAGGCGAAGGACGGTCGCGCCGACAAAACGTCAGGTCGAGGTACATGGTGACCGAGCCCCAGCAGGACCACGTGGCGGCCGGCCACCACGAGGAGCACGTGGCGGCTGGCCACCACGAGGAGGAGGACGACAAGGAGCTTGAGATGGAGCCGTCGACCAGCTGGGGTGGGAGTAGGCGGAGGGCTCCCAGGATGAGGCTGTTTGAGGATGAGGCTGTTTGTGCCGGTGGCGGTGGCGACGACGGCAACGAGGAGGAGGACGGCGGCGGCGGTGGTGGCGACGACGACGACGACGAGGAGGACGGCGGCGGCGGCGGTGGCAACGACGATGACGAGGAGGAGACTGCAGGCACCTCGACTTCCACAGGCACCTCGAAGAAGCCCTTCCAGTGCGGGCCCACTAAGCTTCCTGAGCACATGCCGCGCCCTGACCACCGCCCACAGATCGTGATGGCTGGGAGGTAAGTATCCATTGTTGATTTCTGTACTTGTTCTTATTTCATTTTCGAATTAAAACTGCATACTAACAATTGTTGTTTATGTGCAGTGGCTGGGCAAAGGTGACGGCCAGGAAGAGTTCGCCCCATGTCACTAGCATCCAGGGGCGAGTGATTAAATGGCCATACTACTACCTCGTCAGGGACGTACATGGGGAAATCTTCGCTGACAAGATCAAGAGGGAGTTCTGGTGAGTCTTTCAATCGCAACGCATATCTCAATACTACGCATTTGTTGGACTTTTCTCAAACAATGGAATGATGCTTGATGCCTGTGTGCAGTTGTACTATAGGTTGGCGGAGGGGCAGGACCCCGTGCTGGCGGACCGGCATCAGGACAAGGTGTGCGAGTTGCGGATCAAGGACATGTTCTACGAGGCGCACACCCGTGCCGTCATCTCCTACTACGCCAACTTCGGGGGATGAAGGTGGATAAGACCCGTGCCGGGGAGATGATATGTGAACCGAGACCGACCTCACCGAGGAGCAAGACATGCAGTAAATAAGTAGGAAAACATCCGTTGTGATTCCTTATGTGACACATTCAACTCATTATCTGGAAGATCTAATACTTGAATGTCATGCAGACACCTCTGGGCTGGTGCAGCAAGTACGCCGACTGCTGGCGTGAGATTGTCAGAGGGTGGCAAACGCCGGAGGCGTACGTGCAGCACAGAGCACGTCGGGTGAAACGCTTGGAAGAGATGGCGAGGTCCGGGGTCTCACACCACCAGGGGAGCCAGAGCCTCCCAGAGTTCATGGAAACATGGGTATGCTTGTGTTCAACCATTTCTTATAGCGCTGGATTTCTTATATCTCTACTTGTAACCATGTTTTCTGTTTTCCTCGCAGAGGGAGCACCACGACGGGCAGCCCATCAACGAGTACATGGGGTGGGCCCTTGCTCACAAGGGCCCAACAAAAGCGGCCTCCACCACGTACAGCTCTTCGGACGGGCCCGAGAAGTACACCAGCCCGGTCGTGTACGAGAAGCTCACCAAGTACGCCGCCGCAGCTCGAGAGGCCCATGGCGACGACTACGACGTCACCACCGAGCCCCTGGACCCTGAGCTCGTGATGAGGGTGGGAGGAGGGAAGCAGCACGGCCGGTTCTATATGGCCCACAGCGCCATTGAGCCATCCTCTGTCCCGACGCTGACCGAGATCCGCAAAGAAGACCGACGAAGGGGCGCACCGCGGGTCCCCATAGCGCCTCGGCAGCCGAGCAGTGCGCAGGGTGATCGCGGGTCTTCAGGTAAGTGGAGTTTCATTTGTTGTTCGACCGTTTCACAAATAATATACCTTGCCTTCAAATACAATCAACCATGCTGGTGTAATATTGCAGTCACAGGTCCAGGAGGTGCTATCCAACTAGAAGCAGATGGCGATTGCCTATCAGGAGCACGCGGCCGCAGTTGCACAGCACTACCAGCAGGCGATGTCGCAGATGTCCCTACACATTAGTGCCCAGGGAATGAGTGAGCCTCCAGCCTCTGTCTTTGCTCCACCACCAGTACCTCCACCGCCTTTTGTTGTACCTCGTCCGGTGAGTCCCTACATTGCCTATTGCTTTAGCTTGTGATGCCAGTCTGCAGGTACTAATTCCATCACTTGGTCTTTGTGCAGGCACAGTCGGCGGGTTCGAACCCAACTCCAGGTGCTAGCCCTCCAGCGGGTGCTTCTCCACACGGTCCTTCTCCACAGCATGGCTGGAGTCCTTACCAGAGCCTCCCCACGCAGCCGTTCGTCTGGGGTCCTCCACCGACGCAGGGGTACTCATGGCCGCCGCAGGGGCAGCCCGGGCCGTCTCAGTTCCCTCCGCAGCCGGGGTACTTTTGGCCGCCGCAGGGGCAGCCCGGGCCGTCTCAGTTCCCTCAGCAGCAGCAGCTCGGCCACTGGCAGTACGGTGCGGCCCCGCAGCCGAGTTGGTCTCCATGGGAGGATGGTGCTGGGGGCTCTGGGACCCAAGGGGACGGCGCCACGAGCTAGGTACCTTCTCTTCCTGCTTTTGGACCTTGTTGTGCCACGTCGGACATGTTTTGCCGATGTTGGCCTTGTATGGATGAATTTGGACTTGTATGCATGAATTGGGACTTGTATGGAGCCATTTCGACTTGTATGGATGATTTCGGACATGCTATACGGAATTCATGCTATATTATGGTTGAAATGATGTATTATTGCTAATATATGTGATGAATGTTGTATATGTGTGCTGCTTGTGATTAGATGTGGTCGAAATGGAAGAAAACAGAAAAAAAAGGAAAAAAAATTTCCCAGGTTTGCCGATTCTGGGGAAAATTTCCCAGCGAAGCCCAGGTTTGCCGATGGCCATGGCCATCGGCAAACTGACCATACCTTTGCCGATGGCCATGGCCATCGGCAAAGAAATTCCTGAAAAACATTTTCAAAACAAAAAAAAAAGGTACGCCGACGGCCGTGGCCATCGGAAAAGAAATCTGTTTGCCGATGGCCACGTGGCGTCAGCTATCGGCAAACCCGCCGTCAGCCTGACGGTGGGGCGGCTGACGTGGCCTGTTCGCCGATGGCGGTCGCGGCCATCGGCGAACAGTTTGCCGATGGCACTGCCAGTTGCCATCGGCAAAAAAAATGTTTGCCGATGCCCAAGTTGCCGATGGGAGTTTGCCTATGGCAACGCCACTTTGCCATCGGCAAACTCTTTGCCGACGGGGTCCTGGGCTTTGCTGATGGCATCAAGCCATTGGCAAAGCCTCTGGATCCGGTAGTGTACCCATTGTAATAACAATTTAGTATGTCTATGATTTTAGGAATTTGTGGGTTTTCTTTCTTCCAACCATCTATCTGTATTGAAAAAGAGAAAAATAAATGTGTAGATTTTGTCATTTTCCTATCCTTCCTTTTTGCAAATTGCGCACATTTACCTACATGGGAGTTGCATCTGCCATTGCAAGGTAGCTTGCCATTATACATAACCACCTGCTTTCTATAAAGCGGAGCATTGGTCTGTGGTCTAAAAAAAAATATACATAACCCAGCAGTAGTCTCTCGCGTGGTTGAGTTGTTACTCAAAGAGGCTCGTCGTACATGCATGATGACGACCCATTTATATTACTTGTTCTCCAAAATGAAAAATGATTTACCAGCTCCTTTAAACTTGTACAGGCTGACCATTTTTGGCTGATTTAGGCTGTTTTACTAGTGACTACTAAGTCTACTGAAATGAGCAGACGAATAGGGCATGGGCACAGCAAAATGGCTAACACATTTTGCTTGTGCGAGTTTTTTGTGTTTTCACCTATTCCCCTCCCTAGAATATATGCATTACAATGTTTTTTTGGAACAAATGAAAGAGAGTCTCTCATTAAGTCAAGGTAGCATTACAATCTTTGATGGAACAAACACATGCTGAGCAAACTAACTCAACTACATTGAATTTCGGAGTCTTTAATCTGTAATACTCTAACAATTATATAAGTCGCCTCGTTGGCGATTCCATGTCTGCAATCAGAGGTTTCACGCCAGCTTGCTTAACGAAATACGCACCTAGGGTTGGGGTGATTGCGAAGAAAGAAAAAAAAAATATAGCTTACAAGCTATATAGGAACTGTGCCTCCTCCGGCGGCGAGCAGTCAAACAACACTGCAAGCTGAGAGAAGGGACTAGTCTTCCATTCTCGTATCATATATATTACAACACTTCATTTATAGTATTAACCTTGCATCCGTTGGAGGGGGTCCATATATAGGCCAGATGGTGGTTCATTTGTTTTTCTAGTCCGATCCGCGATGATTTATATATACTATACATGGTCCCCTAAACAAAGTTCAAAGTTGAATGCCAGCGCCCTATATAATTCTTACATGATAAATTAAATAAGAACAGCATAGCAGAGATAGAGGAAAAGCAGCTTTTAAAAAAAAACAAAAAAATGAACTCTTCATGCAAAGTAGCTATATGTGTCCAACCAACTAATTAACCGTCCTGTACCGGCCGACATATAGTAAGTATTTTGCTTAATTAATCGAGAAACCTAACCGCACGTAGTGGAGAGGCGCATGCGTGTGTACTACTACATGAGCTTTTTTGCATCTGTTGTCGCCAGATCGAGCGTGTCGTGTCCTGTCCTCCCCTTCGACTTGGGAACTCACTTGAAAAAGGGACCGATCCAGTCTCGAGATGTGCTCGATTGGGACTGTTTGAAGTATATATAGTACATATATACTCGTATTCCTTGAAGTATATATAGTACATATATACTCATACTCCTATATACCTGGTTTTACTTGTATATGACGAGTTCGTTGTACTCACATATACTTCCAGGCCGGTCAAAAAAAGGCCAACATGCTGCATGTTGGCTACTGCCTTATGCATCATGTTACCTAGCCGCTTCAGACCACCCACTACCGGATCTAGGCTGTCAGCCATCGGCAAAGCCCTGATTGCCATCGGTAAAGCCGCCATTGGCAAAGATTTTTACGCCGAGTTTGCCGATGGCCACGTGTCAGGCCATCGACAAACCTTTGCCGATGGCCACGTGGCCCATCGGCAAAGCTGCCACGTCGTCACGCGCCCGTCGTGACGGCGGCTTTGCCAATGGCGACGATGGCCATCGGCAAACATTTTTTTTATCTTTTTTGAAATTTTTTTGCCAAACATATTTTTGCCGACGGCCGACCATCGGCAAACATTTTTTTATTTTTTTTGAAATTTTTTTGCCGATGGCCTTGGCCGTCGGCAAACCCATTTTTGCCGACGGCCGGCCATCGGCAAACTTATGGTGCAAACCTGGGGATTTGCTGACCAATAATCCCAGGTTTGCCGACGGCTGGCCATCGGCAAACCTAGGAAATTTCTTTTTCTTTTTTTCTATTTTCTTTGCATTTCCACAACATTTGAACAATGCATCACATATATAGCATATAACCCACATATATAGCATATAACCCACATATATAGCAACAAAATACCATTTTAACCACATTGTCGCATCGATACATGCCCAAAAGAATCCAAACATATCCGAGTCATCCATACACAAGCGACAAGTCATCCATACATGTCAATAGTCATCCATACATGTCTCATAAGAGACAAGGCGAAGTACCTGGCTCGAGGCGCCGTCCCCAGGGGTCCCAGAGCCCCGACCACCTTCCTCCCACGGAGACCAACTCGGGTGCATGCCCCCACCTTGCTCCCGCTGCGACCAACCCGACTGCGGGGCCGAACCGTACTGCCAGTACTGCCCCATCTGCTGCGGAGAGACGCCTGCAGGCCCAGGGTGCCCCTGCTGCGTCCAGGAGGAGTACCCGTGAGATGGTGGAGGAGGTCAGACGAACGGCTGCGTGGGGAAGCTCTGGTAAGGTGCCCAGCCGTGCGGTAGAGAAGGACCCAGTGGAGGGCTAGGACTTGGAGTCAGGTTCGAACCCACCGACGGTGCCTGCACAAAGATCAAGTGATGTAATTAGTACCTGCAGGCTTATTTGCACAAGCTAAAGCGACAGACATTGTACTCACCCAACCAGGAACAGGAAGAGGCAGTGGAACTACCGGTGGTGGAGCGAAGATCGAGGCAGGAGGCTCCTCCATTCCCGGGATCTGGGCCCGGAAGTGTAGGGACATCTGCGCCAACTGACGCTGTAATGTTGCGTCACTGCAACCAACTACTCCAGATGGGCCTGATCCCGCTGCGCGAGCCTCTCGTCAAGGGCCGCCTCCCGCTGCGCCTGGCTGGCCTGGATGTTCTCGATCGTGGCCTGCAATATTACACCAGTAAGATTGATGTTATTTGAAGTCAAGCTACATCATGCGTGAAACGATTGAACGACGAATGAAACTCCACTTACCTGAAGATGCGTGATCATCTGCGCGCTTCTCGGCTACCGAGGCGCTATGGGGATCTGCGATCCGCCCCCCCTTTCCTGGTCTTCCTTGCGGATCTCGGTCAGCGTCAGAACAGAGGACGGGTCGATGGTGCTATTGGCCAAGAAGTACCGGCAGTGCTGCTTCCCTCCTCCAATCCTCATCAGGAGGTCAGTGTCCAGGGGCGTGGTGGCGGGGTTGTAGTCAGCGCCATGGCGCTCTCGAGCTGCGGCGGTGTACTTGGTGAGCTTGTCGTAGACGGCCGGGCTGGTGTACTTCTCTGGCCCGTGCGACTAGCTGTACACGGTGGTGGGCGCTTTCGCTTTGCCGATGTGAGTAAGCGCGTACCCCGTGAGCTCATTGATTTGCTCGCCACCATGCGCCGTCGACTACGAGGAAAACACAAACATGGTTACAAGTAGTGACAATTGAGTGCTATAACAAATGCATCAACAGAAGCATACCCATGTATCTATGAACTCTGGCAGGATCTGGCTCCCTTGGTGGTGTGAGACACCTGACCGGTCGAGCTCTACCTTGCGTTTCGCCCGACGTCTTCTGCAGTCCGCGTACGCCTCCCTCTGACAATTTCAAGCCAGCAGTTCTCGTACTTGCTGCACCAGCCCAGAGCATCTGCATGACATTCAAGTTTTTGATATTACAGATAATGAATGGAATGTGTCATGTAAGAAATCATAATGGATGTTTCCTACTTGATTACCTGCATGTACTGCTCCTCGGTGAGGTCGGTCTCCTCCTGACAAGACAACTCCCGGGCTTGGTCCTTATCTATCTTCTCCTTCTTGATGTTGGCGTAGTAGCTGATGACGGCCTGTGTACGCGCATCGTAGAACATGTCCCTAAGCCGGTCAGCGCACACCAAGTCGCTGCGACGCCCGCACGGGGTCCCCCCCTCCTCCAACGTGAAGTACAACTGCACACAGGCATCAAACATCATTTCATTGTTTGAAAAAAGTCCAACGAATAATGTTGTATTGAGATATGTGATGCGATGCAAAGACAACTCACCCAGAACTCATCCTTGATCTTGTCAGCAAGGACTATGTCATGTTCGTCCTTGACAAGGTAGAAGTGGTGCCATTTCTCCGGCACGATTTGCTCACCCATGGGGGTGACGACCAAGCCAGGGAAGTGCTTCTTAATCAGCAGACCCTAGATGCTAGTGGGACAGCGTGAACATTCCTTTTTGTCACCTTTTTCCAGCCCCTGCACGAGTCATTAACAACAATTGTTAGTATGCAATTTGAATTAGAAAATGTCATATGAACAAATAGAGAAATGAACAATGGTTACATTACTTGGCCGCGGGCCGAATCACCGGGCGCTCATCACAAGTGATCACATGTGGAGATGTCTAGATTTTGGCCATCCGACGTCACCACTTGCTTGAAACTTTTTCAAATTTTTACCACCGCCTCCGCATGCGATGCCAACACAACTCGTCAAGTTTCGTCAATTTCGGACTTCGTTTGGATTTTATATAATTTAAAAACACTTTTCGTGCACGTGACTCCCCATGTTACGACGCCAACATGGTCGTAATTTCATGCGAGGTCCTGGATACGGCCTCAACATACTCCAAGCATCATGAATACCATGTTTCGAATCAAAAAGTTCCATTATTTCATGTACCTGCAGTTCAAATTTGGAGTCGCCGGAAAATTGCAAAGAAACAGAAATAATTAACGAAATATAGGAAAAAAACTCAAAATTGTCCCAAGATTTGGAGGTGGGTTGTATTTGGTGTAGGAAGGCACCAGAAAAAAATGAGCAGAAAAAACAAAAAAAAAAATCAAACTTTGCCGACGGCCTGTGAAGGCAAAGAATGGCTTTGCCCATGGCCACACTTTGCCGATGGCTGGGCTGTCAGCAAACACTGATTTGCCGATGGTTGTACTTTGCCATCGACAAACCTGGTTGTTTGCCGATGGCTGACAACTTTGCCATCGGCAAAGTCGGCGTTGGCAAATAAGCCGTTTCCGGTAGTGACCCTACCTGTCTCGATCGAGAAGGAGCGAATGTACAAATAAAGACATCAACATGCTGAAAAGAGAACGTCACATGCAATGCAAAAGTGACATATACAGTATATACGTACGTGTGTGCGCCAGAAAACTCTTTGGAGAACGTGGGCATCGCATGCAGTGCACTTTAGTATGTGATACCTTGATCGATTTGTCGTTACCGCGCCGTCAGGACGATCCGGAACGCAGTCCGCAACAATATATATATAGGTTTGTCTTCGATAGAATATATGCGCCGTCGTCCCTCAAGAATATTCAACTGGTACCGATACTATATATGCTTGCAACGTATATACTCTCTCCTCCTTTTCAATTTATTTAATATAAAACGATGATGAAAGGATCGGAATCTTGCGATGCAGATGGAATCTCTTCCTAGTGGGTCAAGGTGAATCTCGTGTAGTAGCAAAGATTCTACGTACACTTGCCAGAGCCATTGGAGAACAACATATATATTGTAATGACAGGTACGTAGTTCGTACTTTCTAATTCTCTCCACTTCACATATATACCAATACCAAACACAAGAATAATACATGGCAGCTAGCATCGAGCACTTTTGTTCACTTACAAGTACGTGTTCTTAATTGAGCTCCTCAAGTAGCACTTTTGTGGTTGCCATTTGCGCGATTTGAGACTTAGTTAGAACATAGTATATAGTACAAGGTAATGGCGGTTGGCGGCTGCCTCGCTCAAGTGACCTTTAGAGTGTACTTAGGGCTAGGGCCGCCACAAATTTGGAGCGACAAGGTCTGCAGACTAAAAAGCCAGTGGCCGTGGTCTGGCTTGTGTTGTCGTTATTGGAGTGGAGCGCCTCCACCTGCATGCTAAGAGAATATACTGTACGCCCCTACATATAAAGCGAGATGTGCATGGCTGCGCCAGCTCGTCGATTGTTCGTACACAAGTTAGTGGCGGCTAATCACGCCAGACATATACTAAAAATTAGCTTCAATCCGTTGCAAAGATTCGATCAGCCAGTACATTGACCTGCCTGACTGTTTAGATTGACTAAAAAAACTGTCTTTGTAGTGGTAAGTAGTAGCTAGTCTATGAGAGAGAGAGAGACGAGGGACAGGGTCAAGGGGCATGCATGGGCAGCGTACGTGCAGCCATGTTACTCAAGTACATGTCGCCAGTTCGATCTACTTTACCTTTTAGCGCTTTTTATGTTTCTTAATAGTTCATGTCCTCATTATATTTCTTTTAATTTGTATATACATCTCAATGAACCCACCAGGTCAGATTGAACCTAATAAATGAATATAGGTGTACATATATACTCTCTCCATTCCAAATTATAGTTAACTGAAGGACCGGTAACATCGACCAAAGGCGGAAAGGGGGGGGGAATGGGAGCCTCAAAATTTCTTCCGAAACTTTTGGTCCTTAGCTCGACAAACAACCCCAAGAAGCCACACAAGAATGGTGATGTCCACGACCCAAGAAGAAGGGTGGAGTTCCCTAAGAAAACAGCGGGACACCACAAAACCAACGCAACAAATGGAACTTGAATCGGAGATCAAACGGGCAAGATACAGACCAAAAACAAAAACGGCTTCAATACCCAGAAGGTCCGCTACAATAGCTCGCCCAGTCCGAAGTACCGCCATGAGAAGGCCAAAAAAGTCGGTGGCCTGTGGTCTAGCAAACTAAGGCCTAGCACGGCGCCTCGAGGAGGTGAAGGAATATGTATGCCATGAGAAGGGCGATACATGTCCCGGTTGTGAAGCTCAAACTCACGTCGTTCACCTCTCTTTCTCCTAATGCAAAACTCAAACAGGTGACCATCCATATGGCAATACTCACAATGATACACCTCTCTTTTGGGTGGTGATTGGTTCACTCTTTTGTGGGTATGGTTCACTCTTGGTGGTTGCTTGTTTTTCGGAGGGGGCTCACTAGAGATGTTCGGTAGAGTGTCAAGTGGGTTCCTTAAATGGTTCGGTTTGGAAATCCAAACTTGCTTTTGGGGTGGAGTTTTGGGTGGTTCTTCAAGCACACCATCTTTCACGGTGGGTTTGGCAGGTTGAGGTGGAGTGATCTTGATCAACTTGGGAGCAGAGGAAGGCTTGGTCGTAGGTTTCTCACTTGGACTCACACCACTGTGCTCACCAACCTTGCCATAGAGATTTTCACCCTTCCCACCTGTACAGTCCCCCGCTTGAATTGATTCAACATCATGCCCAACTACGGCTCACTACAAGACAACCAACTCAACATGGACGGAAGATTTGTGATTTCTTCTTCGACCCTTTTCTTGTCATGCCTACAAGACTCAAGCTCTAACTCCAAAGACTCACAACAAACACACCTAGCAACAATGTTTTCCACATTGGACTTCTCAAGCAAAGAGATCCTATCAACTTTCTCAGCCAAAACAAACTGCAAAAAGACTTGCAAGCACCCAAAGTGATTGGCTTAGCCCTAACCTCATCAAACTCATCAAGCAAAGAAGCATACTTGGACTGCAAAGTAGCAAGACTAGCCATGTGACTGCACAAGCATCACACTATGTCTCCTTAGTCACAACAATAGAGGACTTGAGAAGCTCAAGCTCTTTGAGAGCAACCTCTAGCTGATCCTTTAAACTCTGCCTCTCACAGACAACATGCTTAAGCAAATCATCTTGACTAAGCAAAGAATCATTCATGGAATCAAGCTCGACAATAAGGGATTCGACAGATGGTTCTACCTCAGGGTCACGTCCTTGTTGTCGCCGCTTGTCACTCTATCAAGTGCCATGGTGCAGAAGCCTCCGTGAGTGGAGTCGGCGAACAAGCACAAGCTGTTGAACTTTTCCTCGATCCTCCCTTCAGACTCACCATCGCTTGTAGGTGAGTCGTTATCGGAGTCGTCAAGGTCATTGAGGGAAGCGAGGAAAGATCGTTGCTTCACCTCAAGCTTCTCAAGTTGTACTCCTTCTTGATGTCATCATTGTCGAATCCTCCCTTGGATTTGTGCTTGTGGGAGAAGGAGTCGCACTTTTTCTTGCACTTGTTGTAGTCATACTTGTTGGTGTGTAGCTCTTGTTCTTCTTGGGGCAGTTGGCGACGTAGTGTTCAGGGTCTCCACACCCGAAGCTTCCTTCCTTTGAGACACCACGCCAGCGATTCAAGCTGTTGTTGTGAAAGCACGAGAACCGATTGATGACCAAGGCCAGCTTGTCATTGCCAAGTACCTCCAGCTGCTCCTCTGTTGTTGACACCAAAATGATGACAAGGCAAGAGACAGGTGTAATGGGTTAGCTGAAGAACTTGAACCTCCATTACCTGAGACCAAAGCCATAGTGGGAGTAGACGGATTCTTCATCCTTGCCTATGTTTGGTGGTTGATCTCAGTGGAGTTGAGCTTACTGAACCGCTCATCCACTGTGAGAGTGTCGTAGTTGGTCGACTCAATGATAGCTGACACCATCACTTTCCACACCCTCCGATCAAGAGCATATACATTAACTTGAGTGCTCTTCGGTGATCATTATAGGGCATCTGAGAGTTGTTTGCCCTCATCTTGTTCACTACAGTCTGAAAGTGAGTGAACAAAGAATCGGTCAATTCACCTTCAACTTGTGAAAAGCTCTTATATTCCCTCTTGTATGTTTTGTAGAGTCTGGTTTTAACATGAGCAGTGCCCTCGTGATAGTTCTACAGCCTCACCCAGGTCTCATGAGCTGGCACACAATCAGAAACTTGCTCAAATTTAGGCATTGAAAGAGCCGAAAAGAAAACATCACAAGTAGAGTTGTTGGTGTTTTGCTAGTCGATCTATTCTTGGGTGATACGAGCATTGAGTACCACATAGTTAGCATTTGTATAGATCTCCACACACATGAATCGATCCCTTCACTACAAGAAATCTAATTTTTTGTGACAAAATGGATTATGACGATGATAGTTTTTGTCACATAATGTAACATTATATGACGAAATTTTTTGGGTCGTCACAAAGTTGTGAGACCTAGAACTATTTGTGACGACAAATATTTTTGTGTCACATAAAGGTACCCATGTTCGTCACAAAACAGTTAACCGCCGGGAGCCAGATGATGGTGTCCTTTTATGACACGGTGAACTGCCTTTACGTGATGTTTATACACTGTCATAATAAGTTAGTTAAGAAATAACCGTTACCAGTGTCAATACACCCCCTGCAGGTGGACCCAACCTTATCTCTTCGCCACTTCACTTTCCCCATCCCTGACCCCGACCGAATCGAGCACGGCGAGCAGAGGGCGGCGAGCGCGGCGCTCGGAGAGTCGACGGCAGCGAGGGACCGTCGAGCTCCGGGCGGAGCACGTCGCGGCGGCTTCCCGGTCCCTCTTCCCCATCTTTGGCGCACGGCACAACGGCTTCCCTCTCCCTCTTCCCTATCGGCGACCCCGACCGAATCGAGCACGGGGAGCCGAGGGCGGTGAGCGCGGCGCTGGGAGAGTCGACAACAGCGAGGGACCGCCGAGCTCTGGGCGGAGCACGTCGCGGCAGCTTCCCGCTCCCTCTTCCCCATCTTTGGCGCACGGTGCAGTGGCTTCCCTCTCCCTCTTCCCCATCGACGGCGCGGCGGTGTGGGTAGAGCAGCACGTCGGCCGGCCGGCGGAGCAGGGATCTCCGGTGACCACCGCAACACCATCACGCTCCAGCTCCCCAAGGTGCTCGTGGCCTGTGCCTCCGCCATTCCCCTCCCCTCCCCCTCAGGCAATGGTGCCTCACCCCTCCCGTCTGATGCTGAATGTTTAGTACTGTTGTTGTTGTAGGTTCTATGAGATTTTTTCCAATGTCAATGGTAAATTGTCCATGCATTTCATGATTCCTTTGAGATTTTTGAAGCAACCTACCAATTGTGCTACATATGCAGTAGACAGCATGATGATTGTGCTACATTCACTTGCACCACGCTGAGATTTTTGATGCAGCGTACCAAGTGACACCTACTCAGCTTTGGTATTCAAACTAGGGTCTAATTGTGCTACATATGCAGTTAACATGTTGCTAGCAGTAGCTAGTGCATGAACAAACTAAGTTGCCTTGTTCAGATAGCTTCCTATGTGTTGTGTATCTTCAATCAAATTTCAACGCTTGTTCGTCGATGACCTAATGAGTCCCATTTCTCTCAATCAGGCCTCATGTCGCAAGCATCATCATGTACTGCTCGCACTCGGCGGTCACCACCTGATATGTCTGGAACTATCGATCCGGAGGCGCCGATCGATGAAGTGTCGAATTTGCCATTGATAAAGTTCCTAGAATGTAAGGACAGGAGGGTGTTTCCTGCCACTACCACACAATCTGAGTATAACCGTGGAAGGAGATTCTTCAAGTGTCCTAGGCAAAGCTATGTTAGTGTTTTGTCGGTTTTTTGTACCCCAATTTTCAATCGTCATTGGGCAAAATTAATTGTTTTGCAATGTGGATGCAGGGGAGATGTGGGAGCTATTGGTTTGAGGAAGAATATGTGGTCTATCTTGAGGACAATGGATATCAACCTGCAAGGACAACCGAAGTTCCCGAGGTGGTCGTGGGAGAAATTCAATGCTTAGAAGAAAACCTGAACAAGCTGAATGAATTGGTAGGGAAGAACAAGGATGGCCTGACAAGTATTAGCGAGGTCAGCCGTGCATCCACATTTCTTCCTAACATTGGTGTCCCAAAACTATCAAAGACCGGACGGTCCTCATCGACAACAGCACAAGCATGTATGCAAGCTCAGTTTGAGGCAACACTCGAAGCTGAAAGAGAAGCAGCTGCTAGGAAGCAGGAAGAGTTGCAGGAACAGCTTGTGGCTCAGCAGGCTAAACTTGAAGAAAACCAAACTTTACTCTGGGAGACCCAAAAAGAAGTGAAGTTGATGCATACCAAGTTTGAAGAGACTAATGCACTCCTGCGGAGTCTCCTAAAACTTCAGAAAGAGTGAGGTAGGTATAACTGCAGTGTGTGAGGATGAGGCCTTTGCGCCTAGGCTTTTGCTACCTTGTCTGTCCTAGAATGTAAGAGGATGAGGCCTTTGCGCCTAAGCTTTTGCTACCTGTCTGTCCTGCAACTTTGTTAGAATGTACCTTTGTGGTGGAACCTGTAGCTTTGGGATGGAAGTGGAATAGGTGCTAGAACCTATTAATTCCTGTTATGCATTATGACTTGAGACCTTTTGTGACTATGATTTGTGACGTGATGTGAATCCTGTGGATATTTGCTTGGCTGGTATAAATCTGTCAACCTGTGTATTGTGATGGGATGAAACATGCATATGTCGTCATAGAATATGCCTTTGGTTGTGACGCCGTACAGTCGTCTTAAAATGCCTTGAGTGAACATACGTTATATGACAGAACAACCCATCACAAAAGCTAGCATACATTATATGACGCGTAACCGTTGTCACAAAATCTCATTGTAGTCCTGCCTCCAGAAACCCTTTCATGACGACAAAGTGATTATATGACGCGTTGACCACACAATACGTGACGCTGCAAGACGTCACAAAAGGCTACTTTATGTGACGACAGTTGCTCGCCATCACAAAAAGTCCAGACATTTTGTGACGGTTGTGCATAAAATCGTCACGAGGTACTTTTTTTGACGGTCGATTTGTGATGACCGTTGTGACGATGCCTTTTCGTCACGGAGATCTTTATATGACGATTTATGTACTTTACATGACACTTTGCCTTTGTCATACTATCCTAGTTTTCTTGTAGTGCTTGGAGATATGCGGACATGTGGATCTTCCAATAGGGGTAATTCGTCCCCATCGAACTAAGATGGCTTGCCGGACCTTAGTTCATCATGTCTCCTTCAGGGATCACAGACCGATTAAGGTGGATTGATCCTTAACCAACTCTGATACCAATTGAAGGACCAGTAACGGCGACTAGAGGAGGGTGAACGAGAGCCTCAAAATTTCTTCTAAAACTTTTGGTCCTCGGCTCGACAAACAACCTCAAGAAGAAACACAAGAATGGTGATGTCCATGACCCAAGAAGAAGGATGGATGTTCCGTAGGAACACAGCGGGATACCACAAAACCAACCGGAACTCGAATCGGACACCAAACGGGCAAGATACGAACCAAAAACAAAAACTGCCACAGTACCTGGACAGTCTGCTAAATTAACTCGGACATTCTGAAGTCTTGCTATAGTACTGCTACAGTACCAGGACAGTCGCGGGTCAAAAATTAGAAAACACATTCCGGGAAATGAGCATGGACTATCCGGAAGTCAAAAACGAAAAACTAATCACAAAACTCAGAATTGGTCTGGGACGAACCCGACGCCCGGACAGTCCGCGGTTCGTCCATAAAATTGCCTGAAAATCGCCTCTCACTCAAATACAAGTGAATCTCACTCAAATCAAAACTAACCGCTTTCAAATTTGGTAGAGTTGATCCTGGAAAGGTTAGTGAGCTATATCCAAGAGATCATCACTTGATTCAAAGTGAATCCATAGGAAATCAAAAGGCGAGGAAAAATGTTCAAGCATGAACCATTAACACATTCTCGCTCCAATCTATGAACACATGAGAAATTCGCTCAAATCCTCCGGTGAAAATAATCCTCTCACATCATAGAACAAATCAAGGCATCAAGAACGAAGCAAAATGGTCAAGAAATGAGCAAATCACGCAAAGAATATAGAGGGGGAAGGATGAACTTGTGAAGAACAAAGCAAAAACACAAAAGCAAAACTTTATAGACGAATCAACCATGGCACGAGGTGGTTACGACCACCATTCCTACAACAATCAAAGTTGTGCATCTGTCTCAAATTGTCATGAGGGGAAGAGAAGAGATCCTAGCCACTAAAATGAGAAAATAACGAATGGGAAAGGTCAGGGAGAAGGGGAACTCCATCATCCTTATTTAACATGCCTATTTTACATTCCCTGTTTTGCCCTTGGATACAATTAGACCAAACCACTTACCTGAGGGTATTATGGTCTAGTCCAAGCTTCTCTTGATCCGACATCTACCGTGCCTCCTCACCGGTAGCTTCGCTTTGATGCGAACTCACCGATGATGCCACGTGTCATCTATCCCGCATTGGGACCTCCGCCCGGGTTTTGAGGCCCAAACCCGCGAAACCCACTGCCGATGGTTTTGAGGCGAAACCACCAAACCATAGCCGATGGTTTTGAGGCAAAACCAACAAACTTTTCTCGAGTAGCGCATAGTCCATACGCATCCCCTGCCATGTACACTTGCACTTGTCGATGTCCCAAGTGTCAGCCACCGCGGCTATCCTTTCGGCCTCTAGGTCCCTCGGTCCAAGCCTCACGTCCGCCCTTCACCGCACCCGGTTCGTCAAGACGGCACGGTCTACTTGACCTTCACCACACCATCAACCACCGCCTCCGAGCTCAACACTTGCACACCACAAGCCAAGATACACGTTTTTTCAACACACTCTATGCGCCATGCTAGATGAAACATGCACACACACCCAATGAGTTGGTATGTAGACAATCGCTCGTGACAAAAATCGCTACACAATGGTTGTGAAAAAAACCATGTGTTCGCATTCACTTTGACTTTTTTGGTACATCTATTTTACTATGTATCTAGATACTATATTATGTCTAGATACATAGCTAAATGCATGCACCAAAAAAGTCAAAGTGAACTACAATTTGGAACAGAGGATATACTTATTAGATGCCACTACGTGTACGTTATTTTTCTTTTCTGTTGAAAAATGCATGCATGGATGTGCGATCTGTCGTAACTTTGGAACTTCGTGCGCAAGGTGGTCGGGGGTATATATGCATGCATGTATGAGGCCACACGGGTCGTGGCACGTACTGTACGATATCGAGGTGTACTACTTTATTTTGTTTCTATCGATTAATACCTACCTATAGCTAGCTTGTACTATGTTGTATTCTTTAGCGTTTTTGCGCGGTAGATTCTTTGAGTTGGCCGAGGGCCAAAGACGACATTCTGTACGGATTCATCATGAAGGACACCATTGTTTGCGTCCTGGCGGGTCCATGGGTTGTCTACCTGATACCATCCACTTGCCACTAATAAAAAATGGTGCTAATTTTTCCTTTATATTATAAGATGGATGCAAATCATGCATGCTCAAGTGCACCGTCTATGTAACCTCGAAGTGGCTTCGATCATGTAATAAATTCATATTATATATGTCTCTCCTTTTCACTAATTACTACTTAAAAAGGGTCTTAATTCTTTATTGACGCTAAACACAAAGAAGCCCAAATTTTAATCTCGATGATTGATGATCAGAAGGATATATGGCTAATGTTATTATGTTATATTGGCAAAGAGTTATTTGTCACATTGAAACCGCATGGTTCTCTTGCCCTCAAGTTGCAGATTTGGAGTTGTAGTGGAACAAAAATATTTGTGATTAATCCTATCACATATATCACACTACTGAATCTATTTTTAGAGTTGGCCAATAGTAATTTATAGATCTAAACATCATAATTGATCAGGATTTCTAGAGGCAGTCAATGTGCCCACCTCTGAAAATAGATTTAAAAATGTAAAAACGCATGAACATGCTAGCAAGCCCATCTCCAATCTTGCTCTGAAGCCCACCTCCGGCTGGATCTGAGCATCGCTATCTTGTCATACTGATGTGTTGTCAAGACTGTCACAACCCCGCCGTGGCCACCGTGAATGTCGCAGACCAACCATGGCCAACATGGAGTTGCCATCCCTCCGTCCTCGATCCACTCCGGGGTGGTTTCATTTAAATTTGCCACGGAGGGTGCTCTCTCCATCCTTGATCCATATCACAAGGACTGCCTCGATCCACCATCACTACATAAGGGATATGAAAGTGAATGCTGCTCCGAGACCAAATGGCTTTAGTGTGGGTTTTTTTACTAGGTTTGGGATGTGATTAAAGGAGAGATGCTTAATATGTTCTCAGATTATTGGAATGGAAATCTGGATCTCAGGAGACTTAATTATGGGGTTATCACCTTGGTTCCTAAAGTGAAGGAGGCGAACAACATCAAACAATATAGACCAATCTGCCTTCTTAATGCAGACTACAAGCTTTTTACCAAAGTGTTGACTGAGAGGCTGGTTCAATAGCAGGTAGAATTGTGGGAATGAACCAAACTAGATTTGTGAGGGGGAGAAATATGTTATAGGGAGTGGTTACTCTCCATGAGGTTTTGCATGAATTGAAACAATAAAAAAAGAGGCCTTATCCTGTAGATTGACTTCGAGAAGGCGTATGACAAAGTGAGCTAGTCCTTCCTGAAATAAGTAATGAAAGGACGGGGATTTCCCACCAAGTGGATAAACTGGGTGATGCAATGGGGACATGATTGTGTTAATGTGAATGGGGAGAGAAGTCCTTTCTTTAGGACATTCAGGAGATTAAGACAAGGAGACCCACTTTCTCCTTTGCTCTTTGATTTAGTGGTGGATGCTCTAGGGGTCATGCTAGAAAAAGCTATGGATAAGGGACATATTAGGGGGGGTACTTAATTACCTTATCCCAGGGGGGATTTCTCATATACAATATGCTGATAATACCGTGATTATGATAGATGGATCTGATGAATCTGCTAGAAACTTAAAACTGGTCTTATATTGTTTTGAATGGCTATCTGGGCTTAAAATTAACTTTCACAAAAGTGAAGTTTATACTTTTGGCTTCGGGGATGAGGAGAAGATGAGAGTGGCCAATATGTTGAATTGTGTGTTGGGTGAACTTCCTATTAAATATTTAGGTATACCTGTTTCTGATAAACATATGAACTTTGGAGCCTTTGCCTTCCTTTGGCAAAAAATGTCTAAAAGATTAGACCCTTGGAAAGGGAAACTCATGTCTTCGGGGAAGACAAATCTTAACAAATTCTTGCATGAGTAGTACACCTTTGTATTGGATGGGATTTTATAATCTGCAGGATGGGGTGCATTCTAAGATGGATAGTATAAGAGCAAAATTCTTGTGGCAAGGGGCAAGTGACAAATTTAAGTATCATATGGCTAAGTTTGACATGGTTAGTAGACCTAAAGATCGGGGTGGCTTGGGGATCATTAACACTAGAATTATGAATTATTCTCTTTTGGTAAAGTGGATCTGGAAGATTTTTTATGAACCAAATGCTCTATGGTGCAAGTTCTGAAAGCTAAATATATGAAAAAATAGAAATTTCTTTGGGTCTAAGGTAAAGGGTACCTCCCAATTCTGGCAGGGTTTGCATAAGGTGAAGCATTTCTTCCAGTGGGGGTCTATGTTTACCATTGGAAATGGGAAGCTATATAGATTTTGGGAGGATTTCTGGGTTCTTAATATTCCTCTCAAATTGGCTTTTCCTGACCTATATAGTATGGCAGCAAATCCTCATTGTTCAGTGGCTAAATGTAGGGATGGGGAGGAGTTGACTTAGGATTTCAGGAGATCCTTGTTCAGTCTGAGTATACGAAATGGATAAAACTGGTACAACTCTTGCAGCGGGAGAAGGTGGGTTTGGAGAGAGATAAAATAAATTGGGCCCTAAAAAACAATAAAAAAATTCTCTACCAAATTCTTTTATAGGTTTATAACTGACAGAGGGGTGGCAAGTAGGACGGTTGGGTTCATTTGGAGATGCAAATTGCCTATGAAAATCAAGTTTTTCCTTTGGCAGGTATTCAATAACAAACTCCAAGTGGGAGGGAGTTTGAAAAAAAGAGGGTGGAAGGGTGATGAGAAATGTTGCATCTGTGGCAATTTAGAAACTGTGGAACACATTCTCTTTGACTGCTAATTAGCCAAGTCTGTTTGGGGGCTGGTGGGGGAGGTTTGGCAGATTGATAGCCTTCCTAGAACCCTATCATACTTTAGTTTGAAATGGCTGCAGGGCAAGGGGCCTATGTCAGCAAACTTACTAATGTTTTCCTTTGGGAGTTTTTGTTGGGCTTTATGGACCTGTTGTAATAAGATGGCTATCAAGCACTTCTTTCCTAAAATGCCAATTGATGTTGTATATGATGCTTTGTCTTTCATCCAGCGAGGTGCATTCTTCTTAAAGAAAAAGACAGAGAGAAGGCTCGGGGCATGGTGAAGTAGGTGGAGTGGATCAAGGCGTTCAAGTCGCTGCCTCTTACCTCGACGGATGTGATGGAAATTTAGTTTAGGAAGAGGTTTGACGTCTAGCAGCTGAAGGTGAAGATGGAGTGTGCTTTACCTTTTGTTTTGCTTCTGTTTCTTGAGTTGTAATAGAATGTTAAAGTTGTGTTAGGCTATGGCCAAAATTGGTTCCTATAAGCTGGTAAAGCCCCAACAAAATGTTTGATTGCTTTCTTAAAAGCAGAGGAAACTCTTTTTAAAAAACCATCACTATAGAAGGACCTCCACTACTGGGATGACTTCAACCTTGATCCACCAGGACATGCAGGCCCTCCACCATGGCATGTGACCTCTAGCCACCATGGTATGTGCAACCTCGCTTCGTAGTTTGGGCACGTGGAGTGTTGCCGCCGATGCTGAGATAGGAGGTCCTTGAGCTGTTGGCACGGAGAGGATTGGTGACGGAGCGCGGAGTGTTGTTGTAGAGAGAGTGGCAACGTGTGGGCGGATGAGGGAGACAAAGAGTGAGAGGAGTGTGGGATTGGGTTTTCACTTATGTTATAAATAATACTTGAGACTAGTTGCGAGCTGAGGTGCACCTGAGAAGGATTAGCAAACAGGGCTCGATTAATAGAGGTGACCACTTAGCGAGTATGCTCCAAAAATGCCTCCCATTTTCAAATGTGAATAAGAGGGTCTATATAATAGATTTGGAAGGTGGTGGTGTCTCCAAAAATGGTATGTTTGTCTTCGAAAATCGCAATGCATTTTGGGAGACAAGCAATTTTTGTGACCACCTTTGTAAATAAAATGACCTATCTTCTAGAATTGATTGTGTGCTAGTTTGTGAATCCCTTGATGCAAACTAACATTTAAATGACATGTAGGATCTATTCTAATAAGTTTGTTTCCTCTGCATGGGCTAGATAGAGTAGTGAGCTTGGATGGGCTAGTGGTGGGTCGCTCGACCCCTATGAGGTTCGCTTGACCCTTATTATTAGGGTCACTCGACCTCTGATTCTGGCCTATGGTGCGAGAACTGATTCTCTCGGGCATCTTGTTGAGTAGAGAGGCTCTGGAACAAGTTTGAGGTGCACTCAGCTGAGGTCCAGGTGGTCCGACCCATATTGGGGTCACCCGACTCTCGCTCTTTGTCTAGGTCTAGCCTGGCTCGTGTTGTGATCTTTTGAAAGGCGTAACTTACTTTTCCAAACTCTAAATTCAGTGACTCAAACTCCATTTTTATGTGTCTCGATGAAGTCTTTGAATTGGTAGTCAAATTGGTCATTTGATCATGTGTTTTACCATGTCCTATGTCACCTCTATTCCTATATTCACAAAGTCACCAAAACATGTGGAGCTGATGGTATGAAATAAGAAGTTAGTGACAATCAACAAGCTCGCCCCCTCCCACTTAGATATTTTCTTGTTCTGAGTAAAGGATATGAACAGGGGAAAAGGACTAAGCCAATGCAACTATGTAAGGTTGAGGTAGATTTAATACACAAATTTTGGGAAAGTGATCTCTAACCGTGTGCCTATTGAAGAATGAGTCAACAACTCATAGGCAGTGGCTTGGTTAAGGGAATGGAACCCACTGGAGCCATAGTGAAAGCAAGTGTTTTTTTTATTCTAACTCAAAAAAGAAGTCTTCTTCTTTCTATAAATTCACATATGTAACTTGTTTCACCTTCCCCTGCTTCTGTTCACTTCTCCTACTGAATTTTCTTTTGTTTCATTTTGGCTAGACATTTGTGTCCCAATCCTTCCAATTTCACTTAATTTACCCCCACTGCAACTTGTGAGTTTTCACATCTAATGTAAATGGACTTAAGGTTCTTAGCCACCCCATGTCAAAAACCATGTATGTCATAGGACTGTAGTTCATTCACTCTCACATAGAATTCAAAGTTATGCCCCTACCCCACTTTATGCCAAGACATTTTACTTCACTAGTCATCTTTTGTCCATTAGCAACTGTGATGATCATGGGCAAGGTTCTGGTGATGAGGATTCAATTTAGCCACTTGAATGTCAAGAATAAAACTTGAATTTAGGTTTCAAATAAATTTATAAGAAATCCACCCACTACCAATCCTTAAACATTTTTGGAAACCACACTAGGTCAGTATTGCAGTGCTCGTCAATCATTTCATCCCCTACAATGTTAACAAGTCCATAAGCTTTAGCTTCGTGTCTGCTGACATAAAAACATCCCTTTTCATGTCTTCGGATACAACCCAAAAAGGCATAAGATATGAAGAAGAGTAAATGTTATTCCATGTCACATACTTATATGTGCACTTTGAAGTGGTTGCAACATCTCCATGGGCGGTTGGTGCTTAAGGCCTACATGCAGTAGACCACCGTTGAGATCGTTGCAAAGAATCACACAGAAAGCATGAGATCCAGCATGTGCAAAGTAGAATCAGCAATGAAGAGACTTATTACCGGCGAATTTCAAGACCTAAATATATAAAACTAGAAAACTCCAACGGTAGTAGAGCCAACGACGACAATACGGTGTTGTGAAACAATGGTCTATGAGAATAATATCCTGTCTTGTAAACAACTATAAATAATATGCATGTATGCAACGAGAAGGGGCATGACCGAGTGAACATTATTTACGATCATTGTTGGAGTCCCCAGGCTTCAACAATATATCTTGTTTAGGTTAGAGTCAAATATGCACACCTATAGATATGGATGAACCTCAAATACTTATCTTCGCGATTGACAATTAAATTGCACTGTTTTTATCATAGGAATGTCAAATTGATCTTCAATGTTTCATCAATATGAAAAGTTAATTATTGACTAAATATTTTAGATATGTGAAAACAATCTTGAGAAGTCATCTCAAGGTATAAATAATATGAATAATAATAGCACTATAATGACGACGTAGATGCATAATTTTGATGTTGAGTTATAGTATTATTTTTAGGTGACAAAACCATGCATATGGGATATTTGTTCAATGTTTCAAGAGTTTAAAAACATGTAATTTAGGAAAACAATGGTTCTCATTAGAGGTAGTATTTTCCCTACCTAGCTATATTAAAAAAAAAACTATAGATACTACAAGACACTCTAATAATTAAGGAGCAGTACTACAGTTACTAACTTATTGTAATAAAGTCACACATGAAGTAGAGTGTCCCATGCATACATGTCCTACTTCAATTGCATCGTAGAGGAATATTAAATAAGTCCCTTCTCATTGTGTCGTGCACTTTTTACACATTACAGGGCAACAAAATGTTGATTAGATTTTTTATTCACCGTCCATGTGCAAGACATAGACTGTAATGTACTTTAATTTAATACTATACATGCTCAGTCTATGCTTGCCTTCAGTTTCCTATAAATACGTACCTAGGGGCATTGGAGGTTGTAGCCATCGAGCAACCCGATCGAGCTAGAGGCAAGGTAACTTGAAGTAAACCCATCTGATTAGTTCTTCATTAATTCTTCAACTAGTTAGTTTCATCACCTTATCCTTCGATCTAGCAATGACCATCCAAAAACCATACAATAACAATATGAGCACATTGGCTCTAATGGTAGTAGTCCTAGTTCTAGCCAGTCAAATCATATCAGCTCACTGCACTCCTACTATCATACCAGCAAGTACTCCTAGAATTCAGCAGTCGTCTGCTACCACTGCTTCCACGACAAAAGCAGGGACGATGATGGAGGGCACAATCACTCCCACAGAAGGTGGTGCTCCTGGAGCCACAGAGGACACTCGCCCCACCACCCCAACCCACAGCCCCGGCATCGGCCATGCATTCACGCACGACAAGATTGGGAGGAAGCTGCTTGCTAGGATCATCAGTCAGTGATGATTGATGAAGATTCAACCGGGCAGCCTGCAGTAGCACGTAGCTTAGTCTGTTTGTTTGTTCGTTCGTTCATTCCTGTGTCATCATGTTGTAACTTCTTCTTTTTAGTTACAATTTGTCTATGATTATATGAATTTATCATTTTACTGTCCTTCTCTTTGCCATTTATTTGCCATTGCATTTTAGCATGCCATTCTCCATGGCCAATAGGCTGTCCCACGTTACTGACTTGATACTCATAAGCAACTCGTCATGTGATAGTTACGGCCGGGCTTTTATTCAAACTGAAACACTATCCTGATGACGATCCATTTACTTCCTTCATTCTCCAAAATGAAAAACCATTTACCAGCTGCTTTGAAACTTGTACAGAAGTTTCTTGAGCGACTTGCATTGCATACATGCATGGCCATGATGTATAGAAAAAGGGTAATAACACATTTTGCTAGTTCGAATTTTGTGTAAATGTGCACTTATGCCAGTTTTCCCATACCCCCCTTGAGCTTACTCTTTGCGTTCGCTGGGTGTGTCCACAGGTAAGCTCTTGTAAATAAGATTTGATCACCTGGACACACAGGTGATATCCAATTTACTCTATCTCATGACTCCGTATTGCGACCATGATTTTCGTTGTGTAATAATGGAAATGGGGTTTTATCCCGATTCTAAAAAAAAAAAAAAAACTTTACCGTCTGACCACTCCATATCTGCAAGCAATCAGCGGTTTATCAAGGACCACTGTGACGCCTTTGAGGTGATCAAGTATCAAACCATTGCTCGATCAGCCATATGTAATCCTTCCTCACAAGCTAGGAATTCTACCTCCTCCACCGGCGAGCGAGCGAGCAGTCAAACAACATTCTGTAAGCTGAGAGCGCCTGAGAGAAAACTAGTCTGCGAGTGTCGTATGGCACTACACAACACTTGGTTCAGTTAATACCAGGCATCATGTTGGAGGGGTCCAAATATTGGTCAGATGGTTCATTTTAATTTTGTTTTTCTAATCCGATTACATAATACTATTTCCTAAAGAAAGTACGTTCAAAGTTGAATGCCCCAGCGCCCTATATATAGTTCTTACTACATGATAAATTAATTAAGTAGTAGATATAGCAGAGATAGAGGAAAAACAGCTTTTTATATAAAAAAGCAAAAAACAAACTGCCTGAAAGCAGTCTAACTGTCCTATACCGACATATTGTACAGTATGCTTGCTTAATTTAATCCTGGATCAAACAGCAACCCTCCAAAACACTCCAGTTAACAACTACAGAACTGAATACTATACTGAATGCACACGTAGTGGAGAGGTACATGCGCGTACAACCCGCTAGCTTTTGCATGCATCGTTGTCGCCAGATCCAGCGTGTCCTGTCCTTCCCTTCGTCTTGGGAACTCACTGGACAAAGGGACCGAATCAGACGTCGAATATCCCTGCTTTGCGCTATAGTTTGCCAACCCGCACAACAGGAAACTGGATCTTTGACAAGTGCGTAGAGGTTTGCCGAGTGGTAAAATCGGGCACTCGGCAAAGAGCCACTTTAACGAGTGCCAAACCTAGCACTCGTCAAAGGACGCTTTGCCGAGTGCCTGACTCTCGGGAAAGTCAGGCACTCGGCAAAGAGTGCCAGGGGCAAATGGCATACATAGCCGTCACCTTTGCCGAGTGCCTGCTGTTAGGCTCGGCAAAGACGGAAGAGCTGCCACATGGCAGGCTCAGGGCCAACCAGGCCGGCTGGATTTTGCCGAGTGCCACATAACCGGCACTCGGCAAGGCAAAGGACATCTTTATCGAGTGTCAGCCCTAGCACTCGGCAGATGTTTTTTTTTATTTTGTCCGCTTGTTTTTTTGTGAAGCATTCCTACAGTACCATGATCAACATGTTCCAAATTTGGCACATTTTTAGTACATTTTGGTATATTTTTTCACTTTATTTTGATTTGTTGAATTTTTCGTGAAAATGTAGGTTTGAACAGCGGGTGCATCGAATATTCAATTTGAATGATTAAAAAATGATATTCTTCTTTTTGTGTGTAAAGTTAGGCCAAATCCATAAACTGACCCAAAATTTCGATCAACGTGCTCACGGGGCAACGCCGCCATCTTCGGTGCGGGCGGTTTTTTAATTCTAGAAAATGCAAACGAATTTCGAAAATTGCGAAACTCGTCGAGATGTCATGATATCATATGAGTATCCTGTGGTAAAAATTTTAAAAAGTTTCGAGCACGTTGCCACATACGATGTTCACAAACCAGCACATCCCAACCGGTCGGGCCGCACGGCATGGCACTCGCATCTGCGTTGTCGTCGTCGTTGCTGTGGTTCGAAGCTCGCCTCGGAGCTGGCTACTGCGGTTGGGGACACCCTCTACTGGTGCAGGGACTCTCCCGGTCGAGTGCCACGCTGTGTCATGAGGGAGCTAGGGGACCGGCCGCCGCCACGAGCAGCCGAGCGCCGCCGCCATGGAGACCCGAGCGGAGTGGGCGAGTGGGAGTGGCTGTCTGGCTGGGGAAGACGAGAAGAAGGGCGACGGACGGCAACCTAGAATCGAAGCAGACGGCGCGGGAGGCTCTTCCCAGGAGCGACCGATAGCGGTGTACCGGGAGAAGGAGTGATTTGTAGTAGCGGTGGGGAGTCATTTTATTCTAGGGTTTTCCGACTGCGTGCATCTAGTGGTTGAGAAACAAAGATCAAACATGCAACGGTTCATACGAAACGGGCCAGTATCGTGCCAGCCCAAAAAATGTGTCGTGCCCGTGCCAGCCCATGGGCCGACATTACGGCCCAGGCACGACACTAAGGCCAGGCCGGGCCGTGCCAGTGCTGTGCTTTTTAGGGCCATGCCAGTGCTGGCCCATCGGGCCTGGCCATTTGGCCAACTTTGCTTTGCGCTGTTGATCATGTGTATGTGATAGCTACGTCTTTTTTAGGAAAATGTTAATACTTGGGTGTACTTCTACATGAGTTGTACTCACATACTACTCCAGTCCAGTCAAGTTCAGTGAAGAAGGGCATGTTGCCATGTTGGCTAGCTTTAAATACTGGCCTTATGCACATTACATCACTGGTAGAGAAATGGCTTTTTGTCCCGGTTCTCAACCCCCATTTATTTTTGGTTACCCAACCGGAATTGCCCAAGCGGTACTAAAGGTCCAGCCTTTATTTCCGGTTCCCGCAACCGGGACTAAAGGCCATCCTTGGAACAAAAAATAATGAAATCTAATAGACCTCCCTTGCTCTGCGTGAGATTCAAATCCAAGACCCCATTGCCTTGCGCGTAGATTCCTTTACCAACTCAGCTGCAAACCACATATGACAGAGTCCTGTACGTTGTCCTTTTAAATTGACCCACAGAGGACCTTTAGTCTCGGGTGAAAGATCTTTATTCCCTAGTTTAAAAAAAAAGACCTTTAGTCCCACTTCGTAACGCCAACCGGGGCTAAAAGGTCACCCTTTAGTCCCGGTTGGTAATACTAACCGGGGCTAAAGGTTGCATGACCTTTTGTCCAGGTTTGTAACACCAACCGGGACTAGAGAGGTACCTTTAGTCCCGGTTGAAATCACCAATCGGGACTAACCTTCCCGGTCTCTCTGCAAAAGCTGTTGGCGAGCCGTTGGGAGGGGATTTAGTCCCGGTTGGTGTCCTCAACCGAGACTAAATCACCCTTTTGTTCCGGACCAAAAAAATGGCCGAGACTAAAGCCGAGGTTCGAAAGTCCGTTCGGTAGTGCATTGTCCTTAACGTGCAGCTACTGACGGTGAGTAACTGTGTATATGCAATTGCATGAGAGGCGGCTGCACGCCTGCACCCACTGAGCACAGTGCACAATACAGCTCCGCCAGCAAGGAGAGAACAGCTCACATGACATGGTCACATGCAAGCAGGCAAAAAGGGACGTACGTGTGTGCTCCCCCGCAAAGTCGAGGAGAAGGTACATGCATGGCATCGCATGCTGTGCACATACGTAGTAGTATACCTTGATCAGTTGATGGGTTTGTCGTTACCGCCGTCAGGGATCAGCAGACAGTGTACCGCAGTACGCAACAATAGGTAATTTAAGTTAGTCGCAAAAAAAAAGTAATTTAAGTTGTTATCAATAGAATATGCGACGTCCCTTCGGAATATTCAAGCCGGCTGCGCCGACATATATGCTTCCACAGTCTGCATATTATAATAAGCAATTAATGAATTTTGTGGATGACAGCCATTGTTAGTTTGTCGGTGTCCATTGACAAAACTACCTAGTATATAGTTTGATCTTATGTTTAAGTTTTCTCTAACACTCCAGTATAAAATTGCAACTTGGATCAGGAGCTAATTTAGATGGTATAATTTAGATCTCATAGATTTAGATGGATCAGGAGGTATAATTTAGATGGACAGAAGTTGTGAAAAAGATTCATAGATTTTAAGTACAAAACTGATAGACCTAATATTTTGTACAGCTCTACTTTAGGAGCATCCTGATTCTTCAAAGGTACGATGTGGGCTGCTTCTGCACTAAAATGGGGTATAGATGGGTTTTAGAAAATGGTAGAAAATGCAAGTTCTGAGAGGATAACTGGTTGGGTTCCTCTAGCTTAGCTATACAATACTGGGAGATCTATATCTTGGTTAATGAGAAATCTGACACAGTGGATAGCCTGTGGGATGGTAATAAAAATAAGTGTACTTTTAGAAGATGTTTTGATGATAGATTGTTTAACCTTTGGTTAGAGATAGTGCAATTAGCATCTACCATTACCTTAACTAACAGGGAAAATGAGCTAGTCTGGCAATTCAATTCTAGTGGGATTTACTCCTCACAATCTTTATATACGGTAATAAATTTTAGAGGGGTTATCCCTGTTCATGTGCCAGCTGTCTGGTCAATAAGGATTCCCCCGAGAGTTCAATTCTTTCTATGGCTTTTATCCAAGAACAAAATTTTAACTAGAGACAATTTGGCTATTAGACAGGAAGTGGTAGATCCTACTTGCCTGTTCTGTACAGATCATGAATCTGTCAATCACTTGTTCTTTGGGTGTGTTGTTGCCAAGCTAATGTGGGAAGAAATGTGTCAGAAGTGTTAGATAAGTTTATTGTTCCTGAGTTTATGTCAATTGGGGCCATGTGGCTTAGTGATAAGAAGTATTCTCTTGAAAATACATTTTGCGCTGCCATGTGGGGGCTTTGAAAACTAAGGAATAACTTGTGTTTTCAGGAGCAGTGTGGAAAAGGATTTTTATTATTTTTAATCCCTTTTTAATTAAATAATCAAAAATACCCCCCCGGAAAAGTATTTGCGCGCCATAACCCTTCCCCGTCGCTGGCGCGACATAACACTACGTCACGCCACATGCAAAGGCGCGACCGGACGCCTGCGTGGCAAAGCACGTTGACCAAGGGCCCACCCGTCGCGCCACATGCAATGGCGCGACAGGCTTTGATGGGCCGGCCCATCTGCATGTCCAGAAGCAGCCAAGTTCAGAAAAATTAAAATTATTGACCCGTCGCGCCATCGGCAATGGCGCGACGGGACTTTTTTTATTTTTTTTACCAGACTTCTCGGGAGCATTACTCTCGCATCCGGACCTCAAATTGGACATTCCATATATGTTTTTCGATCAGCTCAACGAGAGGAACGCAATGGTGAAGTTCTTTCTTGCATTTTAACACTATGATCAAGTCGACTTAGCCGACTTACGGAGCCGGCCTAGCTGACTCTTGCATGTTATTATATATAATTTGGAACAAAGGAAGTAAAGGGAGCCAGTACACTACATTAGCATGATCCAAAAGTTCATTTCATCGATCGAGTAGCTTTCACTGAGTATACATCGCCTAAACATGTCCAATGCATGTCTTGTGTGTCGGAATTGAGACTCGAAGGAGGATGGAAGGTTGGTAGATGGCGAAACGATGGTTTTGGCCTTCCAGCTTCTATAAGCTCAGCTCATGGCATTTTTGGGGGGGGGGGGGCGATTTTGTGCAATGCCAAGGGCTCTTGTACCCTGGAGTGGGCACGTGGCCATTGTACCAATAATAGCTTCACACATTTGTTATTCTTAGGGCAATGGTTGTTAGTGGTAAACCGGACATGGCTGTTCTTTGACAAATATGATTATCTTACACTACAAAGCAAGACGGTTGAAGTTCAGACAGCTCAATCATCCTCCCACCAAAAGAAGTCATGATGGAAGTGTATCAAATCATCTTACAAGCCTTTAAAAACCTTCAATTTTTTAACGATTGATCCAACTAATGGTTGCACATGACTGATGAACATAAAAAGTGACTGACATAATCTGATCAAATTACTATCATCCATTCGAGTGCTATTGGATCATCTTATTTCCACTAATGGCCATCAAATTGTAGTGTCCCTTTGTAACCCATAAAAGTATTTACCTACAATAAGACAATCAGATCATACCTAAAATGGCACTTTTAAGAGAACAAGACACCACTTTAGCTTATCTAGAATTGATATCATTTTCCTCGTAACATGTGTGTGTTCGTGGGGGCGCATGCGTGTGTGTGTTCATGAGTGTGTGTCACACCCTTAGCTTGTATTGGACATATTTAGACGATATATACCTAGTGAAAGCTACTCGATCGATGAGATGGACTTTTGGATCATGCTAATGTAGTGTACTAACTCCCTTACTTCCTTTGTTCCAAATTATATATAATAACGTGCAAGAGTCGGCTAGACCGACTCCGTAAGTCGACTAAGCCGACTTGATCAAAGTGTTCAAATGCAAGAAAGAACTTCACCATTGCGTTCCTCTCGTCGAGCTGATCGAAAAACATGTATGGAATGTCCAATTTGAGGTCCGGATGCGTGAGTTATGCTCCCGAGAAGTCTGGTAAAAAAATAAAAAAGCCCCGCTTGTGGACGTGCAGATGGGCCGGCCCACCAACGCCCGTCGCGCCATTGCATCTGGCGCGACGTGTGGGCCCTCGGTCAACGCGCTTTGCCACGCAGGCGTCCGGTCGCGCCTTTGCATGTGGCACGACGTAGTGTTATGTCGCGCCACCGCCGTTGGCGCGACGGAGAGGGGTTATGGCGTGCAAATACTTTTTCAGGGGAGATATTTTTGATTATTTGATTAAAAAGGGATTAAAAATAATAAAAATTTCTGTGGAAAAATGGTCATATGGTGCTGCTGATAGCGGCCAATATGCTGGAGAACTGGTGCGTTCTATGTCCCAAGGAAAAGTTACCAAAATACAGAAGTCTATTGCACAAACTTTGGTGTGTGGCGAAAAGGCAACAAAGGCTGATTGGCTCAACCTGATCAACAACAAGGTGGATCGTCTGCTCTTCTCGACGGCAGGGGATTGGGATGCTCCCACGCTTGAGGAAGTGAGGAATGGCTAACTGACGATGTTGAGAAGGCTACTGGTGGTAAATGGCTGGACCTCTCCAAGATGCACGAAGCATTTTACCGTGCCTCATTGTAATCTGGGTGTTGAATGTTGGTTCAGTAGAAGGAACTGTTTTGAAGTCTGGTAGACGTTTTTAGGTGTTGGTTTTGTGGATGCCGGTGTGGCCGGGCGACCTTGGATGTACGAGCTTAACTGTTTGGTCTTAATGAAAAGGCCGGGGGCCACCCTTAAACTCTAAATTTGTTCATGAACTTCTAGTTAATTAATAATTATGTCTCTTTTCAAATAATTATTGTCGCTTAAAATGCTAGAGTGTGCTATGAGTATGGGTGGATGGTGTCATCATCTTTTATAATGGCTTATAAACCAATGTCGAAGAATAAAGAGATCAAGGACAGTTTTGTCAACTAACAGTTAGCTATGGTACTACATTGTTAATTAGTAAGTAGATTGTATGCTAGCATATCAATCTAATGACATAAATCAACTAATTCAAACTGAAATCTAAAAAAGGCAGTTTGATCAATATATAAAGACAAATGAAAAAACAAGAATTTATTTTGGCGGCGGGGGGAAATGTATGCCTTGATGTACTTGGTATCATGACATAATTAATATCTTAAGGCATGTAGTTGTAAAGATGTCTAGTACGAAGCTGGAAAGATGCAAAGTTTCATGGTGGCACATGAAAGAATGCCAAAATTAATATTCAACGATGAGTGATGAAAATCTTGCGATGCAGTTGGAATCCTAAGGTGAATCTCGTTGTAGATTCTATATAAACGTATTGGCCCAGATGAGCCATTGGAGTTGAAGAATATATATTGTACATGAAAGAGAGTTCGTCTTACTTTCTCTTCAATTCACATACTCCCTCAGTCCCAAAAAAATAAGTGTCGTTCTCGCATCTCGAGAAATAACTGTTGATAATTATATATTAAAATATATTAAGATTTATGTTAAGTAATTGATATCATCAGAAAGATCTTTAAGTCTAGTTTTTTTAAAAAAAATATTTAGAGATATTGTACATATTTTCTAACAATTGAATCAAACTTGTGGCATGAAAATCTAAAACGACACTTATTTTTTTTGGGACTGAGAGAGTATATACTAACACAAGATCACTTGGCAGGTAGCATGCATTGAGCACTATTGTTCACTTACTACAAGTTTTCTTGAGTTCCTCATGTACCACTTTTGTGGTTGAGAGTTTTGCACAATTTGAGGCTTGCTAGAATATACTATATAAGGCAATGGCGGCTGCCTGCTCTTCGATGGTGGCTTTTAGAGTGCACTTAGGGCTAGTTATCGTCATTAACTAGAAACATTCGCGGCGTTGCCGCTTATGGCCAGTGTGTGCGTTGTTGGTAGTGTTTGTTCCCAGTAATAATTTTTTTATCAAATTATCCTCAAGTGAGAGTTTATATCTAAGATGAAGGGTGATGTTGCATTAAGAGAGCTGCTCTGCTAGTTCTTCTGTCTCTTATCCATCGAGCAAGTAGGGGCAACAAGTCTTCATCTTCTGTGCAGTGCAAGAAGTAGCAACAGCAAGATTGCCATTGCTGGTTGAGTCAATGCTCAGATACACAAACAAGTAGATCTTAAAGTTGAATAAAGCGAGTGAAATTATATGTGTTATAGACATGCTGAGGTAGTGTGAAGTCACCTGATATCATCAGGTTGCTCCTGATCTTCATTGAATTTGAATTCACATTATTTTGCAACGGGAGGTTTTCATAACAGGTAAACAAATACATTATAAATTATATCCTTCATGACAACATGTATGGAACATAAAATTTATTGAAAACACAATAATACCTAGATACAAAACCATTTATATTTATGTTTGTATATTCATATAGAACAGTGTGAAGTTTGATTCATAAATCAACCGAAGCTCACCACAATTGCCGATAGCTGGATCACACTGAATTTGGTTCCAGAGTCATGGTTGGCATTTTGTCAAACACCTTGCAAGCAAAGGAGCAGTAGTGGCAGAGGCAAACCTTGGGAGAGCTTACACTTTGACCGCTGCTAGATGAGCTTCGTCGCAGTCTTGCTCCACCGGCTGGCCAGCCCATTGCCCATCGTCGTGCTCCCTGCCGTCTACTGTGACCGCCAGGAGAAGCCACCGTACCTTCTCCTAGACACGCATCAGTAAGCTTATGACCCCAGCGTGAGCGCACGTCGCAGCGGTCTCGGTCACCCGGCGCGAGCGTGGCCGCGGGAAATCCTCGATTCCGGCCGGCGTGGTCGATGGTGGCCGCGGGGAGATGAAGCGCGCCCGCAGGTGGCTGTAGCCGGGCTGCGATGGCCCCTGCACGCCTGGCCACGCGCGGCGGCCGGTACCTGCCGGGGTGGCCGGAGCCGCCTCGCCCGCGCGGGATCGGTCTGGGCCGGGTTCGTAGAGGCCGCTGGGGCCTCCGCCCGTGCCAGGATGGCCGCGACCGGAGTGGCCGGTACATCCACGCCGGCTGCTGGGGCCTTCCCGCCTGCGGCACCCCGCAGTCACGGCCGCCGCGTTTGGATCGCCGGCGAGGGAAGGAGGTGGACGCGAAGGGGAGCGAGCGAAGCCACATGCGGCCCGGGAAGGTTCGCGATGGGCAAGGATGACGGCGAAGCGGGTAGCAGACCCGAACCAACCCGCATTGGACGGTCCAGATCTTAAGCACACCAGATCGGACGGCTATCGGGTTAACGGGCGACGTGGCCCGATCCACTGGCCCGCTTTTGTTGCAGAAATCGTATAGGGAGATTTCGAGCACCAGACAAGATCTGCAGGCTAAAATGGCGATACTAAAGCCGGTGGCGCCTGGCGCCCTGGCGTGATGTCGTTGTTGGAGTGGAGTGCCTCTAGCTGCATGCTAAAGGAATATACGCATGTACAAAGCGAGATGCATCATGCACGCATGGCGGCGCGCGCCAGCCGTCGCCAGATTGTTCGTACACAAGTTAGTGGCAGCTAGTCACGCCTGCAGGCATAGCCGCAATAGATTTTACTAAGAAGTGTACTTTGATTCGCATAAAAATTAGCTTCGTGGCAGAGATTCAATCTGACAGAGTACATGAACTTGACCTGCTTAACTGTTCGGATTGACTAAGGAAATGTCTTTGTACTATGCTGCATTGGGCCTGTTCGGCTGAACAAGTGCCGGCAGAATCCGGCTGGTTCCGGCTGGTTGCCTCTCACGCGGTACTGTGCAACCAGCGGAAACCAGCCGGTTTCAGCCCAGGCGAACACAGCCATTGTATTCTTCAGTGTTTATGCATGGTAGATTCATCAAGCTGGACGAGGCCCAACGACGACATTCCGTCTGAATTCATCGTGTAGGACACAGTTGATGTGTCCTGGCCGGATCCATGGATCGCCTACTACTTGATATCATCCACTTGCCACTAAACAAAAAATGGTGGAAATATATTCTTCCTAACTATTATTTTTTTTATGGAACAGGAGGGGCAGAGCCCCTACTGGGATTTTATTAACAAAAATAAGTACAAAGATGGTTTACAAAATAACATCACGAAACAAAGAAAGAAACGAAAAAAATAGCTGCAGTTACACAAAGTTGTCTAGCCATTGATCTATAAGGGGATGGTAGGCAGCTTTTGCTCAGCACAACTAAGGCAAATTCTTTCTTAAAGACTAGTCTGCATCTTCGAACTGAGTGTGCCAGAAGTCTGAAAATACAGTCGTTTCTCATCATCCAGATTGCCCAGCTGTTGACGGCATTTAGACCCTGTTTTCATCCCATGAAAGCCGTCAACATTGATCACATTCTAGAGCTACACCCAGCAAACAAGTAGTGATATAGGTGCATTTCACTTGGTTCCACATGTACATGTCACTATTTGGATGCGGTACAAACAGTACTAATCAAGCCTGAACAAGCGTGAACGGAGCAAGTTTGAGCAAACTTCAAATGAGCAAGCAAAACATGTGACAAACCAGGACAGCACCAGGAAGCTGCCACGTGGGCTAGGGGCCAGAGGCCAGGTCGGCCGACCACCTTTTGGTGGCAGGACACCTTGGCATTGCACCCACTGCCACCTGGACCTTCTAGAAGGCCAGTGGGACCCACCTGTCAGCCAACCCCAGGTCGGCCGACTTGCAGGTGGGACCCACTTGAGGTCGGTTTGCTTCCACCGCCTTTCTGCATGACTCCCACGTGTCCTACACCGAGCATCGTCCATTCAAGGTCGGTTTGATTCAAGGGTGTAGAAGAGGTGTCACGCGGATCGCTGACGTGGCACTTGAGTAGGGGCTACTCCACCTCCCCTATAAATACCCCCCTATAGTTTAGTCCAAAGTGCACCATGTATCATAGAAAGAGCTTCCATTAGCTATAGTGTGAGAATAGAGGGAAGACAGTGAGGAGTTCCAGCGGAGGAGTCCCGGCCTGTCGGGAGTCTTCTTCCAGGAGCGCCTCAGCGGATGCTTGTCTTCTAGTAAGTTTACTCTCTAGTTGTTTTCATCATCGAGTACTTTCGCATTTACTTTACTTTGTCTTAGTTTGTCGTAAGTATACATCCTTTCGCCGGCACATTGCTCTCTCCCGAGCGAGCGTATGTTAGGCTCTTGAGTGAAGTGCTCTAAACCCCGGCCGTGTTTACGGTAGTAGAGATAGTGTAGGCGCGGTGTCTAGACTAGATCTCGCCGGTGTGAACGTCCGCTCCGCACCCGAACGCCCATAAGTGTAGTGTGACAGCCTTCCGTTGGGGCCTTGGAGTTCTCCTGAGCGTGTTGTTAGGTTAGATTGTAGGCCTGCATTGGTGGTCGCTTCAGGGTGTGTTATTTTAGCAACCTGTCTCGTCCATCGGCCGCAGTAGAAAGATAGAGTTAGTTCTCACGTATCCTTAGGATAAGCTAAGTTAGAACCTCAATACTAGAATTACCTCTCGATCCCATCCTAAGCCCTTTGATCATTGCCTGACGGCAACCCTTGGCCTAGTTAGTTCACTTCTCGTTCCCTGTGGAAAATACGATACCTGGAATACTCCCGGTGAAGTGCTACATTGACTACCCGTCCGCTTGCGGTAATCCCGTTTGCCACATCTGGTGTCAACAAGTATTTCTGGCGCCGTTGCCGGGGAACGATAGCTGGTTAGCTAGAGCCTTAGTCGTCAAACTATCCTTGTTAGATTAGAATCTTTTTTACCTATCCAATGGATCAAACAACCCTTTTTGATTATGCGGCTCCAACGGGCGCTGAGTTGGAGCCGCCTAGTTCTTCTCAGGCTATTTTAGCCGCCCGCTATGAACTTCGCCCGAGTCTCATAGCGATGGTTCAGGAGAATCCCTTTGCAGGAGAAGGAGATGAAAACCCATACACCCACTTACGTGATTTCGAGCAACTTTGCTTGTGTATTCACATCCAAGGGATGAGACGAGTTACCCTTAAGTGGAAGCTCTTTCCGTTCTCTTTAACGGGAAAAGCTAGACGCTGGTACTCTCGTTACGTAGGTAGTGTAGACGGAGAGTGGGAGAAGCTACAAGTCAAATTTTACCTTACCTATTTCCCTATCTCCCGTGTAGCTCGTCTCTGCAGAGATATCCTAAACTTCAAACAAGAAGAGAAGGAATCTCTAGGTGCGGCATGGACACGAATCATGGACTTAATGTCCTCTGGTCCAGACTTAGCCATACCCGAGCCAACACTAATGCAACACTTTTATCTCGGCCTTAGGCAAAGTTCCGCACAATTCCTAGATCTAGCCTCGAAGGGAGCATTCCTTCATTTACCCATTAGTGAGGGCAGGGTAGTCTTAGCAACCATACTAGACAACACCCCCTACACTGATGATCATAGTGAAGCCCCTAAGGAAGACCAAACCCCTAGGGACGAAACCTCGACAGCCAATATCACAACCCGAGCTGACGAGCCTGAACCACAAACACCTCCAAGGGAAGAAGCAATTCACCCCTTGGAATATCCCTTGAACATCGAGACAGACCTCTTTGCCGATTTTGGCAATGTCTCGAACCAACTCGTGCACAAGAAACCCAATAGAGACCCAAATAGGCACATCTCCTCATGCTTAGAGGCACGTTACCTTAAGGCAACCGCCCAAGAGCTAATGTTCTGTCATGAGCAAAATGAATGGCCGAGAGAAAGTGATGTCGTCGATATCATCGACTTCTATCCCGTTTCACAACCATTCCCCGTATCATAGGTAGGATCTCTATCGAATCTCTTTATGACCCAAATAGTAGGAGCAAATGTAATGTCTAAAACCTTAGCAACAACTCCTCGGTGAGGAACCGTTAACTCCCAATGACAAATTTCTCAAAATACCGTCTGGGAAATTAGTTAAGAGTTGCGGTCTTGCACGAAACGTACCAATCACCATTAACAAAGTAAATGTCCTCCTAAATTTCTACATCTTTGATGTAGAGGACATTGACTTGTTAATTGGGTACCCGCTCCTCAGATTTCTGAGTGACTTTCAGAGCAGGTACGTTAGGGGTCAACTCGGGAAAAACACGAACCTTTCGATTCCCTTTGTTGGTTCAGTCAATAACAAATCAGAACCACATCCCGAAATTGACCCAGTAGAGGAGGTAATGGTAGCAGCCCATGTAGAGGCATCAATGCCTAATATAGAAGAGGAGGCTGAGGATTACATCGAAGAGCCAGAAACAAACCCCGACCTAGACGAGCCCTTTGAGCTAGATGAATCCGAACCACAACCTAAACCCTCCATAGAACTTAAGCCACTTCCTTCTGGGCTTAAGTATGCCTTCCTTAACGGTGATAGAGACAAACCTGTCATTATTAGTGATCAACTCTCAGAAAAAGAGACCACTAGACTTATCGCCATTCTAGAGAAGTATAGTTCTGTCTTAGGATACTCCCTCCAAGACCTTAAGGGGATTAGCCCCGCTCTTTGCACACATCGCATCCCAATAGAACCCGAAGCTATACCCTCGAGAGAGCCTCAAAGGAGGCTAAATAATGCGATGAGAGAAGGAGTAAAGAAGGAGGTCTTGAAGCTCTTGCACGCGGGCATAATCTACCCTGTTCCAAACAGTGAGTGGGTCAGCCCCACACAAGTAGTACCTAAGAAATGAGGAATGACGGTCGTTAAAAATGACAATATTGAACTAATCCCACAACGAACCGTCACGGGATGGAGGATGTGCATAGATTACCGAAAACTCAACAAGGCTACAAAGAAAGATCACTTTCCGTTACCATTCATCGATGAGATGCTGGAACGGTTGGCGAAACACTCTTTCTTTTGTTTCCTTGATGGGTATTCAGGTTATCATCAAATCCCAATCCATCCCAGCGATCAAAGTAAGACGACATTTACATGCCCTTACGGGACATATGCATATAGGTGCATGTCTTTTGGCCTATGCAATGCTCCCGCTTCCTTCCAAAGGTGCATGATGTCCATTTTCTCAGACATGATTGAAGAAATCATGGAAGTCTTCATGGATGACTTCTCCGTCTATGGCAAGACCTTTGACGGATGTCTTGAGAATCTGGAGCGCGTCTTACAAAGATGCGAAGAAAAACACTTGATCCTAAACTGGGAAAAATGCCACTTCATGGTTAGGGAAGGGATAGTGTTAGGACATACTCCCTCCGTCCGGTGAAGAATGCAATTTTAGGACTGGACACGGTTACCAATGTAGATAGAGAAATTACTAAAATGCCCCTATACACAGTTACTAGTCAGCCGGTGCAGCTGCACGCAGCAGCAGGCCATTGATGTCCAGAAGATAAACGAGTGGTTCGGAGCACGCCACGTGCATGCACCTGCTGTCTTTCTACCGAGGACACTCCGAGAATTCTCTAGCGGCAAAGGAGAGAAACGTGCACAGATTGGGTCCTACTAGGCCTGCTATCCTATACTACTATTTATATGAGCGTTTTTTACCAGAAAATTTTGAATGCTTAGATTGCATTCTTTAGCGGACAGAGGGAGTAGAGTGTCCGAGCGTGGAATAGAGGTAGATAGAGCTAAGATAGAGGTCATAGAACAGCTCCCACCTCCCACGAACGTTAGAGGAGTGCGCAGTTTCCTTGGTCATGCCGGTTTTTATAGAAGGTTTATACAAGATTTTTCGCAAATCACTAGACCTTTAACAAACCTGCTAGCTAAAGACGCACCCTTTATTTTCAATGATGAGTGCTTGGATGCATTTTACTACCTTAAGAAAGCACTTGTCTCTACGCCAATCATACAACCTCCTGATTGGTCGCTCCCCTTTGAGATAATGTGTGATGCTAGTGATTATGCTGTAGGAGCTGTCTTAGGACAGACTAGAGACAAAAAGCATCATGCTATCTGTTATGCTAGTAAAACACTAACCGGAGCTCAGCTAAACTATGCCACCACTGAAAAAGAGCTGTTAGCCGTAGTGTTTGCTATAGACAAATTTAGGTCTTATCTGGTAGGAGCAAAAGTGATCATTTACACCGATCACGCTGCTCTAAAATATTTATTCACTAAGAAAGACGCTAAACCAAGATTAATAAGGTGGATCTTGCTACTCCAAGAATTTGACTTGGAAATAAAAGATAAAAAGGGAGTAGAAAACTCGGTCGCAGACCACCTTTCTAGGATGCAGGTTGAAGACAAACAGAGTCTGCCGATCAACGATTATCTTCGGGACGACACACTTCTCAAAGTGTCAGCTGCTCACCCCTGGTACGCAAACATCGTCAACTACATGGTCTCTGGCTATGTACCACCGGGGGAAGATAAAAAGAAGCTGATCAAGGAAAGCAAGGCACATCTCTGGGACGACCCTTACCTCTATAGGGTCTGCCAAGATGGGGTGCTGAGACGGTGTGTACCAAAAGAAGAAGGCATCCAGATTATCAGTAAATGCCATGGGGCTGAATATGGAGGCCATTATGGTGCATTTAGAACCCATGCCAAGATTTGGCAAAGTGGATTCTACTGGCCTACCATGTACTGGGACACCAAGGACTTCATCAAAAGGTGTTAGAGGTGCCAACGACACGGGAATATCAATACCCGTGACGCCATGCCCCTCACAAACAACCTCCAAGTGGAGCTCTTTGATGTCTGGGGGATAGATTACATGGGTCCATTTCCATCATCACAAGGATATGAATACATACTGGTGGCGGTGGACTATGTATCCAAGTGGGTCGAAGCACTGCCGTGTAAGTCAGCAGACTCAAAACACGCCAAGGCAATGTTTCATGACATCATCCTCCCAAGATTCAGCACCCCAAGGTTAGTCATCAGTGACGGAGGCAGCCACTTCATTGACAAGAGATTCCGCGAGTTTCTGAAAGGAATGGGGATACGGCACAATGTGGGAACACCGTACCATCCCCAGACAAGCGGACAAGCAGAAACTTCGAACAAGCAAATCAAGAATATTCTGCAGAGACTGTCAATGAGATGGGATCGGCATGGAAAGGCAGACTTTCTGATGCACTCTAGGCATACGGACCGCATACAAGACTCCTATTGGTATGACCCCATACCAGCTTGTATACGGAAAGACATGCCACCTGCCCGTCGAGCTGGAGCATAGGGCACATTGGGCCATAAAGAGGTGGAATATGGACCTACCCTTAGCCGGCAAACACCGGAAGATCCAGATCTCAGAGTTGGAGGAATGGAGAGAACAAGCTTATCACAATGCCAGAATTTACAAGGAGAAAACCAAAAGATGGCATGATAAGCGAATCAAGCAAAAAGAGTTCCATCCGGGGAACAAGGTACTCATGTTCAACTCCGTGGTCAAACTCTTTGGCCATGGAAAGTTAAGAAGCAAATGGGAAGGCCCGTACACGGTGGTCGACACCGCGACGCATGGAGCCGTGACGTAACGGGACGACGACGGCAACATCTTCAAGGTAAATGGCCATCTCCTTAAACTTTTTTTATGAACATGATTCCGTACAAGAAGAATTAGACATGATAGATTTTGTATTACATCCTAATCACTAAAATCTACATGTTTATTTCATTAACATGCTAGCTTTAATACTTTACAATTTTGAAACTATATGTCAATTTGCTTGATTAGGAATAAGGGCGAATAGTAATTTCTAGGAAAACTTGAGCACTTGGGAACTAGTCCCTAGGAGCCGCTGCGGGTCGACCGACTGTTTTGGCACCCACTCGGTCCCGGGTGGTGCAGCCAAACCAGGACCTCAGCCTGGTCGACTAGACCCAACCAGGGTCCGGTCGACCGACCCACATTTTCATGATTTGAATTCGTGGAAGTGTTTGAAACGGCTAAATTTGAACTTGAACTGCGAACTTTCGCCGGTCGGCCGACCATGATTTTTGACATTTCGAATTCGGCGAAGGAGCAGGGACGGTGGAGAGACGTCCCCCAGGACGCTCCCTTTCGAATTCTTTCGAAAATCACCGAAACCTTCTCCTCCACCTTGCCTATAAAAGCCCCCCTAGGACTCTCCTCTCTTCCCACAGCATTCTAGCCGAGTTCATCACCTCCATTGCCCATTTGAGCCGTCCTTGTTCATCCTCCACCTTGCCATGGCACCACCCACGAGAGACCACCAAATCGTCCCTCGCCCGGACTCTCCCATGCCGCCATGATCACTCACTGCCGAGATGGAACACGCCCTGGCTGTCCACGTGATCGAGGCAGAGCCTCTGGCCATGGTGCCACCCACTGGAGGGCTGCTGGGGAAAAACCCCTGGTCGGCTGACCAACATTTTGGGTCGGCCGACCAGAGGCGTGGTCGCCCGACGACTCCCCAGCGTCCTGCCCAGTCGGGACCGCCGTCGCGCTCACTGACGCCCAAAAGGACTCTCGGGAAATCCCCCGCGAGATCCACCACGCCAAGGTGACCCACCACGGGTCAATTGGCGATGAAGGACAAGTCGCCCATAGGGGCCCGGGAGGCCCCTATCGTCGTCTCCGCCAACACCGGGGGCAGCTCGAGCTTCGAGCCGTCCCACACGCCTCACTTCCGCCGGATCAAGGGAGCGGGACCGGGGATGGGGAAGACCCTCATCCCACCGTTGGACTTCGACGAGCGCATGGCCCTGAGGGAGTCGAACGACTCCACCAGCGCCTCCGTTCGTAGGCACTTGTCACCACAGGGGAGGAGGAGAGAAGCGACATGGAGAAACTTCTCCGTGTCACGGCGAATCTGAGGGAGAAGAACGAAGCCCTCATGGAGACGGTGGCAGAGCTTAGGATTGCCCACATGGATATGCTGGATGCATTCCATGACTTGCGCATTAGCAATAATGCGAAGGTCAAGAGGATTGCAAGGGCAATCGGTAGGGAGGATCTACTAGAGATCCCCTCCCCCTAGAATAAATTAGTTTTTTTAAGACTAGGCACTTTTGTTTTTGAATTTTCTTAGTTAATTTCCCTTTTTGAATTTTAAATTTCCCATCACATTGTAATAGTGCCTAGGAATTTGATTTATAATATAAAGGAAGATTTGAAAAGAAATGAAAAGTTTGTCTAACCCTGTTGGTGCACTTTGCCACCAGCAGGGTATGTGTTTTTTCACTTCGTTTTTGCTGTGTCATTTTCATAGTGAACAAAGCCCAAGTGTGAGGGAGTCTGCCGACTCCCCAGAAATACGAAAAAGTTGTGAAACGAGCACGGATTCGAGGTGCTGATGGTTCTGCAAGTTGGCACGACAAAGATCAACCCGATCCACCGGTCGGCCGACCGGGACTTTGTGCCAATTTGGCAAACCGAGTACACCGCGCCAATCAGGAGACCGAGTGGAGTCGGAACCAGGCCACGGAGCCCAGGTCCCGGGTCGGTCGACTGACTGTTGGCCCCCCACCGGCCCACCAAACAAATTTCTCTACGCAGAAACACTTCGCTGTCTGGTATATCCCTCCTACTCCTTTCTCTTTCTTTTCAGTTTTTCCTTATTCGTTTAATTATTAATTTTAAAAAAATATATATAAATAAATAAATAAATAAATATATATAATAACAAAATGAAGACTTGCATCTAGAACTTAACAATTGCTTTGATCTATGACATTTAAAGATAGAAGCTTTGCTAATTTTTACTCCTGCACATAATCATGCTTGTGGGTCAAACATTCTTGACAGGACCATCATATTGACTAGGTTGTTGATAAATGTGATATAATTCTCGACTCATGCTTCATGCCTTTCTATCTAAAGTACTTAGAGGTTTAACTTTGAAAAATGTCATAAAACCATAGTGTCACTACTCCTCAATAGTGTTGAACTACCCACCATGGCCATATACATTGAAATTCCAAAAGCCTTCTACATAAGCTACTTGCTTGCATTGAGTTTGATTAAGACTTGTAGAACCTTTGTTAGAGGTTTGTCGTGGCCCTAAGATCAAGATCCACAGATCACCAAATATGCTGCTTCTAATCCGGAAGTACGCAGCCATGCTACTCCTACCCTGGGAGTACGCATCTAACTACCATTATTATGCTGCTCCTACCCTGGGAGTACGCATCTCACCATTCATCATTTATGCTACTCCTACCCTGGGAGCACGCATCTTACCCCCATCATTATGCCACTCCTACACTGGGAGCGCGCATCATCATCCATACCACCATTATTGTGCTGCTTCTACACTGGAAGTACGCACCTTCACCATCTCCATCATCTAGGTTGCTCCACGCTCCAAAGTTAGAAAATCTCTCTCATATTATCATTTGTTATGTGAGACACACCTCAAAAGGCTAGGCATCTATTGAGATAGAGCAAAAAAAAAAAGAGATTGATAAGAAAGAGCTAGCCTTGTCTCAATAGAAATAGAGAGAGAGAGAGAGAGAGAGACACAGCATCAAATCAAGGAGCAACCTCATTCACCCTTTTCCTCATTACCTTACCATTCCATCCTTCACTACATTTTACATCTTGATCTGGGGACATGATGAGTCTCTGCTGTGGTCCAAGACTTTACTCTCTTGACTAAGACAACATATGCACTGCAAGTATGCTATTTCTTGACATACCTATTCAAGCTCCACATAAAGCCTTATTAGATATAGGATGTTCTTAAAGGCAAGTACATGATGTGCCTTGGTGAGGATTCATACACCACTTGAGTGACTAGAGATAGCTTTTGAGGAGTAGGAATGACACATATGTTTTCTTTTCAAAAATCTATAAAAACTCTAAGTATTAAGGATATGAAATAAGTAGAGAACTGAGCCTTGAGAACTATTTCATTTATTTCAACAACTGAAGGATTTATGTTAGACAATACCACATAGCCCACAGGAATGATTTCTGCCTGAGTAAGCTTAGTACTTGCTGATATCTCAATAATGTTGTAGTATACCTTTCTCTCTAAACTTTGCTTGAGGACAAGCAAAGACTTAAGTGTGGGGGATCTTGTTGACGGCATTTAGACCCTGTTTTCATCCCATGAAAGCCGTCAACATTGGTGACATTCTAGAGCTACACCCAGCAAACAAGTAGTGATATAGGTGCATTTCACTTGGTTCCACATGTACATGTCACTATTTGGATGCAGGTACAAACAGGTACTAATCAAGCCTGAACAAGCGTGAATGGAGCAAGTTTGAGCAAACTTCAAATGAGCAAGCAAAACATGTGACAAACCAGGACAGCACCAGGAAGCTGCCATGTGGGCTAGGGGCCAGAGGCCAGGTTGGCCGACCACCTTTTGATGGCAGGACACATTGGCATTGCACCCACTGCCACCGGACCTTCTAGAAGGCCAGTGGGACCCACCTGTCAGCCAACCCTAGGTCGGCCGACCTGCAGGTGGGACCCACTTGAGGTCGATTTGCTTCCACCGCCTTTCTGCATGACTCCCACGTGTCCTACACCGAGCATCGTCCATTCAAGGTCGGTTTGATCCAAGGGTGTAGAAGAGGTGTCACGCGGATCGCTGACGTGGCGCTTGAGTAGGGGCTACTCCACCTCCCCTATAAATACCCCCCTATAGTTTAGTCCAAAGTGCACCATGTATCATAGGAAGAGCTTCCATTAGCTATAGTGTGAGAATAGAGGGAAGAGAGTGAGGAGTTCCAGCGGAGGAGTCCCGGCCTGTCGGGAGTCTTCTTCCAAGAGCGCCTCAGCGGATGCTTGTCTTCTAGTAAGTTTACTTTCTAGTTGTTTTCATCTGTGTACTTTCAGTATTTACTTTCTGTCTTAGTTTGTCATAAGTATACATCCTTTCTGCTGGCACATTGCTCTCTCCTAAGCGAGCGTATGTTAGGCTCTTGAGTGAAGTGCTCTAAACCCTGGCCGTGTTTAGAGTAGTAGAGATAGTGTAGGCGCGGTGTCTAGACTAGATCTGCCGGTGTGAACGTCTGGCGCACCCGGGGAACGCCCACAAGTGTAGTGTGACAAATTTCTTCCGTTGGGACCTTGGAGTTCTCCCCGAGCGTGTTGTTAGGTTAGATTGTAGGCCTGCATTGGTGGTCGCTTCAGGGTGTGTTATTTTAGCAACCTGTCTCGTCCATCGGTCGCAGCAGAAAGATAGAGTTAGTTCTCACGTATCCTTAGGATAAGCTAAGTTAGAACCTCAATACTAGAATTACCTCTCGATCCCATCCTAAGCCCTTTGATCATTGCCTGACGGCAACCCTTGGCCTAGTTAGTTCACTTCTCATTCCCTGTGGAAAATACGATACCTGGAATACTCCCGGTGAAGTGCTACATTGACTACCCGTCCGCTTGCGGTAATCCCGTTTGCCACATCTGGTCATGAAGAAAGGAAGATGGAGCTGAGTCTTGATGCTTTCCAGAATGTTGCAAATATCATCAATGTTTGGTATGAAAACATTAATAGTTGACCAACAAGTAGCAGCAAACGGGCAGTGGAACAACATGTGAAGCAAATCTTCCTCGACATTCAACATACTCAGAACACAGTTGGGGTCTTCAATATTCATACCACGTCGGTGAAGCATTGTTCTTGTATTTAACCTGTCTTGCAAAATTAACCAAAAGAAATCCTTACGTTTGTTCTGGCAGGAGGAGTGCCGGAGCCAACGGTAAGAATGGTGAACTTGCTGATGTCCCATCAATCGCTTATAAACTTGCTTTGAGGAAAAGGCCGAGGAACCCCAGGAGTAAGTCCAGCTGTCATGCTCAGAGTTTAGATGGAGAGTTTGAAGAGTGTTCGAGAAGGAATGGAATTGTTGAACAGCTTCAACAGAAGAGGTAAATGGAAGAGATCTTGCAAAGAAGTAGAGGAGAGGGCAGTGGAGAGTGTGATATGTTGAGATTTGGCAAAAGAGAAGAGGTGGGGATAGAGAGTAGACCATTGATGTTGATGTTGATCCCAAGTATCAAACCAGAGAGAGCATGTGTTGCCATCATGAACTGTTACAATAGACAAATTCTTAAAGGATTCCAAAAGCTTTAGAATGTCTTTTCACCAAAAGGATCCTCTACAAGGCCTATCTGAGCCTGGCAAATTCATTGCTGAATAACAGTGGTTCCAAACAATTTGAACCCAGGGGATTGGGAGCTTGTTGAAGAATTTGTGGAGGTGTTTCATAAGGAGACTTTTATTTTGAGTTTGTAGATCAAGGATACCAGGCCCACCTTCAACCTTTGATTTAAAAACCAGGGGCCAAGCAGCTTTAGAAGGTTTTTTGCTTTGAAGATCAGAACCTCTCCAAAGGCAATGTTTCCTGAATTTGTCTATTTGATGAAGAACACCTTTTGGCAAGAGGAAGGTGCACATGGTGAAAGTTGGTGGTGCAGAGAGAACAACATTAACAAGTTGAAGTCTACCGGCTTCCTTGAGGAGGGATGAGAAGTTCACTAATTGTTGACACAAAATGTGGCGCACTGTGTCTCACACACAGCAAGCCGGAAAGCCTAGCTTCAATCGGGTGCCCGAGCGTCTGAATCCGGAAGCGTGCCGGTCGATCCGACTCGAAAGTCGACAAGGGATAAAACGGTAAAATCGTAATCGGAACGTCTTTGGGTGAGACCGCAGTTCCATCTTTATGGCCCCGAAGCCACTTACGACGACACATAGCTATAGAAGCTATCTCGCCAACAAGTTTGCAATTCATTCGGCTAATATGATATGACCGACATGAATAAAGCCGAACCGCCGAATGCGTGTAAACGAAGACATGTTTGAACAAGATTAAATCATCAAAGCATATCAAACTACATCTCGGGTTTAAAGCATCATCAAGCACTAATAATTAAGGATAAGTAACTTATAAATATAAATCTACTAAACAACACATGCATAGGCTACTCCAACTAGTCTCGCCGCACGTCTAGCCTTCATAAACCCGTCGAGCATAAACCCAAGCAAGCTAATCCACCGCATGATACCACTCGCTATGAATTTACACCACCCCTTACTACCAGATCAATCCACCGCATGATACAATCTAACAGTAAAGAGCTAAAAGCACGTAATTACCTAACAGATCTTATAAATACTCGCTACATGTATAAGCATAACCGTATCGGCAAGATTGCCGAATCGGGTCCATGAAGAAGGAACAAACGAGTAACATGTAAAAAAGACCTATCGATTAAACCGATCTCTAGTCCACCGGATGACTAGCTCTAGAGTAACCCAAAGACCCGCATCCGCCGCATGATACCCAAATTCCGTCAAGGCTTATTTACATCTAACGCAAATGAACCCGCAACACGTAACAACCTAGATTGATCTAATTCGGCTATATGAGCTTGATCTACCCGATATTGAATAAACATGAAAGGAACGATCAACAAGCCGAAAGAGTATCAATCTAGATTGGGCAAAAGAGTGTTGCAAACAATTAAACATTAAGTAAAGCATACAACACGTGATAACTTAATGAATCTATTAGATCTTGCCAAATCTAAGAGAGCCGATAACTATCTTTACTCATGTCTTAATCCGCCGCACGATACAAGGCACAAGCAAAAACTTCCCATCATTAAGCTTAAATCCGCCGCACGATACTAAGCAAAACGGATGAGACTACTTGCATCATAATCTAAATCCGCCGCACGATACTAGACATGATAGCAAGGTTGCCGGGACTTACGGAGGTCGACGGATCGATTGGCCCTCTCGAAGAACTCGACGACACGACTAAAGGACTCGAAGGGTGGCACGTAGCCGGTTGTATTGAATTGGTTGTGAACCCTTATTACAATGGTCGAGGGTTTATATTTATACCCCGACGAACATGAGTCCTAAGCACTTACGAACTATCTAAACAAAATTGGAAAGACAAAAACACACTACCTCTATCCATAATCGGAGCCCTTGACCATCACGACTCCTTCCCTTCTCGATCGCCTTCCCTTTCCTTTTTCCGCCTTCAAACGAAACGGTTGCCGACCGCTTGGCCATTTGCCGAACACATGGAAATTAGCCGACCGCATATGCATTTGCCGAATCTCTCTCTCTCGCGCTCGCGGGTCCACCCGTCATATTCCCGACCAAATTCTCGGTGTTAACACATGCCCCCTCAATTTCGAGATAAAAGGGTTTTATTTCGAAATTGACTCAACGCCGCCTTTTCGCCTAGGTCAAGACCGCCAACGCCCGCAGCCGCCACTTGAGATCTGCGCTCGCTGCTTTGTCTTCAATGGCGACGGAGACTTCAACCAGCTCCATCATGGCAACAGAACTCAAGAGGAGCTTCTAGAGGTAACCCTACCCGCTTTCACCCATTCGGCAATTTTCTCGAATCATTTTCCGAGATGTGTTCTTGATTCATCCGCTTTACTTTTATAAAGGAAATGAAGAACGAGATTTTGATTTCCAATCTTGCTCATCCTGGGTCATTTTTCCTTGGTCCGATGGGAGACCCTAATCCGAGGGATTTTATTGAAAAGGAAACTTTGAGGATCCCATTCAAATCTAGGATTGCCCCTCAAATAGATGGCCGAACACTTTCAAAACTTGGCCCCTTCCTTCAATCACAGGATGGCGTGATTGGTACCGTAGGATGCGGTCCAGAACAGCGATTTCGGGAATCACAAGATATTCAACACCGCTTGGAGCTCTCTTTAGCCGATATGCCGAGAAATGACTCCCTCCCGATAGCCGCTTCCCACTTCGGTCCGATGCTATCAACGCTTTCATCTTTGGTCACGGTCCAATGTCGATCACTCATCGGACATCTTCATGATGACTCGGTTTAAATATCACCAAGCCAACATACCCATTCAAATTTAAAGGCACCAAGGTGCACGAGAGGTCGATCAAATCGGGAGGAGGTTGGGCCAAGTATATTCGGACTTATGCTTCGACCGGCACCGTATCGATAAAGAGTATAGGGCTTTCATGAACATGTGGTTGTGCGTATTCATCTTCTCGTGGCAAATCCAATGAACCCACTTTGAATCATATAGTGATGGTCAAGAATTAGCCGCAGTAAATTGATCCCTTTGGGCAAGTATCTCTTAGGAGCAAGTCTACCACATGATGCATCGATCACTATTCAAATGCGTGGTCGGGTGAAATCTCCCGTGTCAATGGTCCATGGTGGCTTGTTCGGATGTGGTTGCAATTATATATGCACCGATAGTCTCGGTTGATCTCAACAACCTGAATTTTCCTTCAATCAACTATCTTGAAGGTGAAGATCCCGGATATAAATCTTGTCGACATATGGAGAAGCCGCATCTTCCATTGTCATTGATCTAGACCTTGGCCACCTTTTTAAGATCTTCTACAAGGGATTCAACCACGTAATCTGGTTTCCCTACGGAGAGAATGAGAATTTAACTCTCCCCGTAAATTTAGCTATGAGCCGGGCTGCATAGATGATGATTCCGGGACATTTTTAATTCTTTCATCGGGCCCCGTGCTCGCGCCAGAATTTCATCATGGTCGGTTGATAAATTCAACTTATGAATTTTACAACCCAAACATGGTTGCCGCGGCTTGGACTTGGTCAACTGCCCCCAAGGCCATATTTTTCAAGCATCATCGGACCCGGGAGTCATTGCTGAATATAACCGAGGCCAACAAAGTCTTCAATCTTGGATGTAAGCTTCCGGTATACGAACCTAATCCTTTGGTGATAATTGAAGCTGTTCATCCTTCATTCACTCTCTCGGTGGCAAGAATGGCATTCTCACATCTTCGAGCACAAGTCTATCCTTTATGCCAAGTTTTAATGCCCTCATTCTCTTCGATGATGAGGTACACGCTTATGGCCACCTTTTACTTCATGTCTCTCGCTCTTCGTTTCTAAACATCTTTTTGAACAGGACAATGCTCCTCCAAGTCCTCCAGAGGTTCAATACTGGCAATCTGGCCCTAATGCTGCTCTGGGGCATGATGCTCCAAGTTTAACAGTGTTCAACAAAACACTTGCTGATGACACAGTGCTCCTGAAGGACCTTAAAAGAAAAACTCCTTCTTCCCCTATCAAGGACACCGCAATTCCCAAGAAAACAAGATCAAAGAAAGCTAAGCCACTCCCTCGGGTATGAATGCTTTTGACCCCTTATTTTCATCTCGCAAATGTATTTGCACTTATCACTTTCTTTCAACGATACGAGCCAACCCTCAAAGTCCCGACAGGGGTAGTGATCTTCGAAAACTCTCCTAGAACCTCTACGGTCAAGCAAACGCCAACGAGCCTACCGGTGGTATGCATCGTGCGAGATGACCAAGCGAGGTGAACAAGGAGAAGCGAAAGAAGAAATTCCTTCTCATCGGGTTGATGAACAAATAGAAACGGAAACGAGACATTCCTCTTCATCAATCGGAGAAGCAACGAAAAAATTCTTCTTCAAGATGTACCGGATTCAACACCTTCGGCAATTCAAGATATATCAACGAGTCATGACACTGCTATCCATGAAACAAGAATCGTGTCGGTTACTCAAAGTCTTGATGCTACTCGGGAGGCTATTGATCGGGCTTTCGCCGAAGAGGTATTATCTTAATCTTTCTCGATCATTCCTTATTTGAATTGAATCATTCGGCTAATAAATTTTCTTCTCATCATCGTGTCTTGCTCTTCAACAGGCCGACTTTTCTCTCATCGCCGAAGAATTTGCCGATGACGATGAAGTTTCCTCCAATCGGCAATTATCATCAGAGAGTCAGGTTAAACTGAAGGCCATAATTTTATTCTTGGAGAGGGATATTGTTGACCTGACTCGGGAATCTGACAAAATAAGGGAAATAGCAGAGCCACTTGGCCAAGAGCTCCCTTCTGATCTCAAGGATGCCATAAACGCCTTGTCTCATCTTGATGACCATTTTGCCGTTGTCAAGAGAGCACATAAGAATACATCTGACAAGGCTATCTTGGAGACCGACAAGGCAACCAGAGAACAGCAGGTTAAGGAGCTCTACTCTGAATTTAAGTCAGCCAAACAGTCTTGGGATACCTTGGAGCCGGAGTTGCAGAGTATGAGAGATGAGAGGATCAGACTAGCAGCCCAGTTGGCTCAATTGGACGCCAACATTCAATCTCATGAAGCCAAACTTGCTACTCTGCCACCTCTTGACTCGGCTAAGACCAAGATAAGCTCCCTTGTCAAAGAGACCAAGCAAATCAAGAGCGGATACGAAGAGATCCAAAATTCTGAAGTTGAAGACAAGAGAGCCCTTGACGAGGTCAACGAGAATCAAGACGACGCCCGAATGTCATTAACTCTTATTTGAGTGTATAAACCTCGGCTTGTATGATGACATATGTAAATATTATGCTCGAATGTACCATACTTCTTCAACATTTTATCCCTTTTGATTTAACATTTTGTTTTTCTCTTTCTTCTCGCTTCGTTATCATTCGGTCAGTCCCCCGTCACGACCGTACTCATTGATGTGTGTATTAGCCGAACGTAACCGCTGGGCGCCCCCAAGTGTTTGCTTTAGCCGAATAGCCCTCATTAGCTATTTAGCCGACCGAGCGTATGGCAACCGAATCGCCGGTAGTGATGGGCTCGGCCCAACTCAACATCGGCCCATAGGTGTGGAAACCCTATCTTGTCGCTTGGCTTTCCCGCAGCCTCGCCACGGCTCCCACGTTCATAAATAGGACCAAATGCTCCCACCATCATCACATCCAAGCACAAATAGTTGCTATCATCTCTTCCACTTCCTCTCCGCCTTCAAGCCCCAAAAAACCCCATCACCATCAATGGCGAGCGGCGGAGATCGCGGCAAGCGCCTGGCCGAGAACGAGGCGGAGGGAAGCAGCAACCGGCGCCGACGGTAAGAAATCTTCACCTCTTCGAGTCGAGTTGCCACAGATCTTGTTTCTTTTCACCCGATCTGGGCCTTGCCCCTTGCGGTTATTCACTTCCTTGATTTTTGTTTCAGGGGTACCGGGGTCGCCAGCGATTATGCCGCCAACTTCCGGAGGCAGGTCGCCCGGCCGGCACTCACACTCCTCCTCCCCGCTGCTTGTTCCCGCTCTGCGGCGGATGCGGCGGAGGGAAGTAACCGTGGTGGCCGCCGTCTGCGTAATAACCTCTCCACATCTCGCGTTTCTTTTGTATATATAGCCAATCTTGATCGCACCTTGCTTGTTGGACGGCGAGGATCGCACCGGCCAATGGCGTTTTTACGCGCCGGCTGCGGCGTTCGATGCACCCGCCCCGCGCGCCGGCTCCGGCTCCGGCCCGGCTCCTCGCTCCTGTTCCGGCGCCGGCTTCGCCTCGGCTTGGGGTCCTCTTCCTCGTACCGTCCTATATGGGACGAACGACGAGGAGATCCCGGCGTATACCCGCTACGACGCCGCGAAATACCGCCGCGAGAGGGACGAGGCGATGGAGCTTCTTGGTGAAGAAACCAAGAAGTTTGGGATCGCCACTGGAGTTGGAGGACAACCGCCGGCGGTGAGCGAGGCCATCACCGCATTTGCTCTTCAACAATTGCCTTCGATTCCCGTTCTTCCCGATTCAATCGCTCACCGGTCTATCTTATGTTTCTTTGCGAGACCTCACCGCGGAGCCGGATCGCTGAAGGTGGCGGCGACGAGGGTAGCCGATCGTGAACGCCGGGGACCGACCGTGGCGATCGTCGGAGGCGGTGCTCGATCGGATTGATCGGGCGGCCCTTCATGGTGTGCGCCTCGGCACTTCCTCGGCTTTGGCGGGGATGTCGTCCCGGGCCCGGGATGACTACGCTCCGATGCCGACCGGCTTCCGGGCGGGCTTCCCCACGAGGTCGACGGCATCGAGGGCCTCCCGGTGGCGTACGACGACCACACCAACGCCATGGCCAACGCCACCAACCCGAGTCCGTCCTCAACAAACTCTTCACCGAGGAAGAGGAGTAGCTTGTACTAGGACTGGCGCGGGTTGTAAATAAAAATTTTAATGAAGAATGTTGGTCTTCTTTTTTGTTCTTGCTTGTCTGTGATGGTGTTCATCTGTCGCATTTGCTTTTTGCAAATCTTTCCTTAGCTAGAACTTGACTGCAACACTCTTCTCGAACGAAATCTCCCAAATCGCATGACATCACTTTAGCCGATTAGATCTCGGTCCTGTTCCACGACTTGACGGTTTGTAGCGTAGTACTTCAATTCACTTTATCTTCTCCCGATAAACCTATCAGCTGAGAGATAAAACTGTTCACTTATACTTTTAAAAATTGGCTAAAGGCGATACAACTGTATCGGCTATTTCTGTTCTGAAGACGATACACACGACATCGGCTATTTTTGCACTAGAGGCGATACAATAATATCGGCTATTTTTTCTCCAACTTCTTCTGAAGGCGATTTTTATTCAATCGGCTACACCTCGTCTACGTCATAGTCACAACTAAGATCCAACTTCAATACTTGGATAAAACTTCTTAAGGCATCTGCCGTTGATGGCTCTAGTAAGTTCTTCTCCAAACAGCGTTTTCAATATATACGCATTACCAGGTGCACAACTGATAACCCGAAAAGGTCCTTCCCAATTTGGTGACCATTTGCCAAATGTCTTGTCTTTTGTGCCAATTGGCAATATCGTTTTCCAAACCAATTCTCCTTCTGCAAATTGCTTAACTTTAACTTTCTTGTTGTAGTATTTGGCAATGCGCATTTTATTTTTCTCAATGTTTTCCAAAGCTTTAAGACGAATCAAATGCAAATCTTCCAATTCATCCATCATCAAATCCTTATAATCTTTATCCGTCAAATCTTTTTGCAATTCAACTCTCCTTGATCCCGATTGCAACTCCCAAGGCATCACAAAGATTATGTCCATAAACCAACTCATATGGAGATGCTTGTGTGGATCCATGGCAAGCCATTCGGTAAGCCCACAATGCTTCATTAAGGACCAAGTGCCATCTCCTTGGCTTCTCATCGATCTTCTTCTCGGATAATCTTGATCATGATCTTATTTGACGCCTCGCTTGGCCATTGGCTTGTGCATAATAAGGAGAAGAATTATATAACCTTATCCCCATACTTTCGGCAAAGTCACAAAATTCTCAAGAAATGAACCGAGTCCCCCGATCGCTTGTAATGGTCTCGTGGGATCCCAAACCTATGAATTATATGTTCTTTGACAAAACGATCATATTTTCGATGTGACTTTTTTCAAAGGGATAGCTTCAACCCACTTTGTGAAATAATCGGTAGCTAATAATACAAACTTGTGTCCTTTGCTAGATGGAGGATTGATCTGTCCAATTAAATCTATACCCCATCCTCTAAACGGCCATGGTTTGATTATTGGGTTCGGAAAGCGATGTAGTGCTCTTTGAACATTACCAAATATCCGACAATCTCGACACCCTTTGTAATATTCAAAGCAATCCTCCAACATAGTCGGCCAAAAGTACCCCGTCCTTCGATTATCCACTTCATTCGGTAGGCGGACGATGTGCACCACAAGCTCCTTCATGAACTTCAAACATAATCTTCTTAGCCTCTTCTTGACTCAAGCACTTGAGCAACACTCCATCTATAGACTTGTGGTACAACCGATCATCAAGAAGTACGAATTTAAGGGCCTTATACCCGAGCCTTCGGGAGACTTTTTGAGATGGGTCTTTCGAGATAACCGATAATGTCACTTCTCCGGTCATCATTTATCGATCAAAATTGAAAGCACCTTCTTCTCGCCGCATAGACTTCATGATTTTCCCGATATCCGAAGCGGCTTGAGCTAATCTATTTGCTCCTCCATTGTGCTCTCGGGTATATGATGCAAAGTCACTACTTGAAAAGCTCTTCAAAAGTTCCCGACATTGCTCATGATATTCTTGCAATATATCGTTCTTGCATTCATATTGCCCCGTCGCCTTGATTGATCACCAACTCGAGTCACCAAATATTTCGATAGCAACAAATTTTCATTTCTATTAACAAACAAGCCCTCTAAGCAAAGCCTCATACTCGCTTGATTGTTAGTGACAGGATATTCAATTGAAAAAGCAAACTCAAATGTCTTTCCTCGTGGGGATATCAAAAGAATACCAGCACCACCACCTTTGTCACATGATGATCCATCAAAAAATAATGCCCATGGGGCAATGTTCACCATATCAACGAGATAAATCACGATGTTGAGTAATAAAATCGGCAATTACCTCGCCCTTTCACGGCTTTTGCCGACTCATACTTTAAATTAAACTCGACGGTGCTAGTACCCATTTGCCGATTCTTCCATTTAAAATCGGCATTGACAACATGTGTTTAATTACATCAAAACTAGATATCACCACACATTCAAAGCATTTAACAAATAGTGCCGAAATTTGGTGCATGAGTAATAAACACACAAACGAGTTTTTCTATAGCCGAATACCTTGTTTCGGATCTAGCAGGTTTTCGGCTAAGGTAAGCTATTACCCTCTCTTTTCCATCAAACTCTTGCATAAGGGCCGATCCTATTGTTAAGCTATCGGCCGCTACATACAAACTTGAAAGGCTTCTCAAGTTGTGGAGGTAGCAACACCGGTGGTGCCTTCATATATTGCTTGATCTCATCAAAAGCCCGTTCTTTTGTATGTCACCCTGCATAAATTTCGATCCTTCTTGAGCTTCAACAATGGAGAGAAAGGCAATACTCTTTCGATAAATTGGATATGAATCTTCTCAAAATTGATCTTGCCCAGAATGATTGCAACTCTGTAAGGTTAGTTGGGGGCACAACTTTGTCTATTGCTTCCATGCTCTTTTTCCCAACTTCTATCCCTCCTTTGTGGATCAAGAACCCCAAGAATTCACCAAATGAGACTCCAAAAGCACACTTATTTGGATTCATCTTTAAACCATGTTTCCTTGTGCACTCCAAAGTCTTCCTTAAATCGGCTAAATGTCCTTCATGGTCTCTGGATTTGACTACCACATCATCAATGTAAATTTCCACAACTTTGCCGATCAACTCATGAAAGATATAATTCATGGCTCTCGATAAGTTGCACCAAAGATTCTTTAATCCAAATGTCATTACTATCCATTCAAATAACCCAATGTGGCCAGGGACATCCGAATGCGCCTTTGCAATATCTTCAACTCGCCATGAAAATCTGATTGTAGCCAGCATTGCCATCCATAAAGCCGATGACTTCATACCCCGCCGCGCATCCACTAATAAATCGGCCACGGCATTGGGTAACCATCCATGGGAGTAGCTTTGTTGAGATCTCGAAATCTATGCATACTCTCATCTCCCATTCTTTTTGTAGACAGGTACTATGTTTGAAATCCACTCTGCATACCTGCATGGCCGAATAAAGTTTGCTTCAATCAGTCTTTCAACTTCTTTCTTTACATCGGCCAATACCTCCTCTTTATAGATTTTTCGTGGAGGTTGTTTGAAAGGACGAAATCCAGGTTTTATAGGCAACTTATGTTCAACAATTGATCGATCCAATCCAGGCATTTCTGTGTAATCCCAAGCAAAACAATCTTTGAACTCCTTCAAGAACTCTATTAATTTCAATTTATATTCGGGTCTAAATTTGCACCGATATACATCGGCCTTGACTTTGTATTATCACCAACATTGATCTCTTCTAACTTGTCGGCCGACATGAAACCACGACCCAGCTTGCCTTTGTTGCCATCGATTGGATTGCCCATTAAAAGTTACTGTCAGAGCCGACTGCTTGGATCGGCTGTTGATCTCTATCGAACACATTGACAGGGACCTTCTTTCCATTTCTTACCCGAAAGGCAATCTTGTCCATCGTACTCCCAATAAGCGAGCTCGGAAGTTGCAACACTCACTCGAATCATCGGCTTGAACAATCTCTACATCATCTCCTATCCACTTTGAATAAGAATTTGATGCATAGTTGAGGGTACACGGCAATTAGCATGGATCCAGTCCCTTCCAAGAAGCATGCTATATGCCCCCTTGCCATCAATGACAAACAAAGTAGTGATCAAAGTCTTGGATCCAATCATCAGTTCCACATGTACTTGCTCCACGAGTATCGAAGCATTGCCAAGAAAAATCTCTAAGGATCATGTCGATCTGCAACAAATCCTCACTTGTCATACCAAGCTTTCTGAAAGTAGCATAGGGCATAATATTGATAGCAGCCCCTCCATCAACAAGCATCTTGGTTAAAGGCTTGCCATTGACATATCCCTTCAGGTATAATGGTTTCAGATGACGGTTTTTAACTGGCTTGTCAAAGACTGCTTGCCGAGTCAACACAAGTTGAGCCATCAGGTCTCGGCATTCAGTTTCATCAAAGTCTGAGTACACTTCATCTTGAACTTCTTGATCTTCAGGGGCTCTAAACTCCAATGGGATAAAGAACACCATGTTAGTATCAGCCGAAGGACCCTGTCCATCATCCTTTTTCTTAGGACGCCACACTGGTTTCTTTTCGGCTAATTCCTGCTTCAGCTCTTGATTCCTCAAACGCTGAACTCTTCTCTTCTGGCTTTTCCTCAAACCAGGAGGGCACCATTGACCTCTTTGCCACCTGTATGAGCTCTCTTCCGCATTATGGGCACTGCTGTGAGCCCAAGCTTGGTCTGCAAATCTTTTCCTCCGATGTCCATCAAAACTGTTTATTTTTAGGCGCCGATCGTTCTCTGGAACTTTCATCCCAAGTCTATCATGAACGGGACGGCGGTTGACTCGAGATTGCCTGTACTCTGAATATTGATCACCGCATTCGGGGCAATTGTTCCCGGCGTGCAACTTCAAGCCTTCATTCCAACAAGAAACGAAGAAGGAACAGCTTCCAATGCGACCGCTCTTGTTCTCTCCCCGTACTCTTCTTGTTCTCTTTGGCGCACCTGTCTCATATCTTCGACGCTCTACCATGAATCTGTTCCTCTTCAATGTACCGCTTTGCTCCTCATCATACTCCATCTCCTTTTCCTCTCGCCACTTATTCAACAAGTGTTGTCTTGTAACTCGCGCTTTGGCTCGCGTGTATTCGGCAATTCCCTTAGCTGCATCGAAGTCGACCCTTCTCTCGTTCGGCTATTTCGAACCGTACTTGTTGCACTTTGTCCTTGGTAACTTGCCGATTAGGGTCAATGACACCACTCTCCTTGGCTCTTTCGGAGGTCGAACCTTCATCTTTCCCTTTTCCTTGGACTCACCGGCATCAACCATGCCTATAGAGAAAGAGACCATGTTCGAGGGAATGGGTTTTTGTCTACTTTCATCTTGCCATCAAATCTCAAGTGTCCATCTTGAATAGCTTTCTCGAATCTTTACTCGAACACTCGGCAATCATTGATATGATGAGAACTTGTATCATGAAACCCACAAGTACTTCTTATCCTTTACCCCTTCAGCGCGCATAGATAGATGTCCTTCCAAGTGGCGGTTTGACGCGTCCCTCCCGAATCGATACAAAAAGAGCTTATCTCGCCTTTACTTGACATCAAAATCATAAGATCCCTTTTGCTGCTTCACCCATCGATGACTGACCAAAGTAGGCTCTTTTGTCCAGTTCAACTCTGCAGCAGCTACTTCATCTTCATCTTCATATTCAGATGCTTCTTCTAGAAATCCCTGATACATGTCAACAGTTGCACTATTCTTCTGAAAACGAGCATCTCTCCTGAACCCTTGGGCTTGATTGCTCATTGCTGTCAACTTTTGTGCAAGCTGTCCAAGGTCTTCAAACTCCATGCCGAATAGCTTGTCTCTGATATGTGGCGATGCCCGCAATGACCAATTGTGCGAGTTGATCATCGGGAATAGTCGAGAAATAGCACATATTCTTCGCTTCTCCGAATCTACGAAGATACTCCATTGGTGTCTCGCAGTCTTCATCCTCATAGCCCAAAGATCAACCATCTTCTTTTCATTGGTTCCCGTATAAAAGTATGAATGGAACTTTTGCTCCAATTCGCCCATGTACCAATGGAATTAGCCGGCTGCGATGCAAACCATGTGAAAGCCGGCCCCGTCGAGACATAGGAAAATATCTCGATCCTCCAAGCTTCATCGCGCGGCTTCTCCAAGTTGCATCGATATCTGCGATATGCTCAATGGTATGCGGTGTCATCCCGACCGAGAACTTGGTCGATCCGTTGGTGGCTTAACTCTTGGTGGAAGAGCTACCCTATTGTACCATTCTCGGGAAAGGAGATTTGTATGCATATGTCGATGCTTTGGTTTAAGGCCGAATTGATTCGCATCATATCGCCATTCTGCTTAGGAGGACATCATTTGCATCTTGCGCTCCCCGTCTCCTAGAAGGCACTCGATGCACTCCCGTACCCTGGATTCGGCAAAGCACTCGAGCACCGTAATCGTGAATTCATTGTACCCATCTCCATAGACACTCTTCGCAATCTATTTGCCACTTTGGGAGATCTTGTAAGCGAGATGCGGGTATATCCGTTGTTGCACCAAAAGCTACTTGACCATGAGTTTGCCGCTCGGTCACGGAGGCTTCTCTTTTTCATCGTGAATAGCTCCATCTTTGCTTGTACCGATCATCTCTTCTCCTCCAGTTGGCTTCCCCGAAGATTGCCGAGTGTTGAAGTACACCGGTCCAAATAAGCTCTCCAAATTTTTCTTCAAAGCGCTTGTCAACCGCTGGACCAAAAGTATCGCCATGATTTTGCGGAAGGTGCCCGAAAAGCTGTGTTGTGATTTAACATAGTGTCTCCCACGGCTTTGTAAATGGCTCCAACTACCCTCTCGCATCTCCTCCTCGTCGCAATATCGATCGACCGGCGAGAAGAACTCGTGGCGTGATTGCTTGACGATTACTCGCCACTCTTGTTCTTGGAAAAAGACATCGACATTTCGCGATACTTGTTCCATTGCTTGCTCTACCATCCGGTGTTGCTCGGCCGCAGCTCGTCCATGGTCACGTTTAGAACGTGATCATGTTGTCAATTTCCGATCCCATCCTAGACGAGAAGTTGTCCCACCGGCGTGCCAAAAAGTGTGTTGACACAAAATGTGGCGCACCGTGTCTCACACACACGGCAAGCCGGAAAGCCTAGCTTCAATCGGGTGCCCGAGCGTCGAATCCGGAAGCGTGCCGCCGATCGACACTGAAAGTCGACAAGGGATAAAACGGTAAAATCATAACTGGAACGTCTTTGGTGAGACCAGATAGTTCCATCTTTACGGCCCCGAAGCCACTTACGACGACACATAGCTATAGAAACTATCTCGCCAACAAGTTTGCAATTCATTCGGCTAATATGATATGACCGACATGAATAAAGCTGAACCGCCGAATGCGTGTAAACGAAGACATGTTTGAACAAGATTAAATCATCAAAGCATATCAAACTACATCTCGGGTTTAAAGCATCATCAAGCACTAATAATTAAGGATAAGTAACTTATAAATATAAATCTACTAAACAACACATGCATAGGCTACTCCAACTAGTCTCGCCGCACGTCTAGCCTTCATAAACCCGTCGAGCATAAACCCAAGCAAGCTAATCCACCGCATGATACCACTCGCTATGAATTTACACCACCCCTTACTACCAGATCAATCCACCGCATGATACAATCTAACAGTAAAGAGCTAAAAGCACGTAATTACCTAACAGATCTTATAAATACTCGCTACATGTATAAGCATAACCGTATCGGCAAGATTGCCGAATCGGGGTCCATGAAGAAGGAACAAACGAGTAACATGTAAAAAAGACCTATCAGATTAAACCGATCTCTAGTCCACCGGATGACTAGCTCTAGAGTAACCCAAAGACCCGCATCCGCCGCACGATACCCAAATCCGTCAAGGCTTATTTACATCTAATGCGAATGAACCCGCAACACGTAACAACCTAGATTGATCTAATTCGGCTATATGAGCTTGATCTACCCGATATTGAATAAACATGAAAGGAACGATCAACAAGCCGAAAGAGTATCAATCTAGATTGGGCAAAAGAGTGTTGCAAACAATTAAACATTAAATAAAGCATACAACACGTGATAACTTAATGAATCTATTAGATCTTGCCAAATCTAAGAGAGCCGATAACTATCTTTACTCATGTCTTAATCCGCCGCACGATACAAGGCACAAGCAAAAACTTCCCATCATTAAGCTTAAATCCGCCGCACGATACTAAGCAAAACGGATGAGACTACTTGCATCATAATCTAAATCCGCCGCACGATACTAGACATGATAGCAAGGTTGCCGGGACTTACGGAGGTCGATGGATCGATTGGCCCTCTCGAAGAACTCGACGACACGACTAAAGGACTCGAAGGGTGGCACGTAGCCGGTTGTATTGAATTGGTTGTGAACCCTTATTACAATGGTCGAGGGTTTATATTTATACCCTGGACAGAACATGAGTCCTAAGCACTTACGAACTATCTAAACAAAATTGGAAAGACAAAAACACGCTACCTCTATCCATAATCGGAGCCCTTGACCATCACGACTCCTTCCCTTCTCGATCAGCTTCCCTTTCCTTTTTCCGCCTTCAAACGAAACGGTTGCTGACCGCTTGGCCATTTGCCGAACACATGGAAATTAGCCGACCGCATATGCATTTGCCGAATCTCTCTCTCTCTGCCGCCTGCGGGTCCACCTGTCATATTCCTGACCAAATTCTGGTGTTAACACTAATCTTCTCTCACATTTAGAAACAAGGGGCCAGAAGTGTTCACATTATTATTATTATAAGATGGATGCAACCATGTACATGTGCAACCTGCTATATATGTAACCTCGATGTGTGGCGAACCAGAACGGCGTTTGGCGGACGGGGACGGGGAAGACACACGACGGTCGGTGTCGGATTCAGGGCTAGAGCCCATGGGTGGCGCTCGTTAGTGTCTTTGCGGTCGGCATGCATGGATATAGATGTCGTCGTGAGGGAGATGAAATGACAGCGCTAGAGAGATCGACAAGATGCGGGGAACAAAAATTTCCATATACTGGAAAATGACATTAAATATATATCACTGTTCCCATCTTAAAGAGGCAGTGTTGCTCCTATGATGTCACCATCACTTTAGTTGTGAAACCAGCAGTGATGCGCCCTGATCATAGGTAGAGATCACTGCAAGAGGCAGAGATGCACTTAAATCACTGCCGGGTTAGCTTGTAACCAACACTGATGCACCTCTATCATTGTCGATTTATGTATTTGACCAATGCACCGACCATTCCTGTCCATGTCTCTCTTGTTGCTGGTAGCTAGTTTACCCGAAAAGGGAGGTGCCCTCGTCGTATAGATGGTACGGTGTGTCCTGTCTAGGTCCTCGACCTCGCATAGGGTTGTCAGCAATTGAGGCTAGAGCTCCCTCTCATTAAGTGTGACATGTGTAAGAAGCACATTGTGTTGAGTTTAGAGTGAAGAAAGGAAGGTCTCAACTATGCCCGCATCTTCTACACAAGTGTCAGAATGCCTTGTGCAAAGCTCTTTGCTGAGTGCCAAAAGTCGGGCACTCGGCAAAGCCTCGGGCAAAGAGATTTTTAAAAATACAATTTGAGGCACTAAATTAACTCAAATGAAAGTGTTTTGTACTACAAAGTTAATTTTGATTGTTTCTTCATTTGACAAATCGATAGTAAAGTTGTTTATAAAATCTATATCTCTCTCTAAGTTTCATTAAACAACGAGAGAGATATAAGATTTGTGAAAAATGTAAGAACCATTGTGTTGGATGAATAAATGACCAAACAACCAAAGTAAACTTTCTAGATCTTGAATGTTGTTGTTGTAGAATTAGTAGTTAATTTTAAAATTTAAAATTCATTTTTTTGAACCAAACTACGCTTGAATTTTAAAATTTAGAATTTGATTTTTAAAAGATCACGGATGAAAAACACCAAAAATATACTTTGTAGATCTCAAAAAGTTAAGAAACTTTGTAGTTGACAACTTTTTCATTTAATGTCATCTTCTCATGCTTTTCAATTTTTTAAAAAAAATTAAAAAAAAAATATTCTTTTCTGTGTGCCCTTAATGGGCCACTCGGCAGAGATGCGGCCCATTAGGCCCAACAGGCCCTGGACCCAAGCGCTATATAGGTGCCCTGGGTTTCGGGGCTGGCCTCCCTCCCTCTCTACCCCTCTGCCTGGTGCAGTCGCTCCCCTCCCTCTCCCTCCCCATCCCCCTCTGCCGCCATGGAGGCCAGCGCCGCCCTCCATCCTCCTCGTGCCGGCGGTTCTTCTCTCCTCCCCTCCTCCTCTACTACCATGGAGGCCAGCGTCGCCCTCCCTTCCCTCACGCTGGCGGATCAGGGTAGGGCGGCTCTTGCCACCGCGGATCAGGGCGGGGCTGGCCTCTCTCCATCCCTCTCACGCGGCGGTTCTCCTCTGCTCCATGGCAAGGCGGCACTCAGGCGAGGCGGATCGAGGCCATGGATCCACTGTAGTGGTGGGGCGGGGGGCGGGCGGGGGTGGCGGTCCGCGAGCGGCCTCCCTTGCCCCGGCTCAACCTCTCTAGTGCCGGCGGGAGGCGGTGGACAAGTCGCGACAGGGGTGGCGGCCCGCGCGCGGCCTCCCCAGCCCCAGCTCGGCCACTCCAGCGTCGGCAAGCACGGGCAGCTGCGGAACGAACCATGGCAGCAACGGCGACGGCTGAGGCCCAAATCCAGCGTGGGCCTAGCGGATGGACTGTCTTTTCTTTTATTTTTTTCCAAAAAATTTGCCGAGTGCCTTCTTCGCCACTCGACAAAGTCTTTGCCGAGTGCCCCGATAAAAGGCTCACGGCAAAGTGCTTTTACCAAGAGAATGTTTGTCAAGGACGTTTTGCCGAGTGCTACACTCGGTGCCTTTGCCGAGTGCAAAAGGCTCTTTGTCGAGTGTAATTACACTCGGCAAAGCACCTGAGTACAGTAGTGTCGGAAGGTTAGATCTTGTTGACAGATTTAATTCTTTTATTATCTATAGCCATTAATTTTTATGACTTTGATTCAAAGTTCTTGATTTGGTGTTAATTTTAGTGGGACGATGGTAGAGGAAGTGCCGGATGGTACTCGGAGGAAGAATATGTTAAGTTGACGCAAAAATCACCTGAGGAAGCTAATTAATGAGAGTGTGCACCTGTGCATAAAGGTGGTGAATCAAAATAATAAGCCCATCGATTGAAGAACTGACAAAGATTTTTCTCTTTTAGTTGGAATTGTAGGTCTCTTCTATGTTTTATTAACTAGAAAGATTCCCCACGCGTTGCAGCGAGCATGAAGGAGGAATAAAAAGTGAAATGTACCTTGCATGTCAAGATAAATTGCTAGTGATAAATGATAGTGGATCGCTGAGGTGGATACATTGCATTAAAAGAAATTGATAGTGGATTTGATAGTGGATGCTGAGGTGGACGTTTTGCATGTCTAGAAAAATAGATAGTGGAGTTTGTCTAAGAGTTATAGATACGTTTTATTAATACTAGCAATTAATTATTTACTGGAAAATTTAGATATAGGAAGACAATCTTAAAATGTCATCTTAAGATATAAATAAAATGACTAATAATTAGAGATAGATGTGTGAAAGGGACTCTAGCCTATTGGTTAGAGCACCTGAGTAGCACTCAGCAGACCTGGGTTCGACTCAAAATTAAAAAAAAATAGGCTCGGGTTTCCCTTGCTGACTTCGGTCAAATAATTAGAGATAGATGTATAATTCTTTATGTTGAGTTCTAGTACTATTTCATGTGATAAAACCATGCACATTGGAATTATTGTTCAATAATGTCTCCAAAGTTCAAAAGCATGTAGTTGAGGGGGGGGGGTTTCAATAGAAGTACAGTGCTATTTTTCCTACCTCTAGCTATATATTTGGGGGTGGGGGAGGAAATCTTTAGATACAACAAGACACTTGTAAGGAGCAGTGTAGTTAACTTACTGCAATAAGGTCCCTCGTACGTGAAGCACTGCTGAGGTAATAATATAGCACACATGTGCAAGACATTCAGACATTCAGAAGCAGAATGGTCTCACTGCGTCCGTGCGCCTTTTAGTACAGGACTACAAAAAAAAATTCTGAAATCAAAACTTCATTCTCCATCCATGTGCAAGACAGATCTGTAATGAAACTTTAGCACTGTACATGCTCCGTTGCTGCTTGGCATCAGTTCTCTATAAATACCTAGGAGCGTAGGAAGTTGTAGCCAAATCGACCAACCTGAGCTAAAGGGCAAGGTAACTTGAAGTAAACCCATCTGATTAGTTCTTTTTTTAAAAAAAAAAGGAGTTGCCTCGACTTTTATTGAAAGCCATCATAGTTCTTACAAGAAATGTAAAACTGGGGTTACCAGTGAACAAGAAACAGCAAACTACATCTTAGGAAGTTTAAAAAGGCTCGCAAAGCCTGATAAAGCAATGAGGATCTAAACACAACTGAACACCTATTCGACAATAGGCTGCAAGCTCCCAGAAACCGGAGAACTGAAACTCACCCATCCTCACAGCGACTCCACAAATGATAGATGAACGTCAGACGATTTGAAGTTCTTCAGGCTCATCATCGCCACCGTCTTCAGCTGCTGGAACTTCTCCGGATCTTCTTCCTTTAGCGCGATACTCCACTTCTGCATATACGATATAGCATTGTACAACACATCAGTTGGATGATTTGGCATTTTCTTGGAAATGGCCATCTTATTTCTTGACAGCCAAAGCGCCCAAGTTAGTCCTACAAATATGAAAATGCATAAACGTTTCGGCAAGGAAACTCCTCCCCTTAGCCGGGATCGACTAAAGTCATCCATGGACACCGGGTACTGTCTAGATTGAAAACTCCCTTGATAAAACTCCACGAAATTTAGCAATAGAGCAATTAAAGAAGATATGATTCACAGATTCTACTCTACCACAAAGGCAAAGACTTGTCTCCCCATCCCAATTCTTTTTAACCAAGTTTTGAGCAGATTGCGAGTCTATCATTGGAGAGTTGCACAAAAAGATTTTGATTTTCAAAGGAAGTTTACTCTTCCAAATGATGACTGCAACCCTGTCTATGGTGCCTCTGTCAGTTAAAAATTTGTAAAGGGATTTAGTGGTGAACAACTTCTTCTTCTCTAGCTCCCAGCTCATCACATCTGCCTTGTTGTCAGTGAGGGCAATGTCCTTCAGGTTTTCTAAGAGATTCAGCCACCTATCATATTCCTGAGAGGACAAGCTCCTCTTAAACTCCACAAACCATGCATCTCCCTCTCTGCAGTCCTTAACAAACACCATAGGATCTCTAACCAGCTTATAGAGATCACTATAGTAAATTTTCAATGGGCTTCTCATAGCCTAGCAATCTTCCCAAAATCTGCAGTGAGCTCCATCACCCACTTGAAAATTGGCACCCCAATTTATTAGTCTTTTGACACTGTGGAGGCCTTTCCAGAATTGTGAACCACCAGCTCCATCAAAATTGAAAAAGCCATTCTCTCCCATATATTTAGCCTGTAAGATTTTAAACCACAAGGTATCTGGTTCCTGGAACACCTTCCAGACCCATTTGGTGATAAGGCACTCATTCATCAATCTGGTGTTTATCATGCCCAAGCCCCCCTGATCATTGGGTCTGCTCAAAATTTCCCAGTTAGCCATATGGTATCTCCCTTTATCCTCTGCCCCCTCCCAAAAGAATTTTGCTCTGATGCTGTCCAGTTCTTTGTGCACCCCATCTTTAAGCAGATAAAACCCCATGCAATACAAGGGTATGCTACTAAGGCAAGTGTTGGTAAGAATCTGTCTCCCTCCTGAAGTCATGTGTTTACCTCTCCAAGGGTCCATCTTCTTCCTTAGTCTCTGTCCAAGGAAGCCAAAAGATGCAATGTTCGGGTGCTTAAAACTCACTGGGATCCCCAGGTAGGTCATAGGAAAAGTTCCTAATGCACAATTCAACATATTTGCCATCTTTTCCTTCTCCCCTTGTGAAACTCCAAAGACATAAACCTCACTTTTGTGGAAGTTTATCTTTAACCCAGTTAACCACTCAAAACAGTACAGGATTAGCTTCAAATTTCTGATATTCTCCTCATCTGGTTGAATCATGATGACAGTGTCAATAGCATACTTATTGTGAGAGATCCCCCTGGGATCAACTCATTAAGAACTCCCTTGATATGACCTTTCTTAATCCCTTTTTGCAGCATGACTCCCAAGGCATCTGCCACCAGATTGAAGAGCAATGGAGAAAGGGGATCTCCCTGCCTTAGCCCTCTATATGTCCTAAAATATGTGCTCCTTTCTCCATTCACATTAATACATACTCTCCCTCATTTACTGTTTCCATAACCCAGTTAACCCATTTAGGGGGAAAGCCTCTACCTTTCATCACATCTTCCAAAAACTCCCATCTAACTCTGTCATAGGCCTTCTCAAAGTCAATCTTCAATATTAATCCTTTGGCTTTAGACTTATGCAGTTCATGTAAAACCTCATGCAACACCACCACTCCATCCAAAATAAACCTCCCTCTAATGAACCCTGTCTGATTGGCTCCCACAATCTTCTGAGTTATAGGCACCAATCTATTAGTAAGAACTTTGGTTATGCATTTGTAATCGACATTCAGCAAGCATATTGGCCTGAACTGCTTAACAGACACTGGTTCCTTCACTTTTGGAATCAAAGATATTACACCATAGTTAATTCTTTTAATGTCCAGTTGTTCCTCCCGTAGATCTTTAAACATGTCCCAGATTTCCATTTTGATAGACTCCCAGCACTTTTTGAAGAATGAAACCCCAAAACCATTTGGGCTAGGGGCTGAATTCTCCCTCATCCCCATCACTGTCTCTTTAATTTCTTCTAGAGTAAAATTCCTGCAAAGGTTAACCTTGTCCTCCTCTCTCACACACATAGAAGCAGGCCAAAAGTTACTCCCCATTTTCAGCCTATTGTTTATAAAAGCTCACAATATGATCAGTAATCTCCTTGTGCCCTTTTATTATACCTCCCTCAGACTCCAAATATATGATCGATTTTTTCTTTTGCCTCCCAGTAATATATTGATGGAAAAAATGAGTATTTGCATCTCCATACAATGTCCAATTCTTCCCTGCTTTCTGCTTCCACTGTAGTTGTTCCATAGTGATTAATTCCTCTAGTTTATCCTCCCACATCAGTCTGTTATCCCACTCTTCCAGTGAAAGCAGTCTAATCTCTGCTATTTTATCAACCTCCTCAATTCTCCTAGCTAAGTCTTTCTTCATCTTGTTCTGCTCCCCATTTAGTCTCAAGTTCCAACCTCTCAAATACTGTCTTAAACCATGTAGACATTTGTTCCAGCTCTCTGTTGACATTTCTAACGCCACTCAGTGTTAGGTTGACATCCCCAACATGGCGCCAAAAATGCTGGTACTAATAAATGCAACTGCTACTGGAAATAAATATGGAATCCGCAAGCGCACAAATAATACCGATGTAGCATTTTAACCAGGAGTAATCCAGGTATCGTTATTTATAATTTTACCACTGGGAAGGGAATGCACTGGGTAATGAGTGATGAGCAATGCACATGCGATAATGGAGAGCATAACCTTGTCTCGTATCGATCATCTCATACGGGGTAAGTGTCACATAAAATATAGGAATGAATGATAATTGACATAAGATAAATGAGAGCATTTAGCCACATAAAATGATAGTAACCATCTCAACTTAGCACTCTAAGCTTATAACACTAGCATGGACTAGGACAATCTAAGGTATAATCCTATGTTATTCTAACTATAAAGTCAAAGCATACACTGATTAATGCAAGAACATCTAGCAATCATGGCGGGAAAAGGTTACATCTATGCATAGTGATATTACCAGAGAAGACTAGAGACATAGCAATGACTTCAATGTAATAGGGTTGTTCTGCTAGACCTATACTCGGGAGAAGGGCTACAAAGGACTCAACAGGACGGTCACTCCCGCGATCTACCTCACGATCCGGAATATAGGGTGCAATCGCAGATAAATACAGCCTAGGCACCACGCCTACACAATATTTACCACTCACCCATCGATCTAATGAGCAAGCGCTATACGATCCTATGCATAAACATAATTCTAGTCCAACTATGCTAAACATATAATCAAAATAGACTAAGAATGATATAATTGAGAACATAATCAAATAGAGCAAAGTCAATTCTGATATAATAGAATAGAATAAAGTACTACTCATAGTATCACGAACAATGATGAATATTACAAGAATGTAGAGGGGAATTACCAAGAACTCCGACAGATCCGGACTCCAAGCTAGGCTTGATTCCCTCTAGATCTATTCCTATGTAGCTATGCTACTAAACTATGGAGCTCTAATTGAGATGGTGGCTCTGGCTTCTCTGAATTCTTCAGATGAGAGAATGAACTCTTGAATGAATTAGGGTTTTACCCAGGGGTCAGGGGCTCTGAATATATAGCCCTCTAGGATGCACCACAGCCCTCGGATCAAACCGACCTAAATGAACGATTATTATTCATCCTCAAAGGCGGTGGAACAGGGATCCGCGAGACTCCACCTCATTGGTTGAGGTGGAGAGTTGGCCGCCCCAAGGGGGGGAGTCGGCCGCCCCTGGTCAATGCCAGGTGGGGCCTAACTTCTAGGGTTCGCCTTCTGGAGTCTTCTAGAGTATACAATTTTACCCGTTCGGTCTTTATCTCTATGTAATCCCGACATGTGGGCCTTCATTAGGTTCTTTCCTGATAACCCCCTGCAGAAATAGACAATCATCAAAACTCGTGGAATTCTGTCATTGTAACCCCTATATCTAATAGGTGAACTCATTTTAGTCCTTTCTCTTGCTGTGTTGACAGTATAAAATTGGTACTTAATCACCGTCAACAAACTCCCCCAAGCTTACCTTTTGCTCGTCCCTGAGCAAAGATAGACTCAGTGATGGATCAGGAGTTGCTACAATGCTTTCAATCCTCACAAGTACACATGCGTTAAAACAAAAACTCTCCTCCGGATTAGAGTGAACTATTCTGACTCAAAACTTACTCATATTACCTTTCACCATGGGGCTTGTAACCGTCACTTGGGTCTTGAGTAGTTGAAAGATAGAACGGTCAAGTCAAGCGCCATGTTTCTCGCTCTTTGATCAACTATTATTCCGGAGTTTTTGCAAAGTTTTGAAATAAAACTCGAGTTCCTTATATGAACCTCTCGGGTCTCTCATTTGTGATATTTACGGATCCTCTCCAAGGCATGAGTAGTGTATGCCTTCTCTCTTCTCTCAAAATATGTGGTATTTGTGGAACTAAGGCATAGTGGAAAGTGCCTTCTCTCTCTCACCCTACTTTCTAATAGGCTTATGTGGAGCTCATAGGTGGGGAGACACTCAAACTCACTTGCATATATTGCACGGTTAAACCATGGATCCAATAGGAACTAAAATAATAATAAAGTCATATGTGCATGTGAATAAGGGAATGGAATGGATGATAGGATGATGATGATAAGGAAATGATTATGAGGGGTGATCACTTGGTGAACATCTACTTCTACACTTGCTCCTTTGGGGATAAAATGACTCCCTTTATTCAGAAACCTTGAAACTTCTTGAAAGAAGGACTTGGCTACTCTTTCTTTTCTCTTTTTTCTTTTTTTTAGAGCAACCAATCCTCTGAAAATGAAACTTTAGCAACGGGGAGTATATAACTTGAAATGATAATGACTGGAGCTTTCATGTAGGCAAACGGAACGACGATGATTATTTCTAGATGTTCACTCCCGGGATAGGAGTAGAACCTTTTTTGGATGAAGTGAAATGAATGGCGTATGTATATGTGGATGGATGGATGGATGAATGGATGGATGCGTACTCCCAGGGTAGGAGCAGCATAAGTGCGTATCTCCAGGGTAGAGACAGCACATCAAATAGGGAAATGCATACTCCCAGGGTAGGAGCAGCATAGGTGCGTATCTCTAGGGTAGAGATAGCACAATATGTGGTGGATATGGATCTATATGTGGGTGGTACTTCTAGGGACAGAAATAGCACAGAATGAATGTAGTATTTATAAAATGGGTGCATGCTTCTGAGGACAGAAGTAGCATAGATCAATGGATGGAGAGCACATAGTATTGACTTTAACTGCATGATTGATTCCTTATGGGTCCACAGCATAACCACACTCAATGCCTAAAAAGACTACACTCAATGCCTACAATATGATCTATATAATTAGATAGGTTTTCCTAATCTAGTAAGCATGAATATATGGCTGTGGTAGGAATTTGAACTCTCATCATAAAGGAACTCATCATGTAGGAATTTAATATTTTCAAGATAAATTCTCCAGAACTCTAGTATAGATCAAGTGTTCGCTACCCACAAGTTTCAGGTTCAGAGCAAATCTCAAATCTAAACAGTTGTGTTCAAAACTCGGGAGAGTGCAAGGTTGAAAACTAGGTACTTGAAAGGAATTACGGCAGAGCAACTATTCATCATCTCCATGTAGAGTTTATTCTAGGGAACAACTTAAGACTAAGAGCTCTCCAAAAGTAGAAAAGATAAATAAGGAAATCTTTCTGGGTTTCTATGGTTATGCATCTTTTTTAGTTGTTTTAGCAAAGCACACTCTAAAAAGGCATAAATAGATAAGTTGGAAACACTTAGCTTGGTACACGAGGGATGCCCTCCCCCAAGCTGGATGTTGACATAGTCTGCTGATGTTGCTGACAGGCAATGAAGACGTTCGAGTCCTCTTGGAGTGTCGTAGATAGTTGCTGTTGGAGACAGTGTTCAAGTGTCGCGGGCAGCACTCTGACAGGGGACTGGATGTCCTTCTGCCTGTTAGCTCTTCTTGATCCTTGATGTTCTGTGAAGCTCAAATAGACAGCAAAGCTTGTGGAACTAATTAAGCGTTAGTGATAAAACTTCTGAGCCTTGGTTGTCTAGAACTTTCTTAACTTAAACTTATTCTAACAGGATCACAAGAAATATTTTTATCTTTTTATTATTTAAAGAATGCGAGACAAGGAAAGATAAATATGCTTTGAGAAATTATTTTTGTGTCACCACAGTGAATGATTATCCACATGGGGCTTAACAATTTTCGGATGCAAATGCACAACATCTTTATTTTTCTTTTCTAATGTAGAAATAATAACACAAGGATGCAACTAAGATGCAAGTAGGAAAATAAATATGCTGATGTAAAAACAATGCAATGCTGAAAAAGTAATGCTGATAAATACCAAGTTACCTCTTGGCGCGGCGTTCGGTGGTTTTTAAGTCCTCCGAACAGGACTTGTCATGTTCGCTCATTTGTCAAGGGGCGCATTGGCTGGCGCCTCTGATGACGTCGCCTCGTGTGTAGGAGTTGATTCTGATTTTGCTTTTACCTTCCACACCTTCTTTGTTGGAGAGGGTGACCTTGAGGAGGAAGCTTCATGGAGCACTTGTTTTTCATCTGTTGGTGGTACCTCTTCTTCTATAACGTTCTTTTCTTCTGGGTACCGATCTTCATATCTAGACACTTCTCCCTCATAGTCAGCCCATCCATCTGTAGTGATGTTCTTCTTGTTCTGGCGACGGGTACGCTGCCTTCTCCTTGCTCTGTTCTTCTTGGGCTCCTTAATGATTATATAATTATTGTTGAAGTAGCGGCGTACCTTCTCAGTGGGAAAGTGGAAATGAATCTCCCCTGTTCCAATATAGATGATAGCTCTGGTGGTGTTCAGGAATGGTCTCCCTAGGATGATCGGAGGGTCGTAGTCATCTCCCATATCGATGACTAGGAAGTCTGTGGGGACATAATGGTCATCTATCTGGATGAGGACATCCTTCACTTCTCCTTCGATGAAGCGGAATGTCTGATCTGCCATCTGTAGCTATGCATAGGTGGGCTCCAAAGGCATTGTGCCATGTAGATATTCATAGGTTATCTTGGCCATAATGTTGACGCCCGATCCGGTGTCACAGACAGCTTTATTGAAAGAGCTTCTATTGATGGAGCATTGAATGGTTGGGACACCTGGGTCATCCTTCTTGATCAGACGTGGGGACCTGAGTAAGTGGTCATGCTCCTTGTGGACTGCAGTGACCATCCTCACTTGTCTTCGTCTTCTTGGTCTTCTTATCCTTGGTCTTGTTCTTCTTAGCCGGATTCTTCTTCTTCTCATTGTTCTCACATGAGGGTGTCTTTGGAACTGCAAAGACTCTATTCTTGAAGAAGAAGGTCTCTCTCTTGCCCTTGATGTTGAAGATGATCTTGGCGGTGTTGGCATACATAATAGCTCCAAAGCGGTGTTCAAGAATGGTCATCCCGAATGATGGGGACCTTTCGTCACTTTGTATCCACTACCACGAAGTCTGCAGGAACATACGAGTTGCCCACTCGTACACATATGTCTTCAAGTATTCCCAAGGGAACACGGAGTGACTGATCTGCAAGCTGCAAGCACATAGTTGTGTATGCTAGGGGACATCTGAATAGCTTCTCGTATAGCACTCTTGGCATAATGTTGATGCTTGCACCGAAATCACGGATTGCCTCATTGAAGTTCGTACTTCCAATGGAGATCGGAATGACTGGTCTCCCAGGATCACTCTTCTTGATTGGCAGAGTTGAATCAATCCATGACCCTTTCGATGGGTTACTCCAGCTACTTTTTGCATTGAATATATCAACAAGATTTGCAGTTTCAAGCTCTTCCTGTTGTCCTGCCAGTTTACCTTGGCTGACAGAGGGAGCAAAGTTGGCAAGCTGTTGTACCTGAGACTCTAGCATTTTGTTGAAGCTGAGCTGATTCTTGATGGCATTGGAAAAGCCATCCATTCTATTGCTGATGGTCTCTAGGGCCTTGTCATTTGATGCCGCTTCTTGGACAAGTTGTCCATCAACTTGCCTTGATTCAAGACTGACTCTCTCAAAGGCGGCGGTTGTAATTATTGTAGGAGGAGCCATTACCTTGATAGTTGCCCGAATAATTGCCTAAGTAGTTAGGCCTCTCGCTGTTGACTCCAACCTTGATTCTCGCGAGGACGATAGTAATTGTTATTGTTGCTTGTTGTTGTTGAGGTAGTTCACGTCCTCCTTCAGCTCCGGGCGCTTAGCACTGTGTGCCCGTCTCTCCACATTCTTCAAATGTCATGCGAGCATCATGTATATGCATGACTTCTTTCTTCTCTCGTGGCTCTCTCATTGTGCCTCTTCATTAGCGAGTCCATTTTGGCAGACAAAGATGACTACCTCTTTCACTGGTGCATTCCTCCACCTCTCTTGCGGGTTTGAGTTCTTTCTTCACTCCAACCTTGGTTGGATGCCATCTTCTCCACAAGAGCTGTGGCTTGAGGAATAGTGAGTGATAAGAATGCACCTCCAGCAGCAGCATCCATAGTCTCACGTGTGCTGTTGCTGAGCCCATGATAGAATGTCCGCATAAGCAGCCAATTCTCCATGCCATGATGAGGACATTCGAGGATGTAGTCTTGAAAGCGCTCCCAAGCTTCTGGGACAGTCTCATCATGTTGTTGCTGAAAGCTTGATTTCTTCCCACGAAGAGCATTTGTCTTGCCCATGGGAAAGAACTTCGCCAAGAAATTAGTGGAACATAGTGCCCACGTAGTGTTCTTCTCCTTATTAGCGTAGAACCACTGCTTCGCTCTCCCCAAAATTGAGAATGGGAAGAGGCGAAGTAGTATAGCATCTCTGGGGACATCCTTGATAGTGAATGTGCTACAAATCTCCAGGAAGTGTTGGAGATGAGCACTAGCATCTTCATGGGCCTTCCCACAGAACTGGCTTGCTTGCACCATGTTGATCAGCGCAGGCTTGAGCTCAAAAGCTCTGTCGATGTCCGCAGCTGGTCCAGTATGAATGTTCTCCGTACTGGGAGCTGAGAACTCACGGAGTGACTTGTTCACCATGGCTTCAAATGCTGGTGTCAAGTCTCGAACGAAAGATCTACTTTCTGCTTCTGACAAACTTTCAAGTTGAGTTGATGATGATGATTGATTGGTCTTCTTCAACTTGTTTCTGGCCTTCCTGAATAAAGCTTCTGGATTGTCAATATAATTATCAGGAAGAATTGTCTTTTTCATACATTACCCTGCATAAGATATAAAATAAATGAAAGACAAGGGTAAGGCTGTAGAGAAGGGTTAGTATGACAAAGACAACTCAATCACATTATTTAGTGCAGTGCTGCTCATTATCCATTGGCTTTCAACCTTCCCCGGCAACGGCGCCAAAAATGCTTGTTGACATTTCTAACGCCACTCAGTGTTAGGTCGTCATCCCCAACATGGCGCCAAAAATGCTGGTACTAATAAATGTAACTGCTACTGGAAATAAATATGGAATCTGCAAGCGCACAGATAATACCGATGTAGCATTTTAACCAGGAGTAATCCAGGTATCGTTATTTATAATTTTACCACTGGGAAGGGAATGCATTAGATAATGAGTAATGAGCAATGCACATGCAATAATGGAGAGCATAACCTTGTCTGTATCGATCATCTCATACAGGGTAAGTGTCACATAAAATATAGGAATGAATGATAATTGACATAAGATAAATGAGAGCATTTAGCCACATAAAATGATAGTAACCATCTCAACATAGCACTCTAAGCTTATAACACTTGCATGGACTAGGACAATCTAGGGTATAATCCTATGTTATTCTAACTATAAAGTCAAAGCATACACTGATTAGTGCAAGAACATCTAGCAATCATGGCGGGAAAAGGTCACATCTATGCATAGTGATATTACCAGAGAAGACTAGAGACATAGCAATGACTTCAATGTAATAGGGTTGTTTTGCTAGACCTATACTCGGGAGAAGGGCTACAAAGGACTCAACAGGACTGTCACTCCCGCGATCTACCTCACGATCCGGAATATAGGGTGCAATCGTAGATAAATACAGCCTAGGCACCACGCCTACACAATATTTACCACTCACCCATCGATCTAATGAGCAAGCGCTATACGATCCTATGCATAAACATAATTCTAGTCCAACTATGCTAAACATATAATCAAAGTAGACTAAGAACGATATAATTGAGAACATAATCAAATAGAGCAAAGTCAATTCTGATATAATAGAATAGAATAAAGTACTACTCATAGTATCACGAACAATGATGAATATTATAAGAATGTAGAGGGGAATTACCAAGAACTCCGATAGATCTGAACTCCAAGCTAGGCTTGATTCCCTCTAGATCTATTCCTATGTAGCTATGCTACTAAACTATGGAGCTCTAATTGAGATGGTGGCTCTGGCTTCTCTGAATTCTTCAGATGAGAGAATGAACTCTTGAATGAATTAGGGTTTTACCCAGGGGTCAGGGGGTCTGAATATATAGCCATCTAGGATGCACCACAGCCCTCGGATCAAACCGACCTAAATGGACGATTATTATTCATCCTCAAAGGCGGTGGAACAGGGATCCGCAAGACTCCACCTCATTTTTTGAGGTGGAGAGTCGGCCGCCCCAAGGGGGGAGTCGGCCGCCCCTGGTCAATGCCAGGTGGGGCCCAGCTTCCAGGGTTCGCCTTCTGGAGTCTTGTAGAGTATACAATTTTACCCGTTCGGTCTTTATCTCTATGTAATCCCGACATGTGGGCCTTCATTAGGTTCTTTCCTGATAACCCCCTGCAGAAATAGACAATCACCAAAACTCGTGGAATTCTGTCGTGTAACCCCTATATCTAATAGGTGAACTCATTTTAGTCCTTTCTCTTGCTGTGTTGACGGTATAAAATTGATACTTAATCACCGTCAACACTCTCTAAAGAGTAAACTCTTGTTGCCATATCGCCCCTCATGTTTTTCCATCTGTCATCAATCATCTTGCAAAAACTCTCCAATTGGAACCATTTCTCTTGAAAGTAAAAATAATTTTCTTTCTTTTCTCCTTTATCACCAGACTCTAGCACCATTGGGGAGTGATCAGACCCAATCCTAGCTTTAAACCAGGCATTAGATTTGTCAAAATGCACATCCCATTCCACAGTAGCAAAAATTCTATCCAGTCTCACCAACAGCTGATCATCCTGTTTATTGGTCCAAGAATATCTGGCTCCTTTAATGTATAACTCCCTTAACTGCAAATCACCTATCCAATCATTGAACATATTCATGAGTCTTTTATCCCCTGTACCTTTGTTCCTGTCAGTATTATTTCTGATCGGGTTGAAGTCACCTCCCATAACTATGGGTAACTGCACATCTCCACAAAAATCCCTCAAACTCTTCAAGAAGTCCTCTGAGTAATCATGATCAGCAGGGCCATAAACATTTAACAGCCAATATCTGAAATTTGAAGTTCTTTCTCTAAGCAACACACCCAAAAAATAAGTATCTTTGATGATGTCCTCCACTTCCAACATCTCCCTGTTGATCCCTGTGATCAGACCCCCAGAATGTCCTCTTGCAGCTGTCCAAGTCCAGTAAAAATCTTTACTCCCAGCCATGTCAGCCAATTCTCCCACCTCAAACTCCTATTTTATTGTCTCCTGAATAGCCACCACATCCAAAGAATCCTGTAAGATATGTTCATGCACCAGATTTCTCTTTCTAAACTTACCCAGCCCTCTCACATTCCAAAACATGTACCTCATTTGGAAACAATGTTAGAGAGTGGCACCTCTTCAAGCTCATGGTTGCCTGCCTCACTTTCTCCCTTTTCTAAGCGGGCAAGGTCAACCTCTCTCTTCTTTATTGGTAATAACATTCATGCTAACATCATCAATTATATCCTCCACATTATCACACATTTTCTCCCTAAGTTTATCAAGATAAATCTGATAATTTTTCTCTGCTAGATCAGCTCTATGGAGTTCTTCAGCCCTAAACATATCTATTTGTTCTTCAATATCATCAGCAGTTATATTCAAATCATTCATGACATTTTTCAAATCTAGCATAGAAGCATTATTAAGAATAGTGAAAGGATTATTATCATTGAGGGATGTACCTGATCTTGTAGAAGCAGCTTTATCTCCCTTCCTACCATTGGAGGATAATGTGTTCCTTGCAGCAGTTCTAGCAGCAGCTTTCTCAGAAATGGAAATGCCATCTCTTGGAACTCTGCTACTAGTCCTAGAGGCCACAACCACCGATCTAGATTTTAACCTCTTCTTTTTGTTAGCTGACACCTGTCAGCCACGCTCTTCCTCCTCGGTGTTGGCTTCCTTGTTGAATTCAGGCCGTTCCTCCATAATGTCTTCATCCCCAAAATGTCTGTCTCCAGTTACATCATCTGTATCTCCTTTACCCCCATGCAGAAGTGAGTGCTCCTATGTTAAGCTCTCCAGGTCTTCATCTATTTCCAGATCAACAGAATCAATGATTCCCATCTGTGAATTGCCCTCAGCCTCATCACCATTAACTATTCTTCCTCCTTCTCCAAAACTTTTTTGCACCATGTTGTTCTCTGGGGTTATGTGTTCCCCCCTGTTTCAGTCAGTTTTGGCCATCTAGACTTCTCCATCAGAAAAGGTCCATCTCTACCATAAACTATCATCTAATTCTCATTAGGCCTAAGTTCTTCCTCCTCATCACCTACAACCTCTTTACCAGTCAGGCTTTGAATGTCCACAATGCCTTCTCCCTCTTTAAAAGCAGCAATAGGAGTGGCCTCAATTGGCACCTTGTCATTTAACTCATCAGCAGTATTGACTTGCTCTTCTGACTCCCCATCAGACCATTCCAAAACCTCTTCCTGCATCCCCTTAGACTCCTTATCCATATTGTTGAACCTATCAAATTTAGAACTTTTCCTAGTAGGTCCCCCTGTTTCTTTGCCTCCTTTGTTCTTGCTATGACCTGAGTCATCTGGTTGGTCTGGTTTTCTATCATGCTTGCCAGGACCAGGTGGGGGCCCTCCTACTCCTTGGTTGGGGATAAGGGGTCTATTCTCCACTTCATATCTTATGAAGGTACCCACACCATTGAAAAAAATCTCAATAGTACAGTTAACTTTCTCAGGGTTTCTGCATCTCCCTCTGACTCTCACAAATTCTTCCTTGATGATACTGAGTTCATCCACAGCCAATGGTTCCATCACCAAACCTGCTATATCCTTTATAGATTCCACATTCTTAGCTAGATCTGGGATTTTGTGTATTTTAACCCAAACATTCTGCAGAACTGAGGAAGCTTCAGGATCTTGAAAAGTTTTCTTCAACTTAACCTTCAGTCCATACATAGAAAGCTTGAAATCTATCAATCTGGTGAAAGTATCAAATGAAGTTTTGTCAGGAAACACAACCACAAATTCTCTATTACCCAGATCTCTGACTTTAAAGTCCCAGTTCTCCCTCACAAGATTTTTGAGCTCCCTGTCAATTTTGGCTACAGTAGCCTCTTCCTCAAGAATCAGCAGAATACTAGTTGTTTGTGATACTTTAACCTCAGCTTCAGGAATGATCATTTCATAGAAGCCTTGTTTAGGTATCCCAAATCCATACATCTTCAGCCTCTTGTTCTCCTTGGCTTTGCAATCTGCTGCCTTATGTCCACTCTCATTGCACTGATAACACACAGAATCATTTGGACAAAAAGCCATAAGATTCCCACTCTGAAGATAGTTGTAACATTTCATTTCAGCTATGCCATTGTTTTTATTTCCATCAGCACCTCCCTGTCTAGCTCCTCCCACTCTCCCTTCTTTGCCCCAATCTTTCCTATAGCCCTCTCTATTCTGAGACTGGTTTTGGCTAGCCTACCATCTGGATCCCCCCTGTTTATCAAACCTAGGACCATCCTGATGTTCATGCCTGTAGTCCTCTTGGCGTTGGTTCCAAGATCCCCCAGCATTAGCTGGTCTGCCCTCAACTCTATTTACCAGCCGGCCCTCTGCTTCTAAATTGATGATCAGCATAATCCCCACCCCTAGCAGGACCTGAGTTCCCTGATCTCCCCAGAGTATGCTCACCTTGGCCTTGAGCTCTTGATAATTTCCTCCTGAGATCCATATCCTTCTGCTCTTCATACAGCAAGTCGTCTTCCTCCATCCAAGATTCTGGCTCCCTCGTGTCGTCCCACACTCTCTTCCCTCTCGCTCTGCCAGCCATCCCTCCACTCGCTGTTGGGGCACCTCCGCTCACTGCTTGGGCGAAGGAATGTGTGAGAAGTGGAGGAGGGGGACGAACCCTAACAGTCTTGGCCAAATGACCAAAATGCCATGCCTCCTCCCGACTGGCCTTATAGCAAATATCCAAATTGATCGCTCCTTTGGGCACCCAATACAGCCCAGGTGTCGGCCCATTACCACCTTGGACCCACGAATGGTTGAACCTATCATCCTCCATGTCATCAACCTCCGGCTCATTCTCTGCTCTCCCCTGTTTCTGAATAGGAATGGCAGAACCCCATTGTACTCGCTGCATTCTGTCCATGGCTGAATCCAATTCCTCCATTGATTGTTTCAGTTTCTCCATGGAAGCCTTCTCTGAATCTCCCCCAAACAGATGTCGCCTTATCTCTTCTGCAGTCTGCATTTTAGCCCACTTTTTCCCTCCTTCAGTTGTTGGCTGATATCCCGTAACTTTGTTCGTTAGATTCTCAATTCCCCCGGGAACCAAAGTGAGTCTTCGCCTATTAGTGTTTGGAATTGGTTCAGTGCCCAATTTCGGCCATGACTCAATCTGCCTCACCTCTGATAAGCACTCCCGCTTGAGAATTTTTAGTTCCGATTCAGCATCAGCAGTTTCCCGTGACGAGCTCCCTTGTTGAATGATGCGATTCTCCCTGAAATCACCTCCCCGAACACCTCCTGATCTCCCCGCAGCTCTCAATCCCTCCTCTCTCGTCAGAATCATGCCATGCGCCGCACGCCATGCATCACGATCATGCAACGCTCACTCCAGCGGGTCGCCATTGACACCCGCCATGCGAGAACAACCGTGAGAGAAGGGGAATGAGAAAAACTGACCGGGGGAATGGAAGCGCGCTCGCCGCTGACTCGTTTCTCCTAGGTTTCCGGGCGGGAGACCTCGAATCCTCGCCGGGGAAGCCACCGGAGTGCGCCGCCCCGCTCGTCGCCTCCCGAGTCGCCGCCCTCCAAAACTAAACGATTTAGGTCGACTCTGCGCAAATTATACTCCAGCTCCATGTCCAATCTGATTAGTTCTTTCTTCAGCTAGTTAGTTCCATCACCTTCTCCTTCGAGCTAGCAATGGCCATCCATAAACCACACAATAACAATATGATCACAGTGGCTCTAATGGTAGTAGTCCTACTTCTAGCATCTCAGATCATGTATGCTCATTGCACTCCTACTATGACACTAGCAAGTACTCCTACAAGATACTTACTAGCAGTGCACTCGTCAGCTGCCACTGCTTCCACCACAAAAGCAGCGACGATGATGGAGGGCACAATCACTCCCACAGAAGGTGGTGTTCCTGGAGCCACAGAGGACACTCGCCCTACCACCCCAACCCACAGCCCCGGCATCGGTCATGCATTCATCCACAGAAGGATTAGGAGGAAGCTGCTTACTGCAATCAGTCGTCAATGATGGATGATTGATGAAGGTTATTCAACAAGTGGTAGCCGCGCAGTAGCAAGTAGCTTAGCTCGTTCATTCTATCCCCTTTCATCTGTTGTACCTTGTTCTTCTTAGTTACCCTTTGTAACAGTATTTTGATAATATTGTCATTTTATTTACTGTCCTTCATTCTTCTCTTTGCAAATTCTCCACATACACCTAGATGGGACTGGCATTTATTTTGGCATTGCATGGTGGGTTGCCATTCTCCATAACCAATGTAGGCTAGCTATCGCACGGTTACTGAGTTGATACGATTATTGAGTTGATATCCATAATAAGCAGCTCGTCTTAAATGTGTGAACTAATTAAAATTACGGCCGTGCTTCTATTCAAATTGAAACATAGTGCTGATGACCATCCATTTACTTCATTCTTCAGAATGAAAAACTATTTACCAGCTGCTTCGAAACTTGTACATACTGCATGGCCACGCTAAGGTAATAATATAGCACATTATGCAAAAGTTCGAGCATTTTGTGTTGAATGCATACATGCTATGTTTTCCCCTTTGAAACTTTTGTAAACAATGCTAATGATGTGAAGAAAAGAGTCTCTTATTGATACAAGGTATTACAATGTTTGAGCGCAATAGGTGCTTGAATTCATGAGTACTCTTGCTGACCACACGGCTTCCTTACTCACACGCCGGGCAAATTGACTCTACTCATCAGCTATATTGATTTTTGGACTCTTAATAACCTTTGGTCCTTTTTTATTCTTTACTTTCGAAGGATAATCCACGCATAAGCTCTTGTAAATAAGGTTTAATCGGCTAAGACAGGTGATGTCCAACTTACTCTATCTCATAGACTCTGTATGTATTACCACCATGATTTTCATTGTAATGGAAATGGGGCTCTATCATTCTATATAAGTCGCCTCATCTATACAACTCCATGTCTGCCATCAGGGACCTCTGCAACACCTTTGAGGTGATCAATTACCAAACCATAGTTCAGCCAACAATGTCTGCCATCTGGGCAGCCGGCAACTCGGCCCCTCCCCGGCGTGGCCCGCGGGGCGGATCTGGGTGGCGCGGTCTTCCCCGGCGTGGCGGCAACCCTCCTCGGCCCCGACGCCCCTCCCCGACGGCGGATCTGGGCGGCTGGGCCCATCTCCGGTGCGGGGCGGGGGCGGCGGACCTCGTCGGCGTGCGGGGACGGCCCTTTGGATAAGCTCGGCTGGTTTTTTTGTTTTTTTGTTCTTTTAAAAAAGGTTTGCCGAGTGCCTTCCTCCCACTCAGCAAAAGCTTTGCCGAGTGCCCCGATAAAAAGCACTCGACATTTGCCAAGTAAACTATTACCGAGTGGACTTTGCCGAGTGCTACACTCGGCAAAGCCTTTGCCGAGCCTCAGCCTGTAGTAGTGAGCAGTCAAACAACACTTTGCAAGCTAGCTAGCCTGAGAGAAAACTAGTCTTCCATTCTCGTATGGCACTGCAATTCTAGTGGGCATTAGATTTATATGAGTTTAGGATTATACTCCCTTCATTTTAAATTATATATAATTTATTTTGATTTTTTATGTACATCCTATGCATCTACATAAATAATATGTTTAGATACACATAGCAAAATTGGATGAACCAAACAAGTCAAAAGGAATTATAATTTAAAACGAAGGAAGTATATATTAACTATGCATATGTGCTATTGGAGGGGTCCATTATATAGGCCAGATGGTTCATTTTGTTTTTCTAGTCTAATGATTATAGACTACTATTTCCTAAAGAAGTACCTTCAGAGTTGAATGCCCAGCGCCCTATAGTGTGGTCCCACCGGAGCAGGCGGGAGCCTAACCAAAGAGCCCCTTGTTCATGAATTGAATTGCAGGTTTCAAAAAGTTGTTTTTTTAGAACGAAGGTTTCCCCTTGTTAACAAAAGCAAAAGGTTTACACAATTCAGGTTCTGAAAATTAAACGCGCAAACGCGCAGAATGGCTCATAGCAGACTCACTCCCCATGCTACTCGCCTCAACGTCAACATCATGGCTATCATTTTTTTTGACAAGAACATCATGGCTATCATTAACCTGTCCAGTCACATTCCTACTGACGTTAGCCGAAGACTGGGCACCCAATAGTTCCAATCGTGATGACGATGCCCTCGTCCTTCTCCACTCTATTTGCGGCAGCTGCTTGGATAATTCCTCCGACATTCTTGCAATCTGCGTCCACATCATCTTCAAACCTGTTCATACCACACTCTTAAAGCAAATTTCATTTCTTAGCTTCCACAGAGCCCATAAAACAGCCGAAGTAATAGCATTAGCAACAATATGTTTTTTGTTGGTTAACCAAAGTCTAGCAATGGACTCAAAATCACAGCCTTAAATCCAACTTAAGCAAACCAGAAACAGTCTTTCAAACAATCTTAGCTACACAACACTCAAAAACAAATGATTGACCATCTCAAGCTCTAAACAAAACAAGAAAGAGGGGTCATCCACATGCCTCCTAAGTTATCTCTCTTGTCAAAGTCCTGTTGTGTGACAAAAGCCACAAGAAAAAATGAACCCTGGGTGGAATAATCAGCTTTCCACACAGCCTGTACATAAACAGTAAACACACCTCTGCAGTAAATAATAGCATATAAGGATTGTACAAAAAAAGTCCCTTTAGAAGAATATGACCACATAATCTGGTCCTCCTCATTGGTTCAAGATACATTTCAAAAGATGCTTTAATTTAGAAACAAACTGTTAGCAGTAAACAGTTCATTGTAGATCAAGTTTTATCCTAGATTCATCACTCGCCTCAAATCCATATGTAGGGTGCTCCACCTTGGAAGAAATTAGAAGAAGGATCCAAAAGTTTAAATTTATTTCCATCGATTATGTAGATGAACTCTGGCCTATGTATACCTATTTATAGGGAAATGGGAACAAAAACCACATGTTGTTGGTGTTCTTTTCTTTTCCATCCAATGTGAACTTGTTTTTTGCACTACTTGATTTGAAAAAGGAAAACATTGAAACATTTGTCTATTTCGGATTTTAGATGGAGATCTCATAATAACCATGGATGAGATGAGAGCTCATGATCTCCCCTCGGTTGTAGTTTGCATTGAACTTGGAAGGTTAATAAAAAAATGCATGAGAACCGTCTGGACATAAAAAAAACAACGAGTCGTTGATGATACTACTTGTTGACGTCGGATGTGGTCCGAATCACACAACAAAAGGGTATTTGGACGCCCGGGCTGCCACTTACAGACGAATGCAGCGAGGATATTACTCTCTCGGAGATAATTAGCTATATAGCAAATAGGTCACAAAATAATACAATATTAGCTACTATCAATTAGTTTTGTCCAACTAATAAAATAGTTCTTAATTTGGTTTGCCACTAAAATTTTCTGGACTATACTAGCTAGACCTATTTAGATCTAAGAAGCTAATTATTATAGTCTACTCCCTGTGTCGCATGTACTCTAGTGTATTCTAAGAATATAATTAAGAAAGAACATAAAAGCTGATGTACCCTCATTTTATATTGCCTAATCAGAAGCTGTCACGAATGCGATTAATGATGATTGATTGATAATGGAAAGTATTTTAGGAAAAATTGGGTTTGTTCTCTATAATGCATTATATTTTAGACCAAATTTTGATGATAGAATGCTTTGTATCAGAGGGAGCAAATATTATCCCTAGCCTTGTTTGGATCCATTATTAGCTAATAATAGCATATAATAAATCACAACTAATATTAGATGCTATTAATTAGTTTTGCCTAGCTAGTGAAATAGTTAATTTAGTTTACAGCAATCTAAGGAGATAATTATTAGCAACAATCTATTAGCCCCTTGATCTAAATAGGGCCCTTAAAATAGGTGCATACGCTGGTGATGTCCCGTCTTCAATTTCCTATAAATAGGCATCTAGCTTAAGAGGTTGCAGCCATCATAAGGCAAGAGGTAACCTTAACGAACTAGCTAGTCCCATCCCTTGCTCCTCGAGAATTGGCCCTTAACAAATCACCAAACAGTATGTTCAAATTTGCTCTCATCGTAGTTTTGCTTGTAGCCTCTCAAATAATGTCATCTGACACTGCATTGACGCCCAAAGGGATGGTCGAGGGCACCATCACTCCCGTGGAGGGTGGAGGTGCTGCTGGGGCAACAAAAGATAATCGCAACTACCCTAGGCCACAGCCCTGGGATTGGCAATGCATTCACTACCAACACTCCCACGGAGGGTAGAGGTGCTACTTGGGAAACAGAAGACGTTCTTCCAACTCCCCCAGGCCACAGCCCTGGGATTGGCCATGCATTCACCAACAATAATATGGGGAGGAAGCTACTCACAGTCAGTTAGTGATCAATTGTAAGTGCCTCAGTAGAGAACCGCAGCTAGCAAGCAAGGTTTTCTACAATTTCAATGAGGCCAACAATGCTAAATATACTATAGATGCTAAATAAGCAAATGATATGATAAGTATTCCGTGCCAGTTGTTCCAAATGACTCCATCAATTTTCAAAGAAGACCACGATGGTCATCTGGCTTGGGCCCTGCTGGTTTCTGCGTTTGAGCGTGTTTGCGATCGGCACAAGCCGTTAATCCCACCGAACGGGTTGCGACGCCCGTCAACCAAAACGTATCATATATTCACGTTCGGGGATTGCCAACATTCCCGAAACACGAGCTGAGGGCCACGACTTGGAAAATATCAACTCGTGTTCCCTGTCTGCCCCACCTTAGCTCCTCTGGTCCCATGCGGTCGGCACTCGCCCCCTCCTCCCATGAGGGCACCACACCGCTCCATCATGGCATCGCCTCCCTCCACCTTGAGCGAATCCCACCGGTGCCGCTGCTGCCTCCCTTGGCCCATGCCCATCGACAGTGGGCATCTCCATGCCAAATCTGGCCTCCTGACAGTGGCCTCAACGACTGCACACCTCCCAAAGTGTCATCACTCCACCCATCAACTATATCGAGTTTTGGACTCTTAATAACCTTTAGTCCTTTATTATTCTTTACTTTTGTGGGATAATCCACGCATAATAAGTTCTTGTAAATAAGGTTTGGTCGGCTGAGATAGGTGATCCAACTTACTCTATCTCATAGACTCTGTATGTATTACCATTTACCACCATGATTTTTTCGTTGTAATGGGAATGGGGTTTATCCCAGTAAAAAAATTGTTACTGCTCTAACATTCTATGTAAGTCGCCTCATCGACAACTCCATGTCTGCAATCAGAGGTTTCATCAGGGACCTATGCAACGCCTTTGAGGTGATCAAGTATCAAACCATTGCTCGGCCAACCCAAGCTAGCTAGGAATACTACCTCCGCCACAGGCGAGCAGTCAAACAACACTTTTTGCAAGCTAGCCTGAGAGAAAACTAGCTAGTCTTCCATTCGTATGGCACTGCAATACTTGTTCAATTATACTCCCTTCATTCCAAGTTATAATTCATTTTGATTTTTTATATACATCCATTTTGTTATATATCTAGATAAATAATATGTTTAGATACACATAGCAAAATTGGTTGAACCAAAAAAATTAAAAAAAAATCATAATTTAAAACAGAGGAAGTATATATTAACCATGCGTACGTGCTATTGGAGGGGTCCATATATGGGCCAGATATGGTTCATTTTGTTTTTCTAGTCTGATGATTATATAATACTATTTCCTAAAGAAATTAGGTTCAAATTAGTTGAATGCCCCAGCGCCCTATATATAATTCTTACATCGTAAATTAATTAAGAGGATATTAGAGATAGAGGAAAAGAAGCTTTTTTATATAAAAAAGCAAAAAGCAAACTGCCTGAAAGCAGTTATGTCTAACTGTCCAATAGCGACATACTGAACTGAATGCGCACGTAGTGGAGAGCTGCATGCGTGCATACTACCTATATGAGCTTTTTCATGCATCTGTTGTCGCCAGATCGAGCGTGTGCTGTCCACCCCTTGGTCTTGGGAACTCACTAGAATAAGGGACGACCCAATCAGACGTCGAATATCCCCTGCTTTGCGCCGTCGATCATGCATGTATATATATGTGGTAGCTAGGCTCCTAGGTACCTCTCTTTTAGGTAAAAAGGTTAAGTACCTGGGTGTACTTGTATATGAGTTGTACTCAGTACTCACAATAAGAGATCGAGGACAATAATTTTGTCAACTAACAGTTAGCTATGGTACTACATTGTTAATAACTAGAGTGTATGCTAGCATAATGACATAAATCAACTAATTCTAACTGAAACTTTAAAATTAATAAGGAGCAGTTAGATCAATATATAAAAAAGGCAAATGAAAAAAACATGAAATTTATTTTGGCAGTAGGGGGAAATTAATGTATGCCTTGGTGTCCCTTGTTATCATCACATAACTAATATCTTAAGGCATGTAGTTGTAAAGATGTCTAGTACAACAGCTGGAAAGATGCAGATGCAAAGTTACATGGTGGTACATGAAAAAAGATAGGCAAAATTAATATTCAACAATGAGTCATGAAAGGAATCTTTTGCGATGCAGTTGGAATCTCTTCCTAATGTGGAGGTCAAGAGTTGAATCTCGTAGTAGCTAGATTCTATATAGACTGGCCCAGATGAGCCATTGGAGTTAAGAATATATATTGTACATAGTTCATACTTTCTTCCCACTTGACATAATACCAAACACAAGATCACTCGGAAACTAGCATGCATGCATTGAGCAATATTGTTCACTTGCGATGTACCACTTTTGTGGTTGAGAGTTGCGTGATTTGGGGCTTGCTAGAATATAAGAAGGCAATGGCGGCTACCTCTTATGGTAGCTTTTAGAGTGTACTTAGGGCTAATGTCATCATTAATTTAGAGCAGAGGGACAAGGGTTAAATGGCGAAACTAAAGCCAGTGTTCTGGCTTCGATCGATCATGTTGTCGTTGGAGTGGAGTGCCTCCACCTGCATATGCTAAGAGAATATACGCGTAAAAAAGTGACAAGCATGGCGGCGTCAGCCATCATTCACATTCTCCGTACACAATTTAGTGGCGCTCATCAGGCCAGGCTTAGCACTTCAATTGTTTTCCCTAACAAGTGTACTTTGATCAGCTTAAAGATTAGTTTTGTGGCAGAGATCTGACAGTATATGAACTTAACCACCTTAACTGTTTAGATTGACTAAAAAACTGTCTTAGCACGTAGCAGCTAGTCTATATAGACGAGGGACATGGTCAAGGGCATAGGCAGCGTGCATCCATGTTACTCAAGTACAAGTTGGCAGTGTAGTTCGATCTACTTTTTAATTTCTTATTAATTAGTTCCTTTCGTCATTATTTCCTTTTAATTTCTATATGCACAACATCTCAGCCCACCTTTGTCGGGCTGAACCTAAATGAATCTATAGCTTATACACGCATGTAGCTAGGTTACCAGCTGCATGCACGCGCACTCCATCTGCCGTCACTTTGGAACTGCATGCAAGGTGTAGTAGTAGTATGTGCATGCATGTGCATGTACGAGGCCTCGTGGCACGTACTGTACGATGATCTCGAGGTGCACTATTGTTCTTTTCTCAGTCAGTCGTACCTGTCTTGGTTGCGTGTATTCTCCAGCGGTTATGCAACGTACGGTATATCGATTCATGAAAGGTGGCCAAACGCTGCAGAGGACGACATTCCCGTCTGGATTCATCGTGCAGCTGGACGCCGTTGTTGTCCACGTACTCTGTCCAGTGTCCCGGCCAGGTCTCGCCTACCTGATACCTTCCACTTGCTACCAAACAATGCCGATTAAGTGCAACCACTTGCTACTAAACAATGCTGATTAAGTGCAACCGGCTATATGCTCAAAAAAAAAAAAAAAAGAAGTGGGCTATCACTACGTTAAAGACTCAAATAGCGGCCCCCTATACACAGACGCGAGATCAGCGTGCGTCTGTGATATTAACGCAGACGCGCTTTCACAACACTCGTTTGAAATAATTCGCTGATCAGGGTCAGTGGTCCGGCGGCGTCAACACACATCTATAAAATGACTATAGATGCGTGTTAACAAGACAGGATGCGCGTCTATAGTTGTATGACACATCACAAACGCGTGTTGTAATATCTGTCTCGAATAACAGGTTGATTCTATAAAGATTAATATAGATGTGGATGTATGCATTTTACTGTTATCCTGTTCACATCTGTCGGGTAGCTATTGCTGCTTCACCAACATTCATCGCCTGCCCAAGAAAAATCACCGCGGCTGCTTCACGAACCTTCATTGCCTGCCCAAACAAAAAAACATGGCCTTCCTCTACGCAGCCATGACTCCGCTCTGCCGCCGTGCGGGGCAGGCATGTGCACACGACACATCACTTTTCCTCTCCTTGCCGGCGCCGTTTCAGCTCGGCAGCCGGCTCAGCCAGCGCCACCACGTCGCCTCTTTCTCTTCCCCGGCGGCAGCTTCACTTGGATGCATGCAGTGGCGGGGGACATGTCGATTACGGATAACCGGCAGTCCACCACGGGGTATCCCACGGCGGTGAGTTTCGGTAAGGGCGTGTTACAATCTACGATCTGGACATTCGAGAAACAAGACAAACCAAGGACAACCAGGTTTACCCAGGTCCAGGCCGCTCGGAAGCGTAATACCCTACGTCCTGCTTCTCGTGTTATACTGTATGATCAAGTGTCGGATTACAATGAAGCGCTAAGCTCTCTAGGTTAGGATGTCAGAGAATAGCCTGCCTTCTAGGGGGGTCCTTGGCCGCTTTATATAGCCGAGCAGCCAAGGGTACACGTAATGTGGTCGGTTACATCAAGTCGTGCCCTAGGAGGACTCTTATCTGACCTAACCGACTAAGTCTACTTGCGGGACAAGCATCCTTGTGCGCGATCCGCCTCCTGGTCGGTTGCGGACCACGAAATCGTCTTGAAATCCAGCCCACCAGCCTGGTCGGTAATGGGCTGGGTCTTGTATGGTCTGGCCGTCTTGCCGAGCAGCTCTGGAACTGTCCATGGTGGTATACCAGATTTATACCCCCTACAGCTAGTCCCCGAGCACCATGTATCTTGAGGAAAGTCCATCGTCTTGACCTGTGCCGAGCAGTATAGATGCAGACCACATTGAGCGCTGGTGATGAGGTGCTGAGCACGCAGTACTGACCACACACTGTAGTGCCGACCACGTGCGGTGCTGTCCACACATGGTGCCGACCACGTGCGGTGCGGACCACACGTGGTGCCAACCACGTGCAGTGCTAACCACACATAGTGCCGACCACATTCAGCCGAGCAGGTTTCCCGAGCAGTCTGTGTCCGTCCACTGCTTATGTCAAGGAAGTTGATCTTGTCGAAAGATGCATGGTGCTCAAAAAGAAAAAAGAATTTTTTCTTTTTAATTGTCCTGAGACGTGGGCCCACGTTGACACATGACAGAATTGTCAGGGCAGTGCGCAACGTAAGCCAGGGAAGAAAATCAACCAGAACTGTTCAGAGACAGTAGGCCCTAAGTCACCGCGAGGTGACGTGGGCCCACGTAGTCCCTAAGTTCGATGGAAGATAGTATATGTTCCATTGAACTTTTTAAGAAAAAGTCCAAAAAGAATACCTACGGCCCTCTGCTTAGGAAACAGAACAGGAAAAAATTCCAAGGACCAAGGACATAGACGTTCATAAAAAAGGACTACCAGGGAGCTGACTGGGCAGTCCCCGGGATAAAAAATGAGGCCCACGTGCAGCGCCGAGGGGACTGGGCCCGTAAAATATTTTACCGAAATAGTAAAAGATTTGTCGGCTGCACATGTGCTGTACGGCCCATGGGACCGCGGCCCACTAGGGTAAAAAATGGGGCGGTCCACTTGAGTCAGAGGGGGTCCAACCCTAGAAGTCAACCGGACGTCATCCGATTGGTATAAATAGTTGGCGCCGCCGAGGGTAGACGGTTCCGCACTCATTGCACTCGCACTCGAGCAGTTTCTCGAGCTCTCCGCATTCCGCCGCCGTGCTCGAGAGAGAAACCGCCGTCGCCGTAATCCATTTCGCCGCCAGATCCGCCGCGCAGCAAGCACCAGCAGGGGCAACCGATTAGATCCGGTGCCTGCACTTGCGCCGGAGCCGCTGCGCCGCGTAGATCTAGCCGCCGCCGCTGCTCATTCCGCTAGGGTTTCACCACCACCGCATCGACTCGCCACCGCCGGAGATGGGAGCGAAGCGGTCGACCAAGAAGGGCGCGAAGGGCGGGGAGTCGGCGAGACGCGGGCCGGATTGGGTCCAGTCTACCTCGTCCCGAGAGTCGCTCCAGGCGTTGGCGGACCATGGGTACCTGCCACCCCGGGAGATGGGAGTGTGGAGGGAGCCTCGCGGCGAGGACGAGCCGACGCCATTGCCGGGTGAGTTTGTCGTCTTTGAGGACCAAGTTGTTCGCGGGTTGGGGCAACCGGTGAACGGGTTCCTTCGGGACCTGTGCATATGGTGGTCGATCTCCATATGCAACCTGGACCCCAACTCGATCTTGACCGTGTCCATCTTCATCGCGTATTGCGAGATGTTTTTGGGCATCCCCCCCCCATTTCAATCTATTCCGCCACTTCTTCGTACTCCGCAAGAAGGGGGTGGAGACCGGGGGGTCCCAAGTGGCCGGGGGGTGCTACATCCGGCTCCGGGATGGGATGGCCGCGTCCTGGCTGGGGAGTAAGTTCAACTCCGCTCCCAAGAAATGGAACAGGGCCTGGTTCTATATGAGCCAGGATGTCACCATCGGGAGGAAAGTGCCGTGCGACATCCACCAAATCCCGGAGGCGAATCCCAGGTGGGGAGAGGCACCACCCGTTGGGGATGTCCAGGTGGCGGAGTGTTGACGGCAATTATACCCTGTTTTTACCTCATGAAAAGCCATCAACAATGGTTGAGTTCGGAGATAACACCATGCCAGTGAGTAGTGACATAGGTACAATTGACTTAGTTCCAGATGTACGTGTCATTATTTGGGTGCAGGAGCAAATAGGCACTTTTTCAGTGTTCGGGAGCAACAAATGAAGGTAGAGCAACCAACCAAGATGGCCAATGACCAAACCAACTCCACATTCATCAATGTCATATCCTCTGGAGTCAGTGTGCAAAAGATGAGCACAAAGGTCAGGTCGGCCGACCTGACAATTGTGGGTCCAATACCACCATTGTGCTTAGAATTGCATAGTGAAACTACACCGCAAAAGATGGCCCTTTGGTTCCACCAAAGGCAGGTCGACCGACCAAGGTTTGGGGCCATCTCGGACACCGCGAACACCGAGACATCGGGAAGACAGTGGTGGGTCACCCCCAATGGGCCAGTCGGCCGACCACCCTTTGGTGGGATGCCACCCGTCCCGACTTCCCACCAACATGCCGAAGCCTCCCGGAGCCGACACGTGGCAAATGGGTGCAAAACCCCGGTCGGCCGACCCGGAGGTTGGGCCCACTCGGTCGGTTCACTCCACCGACGTTCCCTGCACATCCTGGACGTTGATTCAAGGAAGTTTGAGGTCGGTTGGATCCGAAGGTGGAGAAGCCACTTCACGCGGATCGATGACGTGGCGGTGGAGTAGCCCCTACTCCACCTCCCACTATAAATACCCCCTCACTCCCTCTCATTCAAGACAGCAAAGAGAAGCATTTCTAGAACCATGTGAAGTTATGTAGTCCACTATAGTAGTAGTAGTAGTAGTAGTAGTGCGGGAGTTAGAGTGTGTCGAGCGAAGCTCGGAGTCTCCGGAGTCGTCTTCTGGAGAATCTGGTATGTCTTCCTCTTGTAAGACTTTCATACTTTTCCTTTACTTTTCTGAGTATTTACTTTTAGTACTTGCTTAGTATAGTATTACTCTAGTAGTAGTATTATAGTGTTCTAGCCTGTTTAGTAGTAGTAGTTCACTAGATAAATTAGTCTTGTCTGGTTGTTTCCATTGCATTAGGTCCTGACAAACTAGAGCTTAGGCTAAGACGTATATTTAGCTTAAGTTGTAGGCGTTAGTGTGAGCGTGGTGTTCAGACTAAACCTACCGGTGGATGTTCGCCTCACTGATTGGTATAGTACCATTCAAACTCCCAACGTATATTAGCGGGGGCGGTTGTGACAGAACGCAGCCTTCCAGTTATATCTATTTGCGTCGGGTAGGCCGATAGGTGCCCCGTAAACCCAAGGTATCACTGGAATAGGAGTTAGTTCCCAGAAGGGAATGTTAACCTCCTATTTGTCAAACATATCTCCAGCAACCAGGGGAATACAATACTAGTGGCTTTAGTGTGTTTCCACTACTAGATTAGATTAGCTCACGGAAGTAGAAGTAGAGTCATAGGAGTCTTTCACTCACTCGTTGTCCTCCCACCTAGCTATCACTCTACCTTATAAACCCTCTAGCCAGCTCCTTGATCCACCCTTCCTATACACTCCGTTAATCCCTCTTCCACTAGTGATACTAGACTAGAGACACCTAGATCTTCTCCTATTAGTTCCTAGCTACTGCTTTTCCTTGGGAGAAATATAAATCGACAACCCTGGAATACTCCTCGGTGAAATGCTACAGCGGTACATTCTGTGCGCTTGCGGAACATCCGATAGATATAGAATTACCCTCCTGGCATCTCTGGCATTGCCGCCATACTTCTGGTGGTTGCGCTAAGAAATGCCAACAAGCATTTCTGGCGCCGTTGCCGGGGAAAGCGTCAGCCTAGGAGTTTTAATAGGATCGAATCTAGGGTCAGTGACCAGTCTAGTTAGCAATTAGTGTTAGGGTTTTACCTCTCACCTGTCTTGCTTCTCGTTATCATGAAGCTAGACGGTGCATGAACGGTTGTTGAGGTGAACTGGACATTGTCAAGTTCTACCTCCGGGGTTCATTTGAACCTAAACTCGTTCAAGGAAGGAGGCTTTGCGCTAGTTATCAAAGAAGCCATGACCCAAAAGATCATCCTTGACTATTCTGCACCGTTAGCTGATTATGTCGCTACGGGTTCGCAGCCTAGCTTGGGGGATGCAACTTTTGAGTCTGTGCTTACCAATATGGTGCAAGCCAACCCGTTTATGGGAAACCACACGGGAACGCCAATGCCCATCTCCAATATTTCCTGTAGGTGTGTGGGACTTCAATCGTTAGAATATCTCCACAAAAGCCATCTGTCTTCGCCTTTTCCCACTCTTGCTTTCGGGAAAGGCGAAACGGTAGTTTTACACCAATAGAGAAGAAGTCGCCGTCAAGAGAAACCCTTGTCATCATTAGTGACGGAACGGCTCCATCACTCATAATCCAATCATAGATTGTGAGTGATGACTTGATCCAAGGATGTCGTTTAACCCTTTTGGGAATTTTTGTGCATCATTATCTTTACTTCCATTTTCCACTCTAGTAAGTCTTGGTTTGGTTGTGTTTCATGTGGTGCTTCCATAGGCTCTTTAAATTAAGCGTGGTGCTTAGGTTAATTTGCCTACCTTAATCAAATAAGACATGGAGTCAAGTTTGATTAATTGAACCAAAAATTACTAGTGTAGACTTTGGTTGTATGCCTAGACTAACCCCTGCAGGAAGTTCAAATCCAAAAGGGTAAGTCGTTGAGATAGGTTCACAAATGCGGTGAACATTGAATGAAACCTTGATTAAGAAAAGAATGGAGATCTCGAAGGTTTGGCAAAGTGCAACCATCCCCATCCATCTCCAGGATGGAATGGTGCACATTCAAGCTCAATCGTCAATGGAGAGGTCCTGCTTTATGGACCTAAAACATGGAGCCCTCGCTGATAAGGTATGTCAGTAGTTATCTCATATTTACTTCGTGCATTTCAATTCTGCATTTACCTTTCAATTGCATGTTTACTTTTAGAATTGCATATTTTATTTCAATAAAATAAGTTAGACTTAGGTGCTAAAACTTGAGAAGAGTGCGTAGAGAAAAGCTGAGCTGGTGGGGCCACCATGGCCAGGTCGACCGACCTGTCTTGTGGGGTCCACCACCTCTCTCCTCACTCTGGCTAGAAGCAGGGATCCAAGGAGCAGCATAGGATGCTCTGGGGCTCCAAAGCCTAGGTCGACCGACCAGGACTTGGTGTCTCCAGGCACCCTGCTGTCTCCCAATAATGACAACCAAGGATCCTATGCCCACCACACTAGCCAGAATTCGAGGAGAGATGGTTCTTTGCTCATGACTTTAGCTTAGGATGCCACTTCGAGCATCTTGAATGCTTTAGGAAGCAGGCCACCAGCCGAAGCCAGCATAGGGAGTAGCAATGCATACTTAAGTGTTCGCATGGTTCATGGGAATCACTTTGATGCTTGTCTCCACTTCTGCTGTCTCAATTTCTCTTTCACCAAACACTAGATATAGGAATCCAAGCAACCTCAGCAACTTTGGACCATGGCCACCACCACCCTTGCCAGACAACCTAACTTAGACTAAAGTGGTTGGGGGACACAAACCCTGGTCAACCGACCAGGTTTATGGTCCAATGCTAGTGACCTTTTGCAAACACTAGGATAGATTCCTTGTCAGAGGGAGAGCATGCTGCATAGGGGCCAGGGCCAGGTCGGCCGACCTGCCCTTTGGGAGGCCCTGCCTTGCCCTTTTACCCCTACAACTAGCACCCCAAGTTGAGCTCAATACCACAGCATAACCAGTAGAATCATCTCGAGCTCACTTGGCCTTCTCTTTTCTCTTTAGTGTTCCAAGCCTTCTCAAGCTTAGTGTAGTAGTAGCCATAACCAAAAACCCAAAAACATTTCCCTTTCCAAATGCATGTTTACCTTTACCTTTGCATTAGAACATTTAGTCATCATGCATAAACAAAAAATTAAAAAAAAAGAGAAAAAAATAGAGACAACCTTTTGCTTAACCTGCTGAGCAACTTGGGGATCAGGTGGGGCCCATGGCTGAGTCGGCCGACCCAGCCTTGGTGCCACCCATCTGCCAACTTTGCCCCCTTGCTTTGCCATGCCATGTTCATGACTTGCTTTCAGCTAAAATCTTAAAATCATGACATGAATAGCTGCATAAACATCTAGATAAATCTAGCTAGGCAAACTCTGCAGCTTTAAGCAAAGAACTTTTAGTGCACTTAGTTGGTTTGTCGCTTGAGAGTGTCACCAGAGCTTGGAGGAGGCCCACCTCCTTCTAGCCTCTGGTATGTGTGATCATATAGCTATAGGATGAGTGCTACAAGGACATGAAGATAAGAAACTATCAGCTTACATCCTAGGAACTAAACTCCCTCACTCTCATCCCTTGCTCTAGCTAAGAAGATGAAGAAACTCACCATCCCATTTAGCTGAGCAAGAGTGATTAAGCCACTAAGCCAAGCATAACCTTGAGAGCAACTGGCACTAAGATTTTTGAGCTGGTAGACCGCCAAAGGTAGGGGTCAGTCGATCCCCCCATTGAGCCTACTCATGCTCATTTCACTTTGGCTAGATGTGTGGATTTAGGGACGACACTTGGATACTCAAGGGGTCTCCAAGTGTGGGTCAACCGACCCACGCATGAACCCCATGGGCATCCTGTTGTCTTCTGCTCACCTCACAAAAGAATCCTATACACACTAAGCTAGCCAAACATTGAAAGAAGTGGTCCCTTGGTCCATCACTCTTAGCATAGATACTCCTCTTCACCTTGGGACCAAACCACCAGCTCACATCTGCAAAGTGGTCAACGAGGCATGCTTGAGTGCTCCCATGGTTCATGGGAATCACTTGATGCATGTCCCCACTTTTGCCAAATCACCTTCTATCGTTCACCAAGCACTAGACTAGGGAATCACTGAAATACCACTACCTCTGATCCACACCTAGCCTTCACTCTCTTAGAACTTCAGGGCAAAAAGTTAAGAGTGTTGAGAGGCCAAGCTTGGGGGTCGGCCGACCCCCACTTTGTGCCAATTCGGAGAAGGATTCATTAGGATTCCCTACTCATAGTCCAATAGAACATTTAGTTGTGCTTAGGGGAGATCAGCCTACCTTAGCTTTAGGACTTCATCATTTGCCTTTCTCCCCCTGTGAACAACCTTGCATGTGAGCCCAAATCCATACTTAGAATCGTCTTGAGCTCACATTACCTTCTCTTCTCTCTCTAAGCTTAGGATAAGTAGAAACTCGCCTTTGCCCTCTTCCTTATCCTTAATCACTTCAAGAAGGGAGATGCCACGAGCATGCTCCCAAAGAGAGAAAGAGAGAGACATGTTAGGATTGCACCCAACAAAGAGTGACCTCACTTCCCACTTTGGCACAAAGCAAGGGGAGGAGCCTTGCTCTCCTCCCCCTGTGAACATATTTACGTTGTGAGCCCTTCTTCTAGTAGCAATAGAGTTTGACTTGCTCAATGAGCAAGTGTGGCGTGTGTCACTACCCACTAGCACACCCTGCTGTGGGAGTAACTATGCCCCACTAGGACCACTATCACTTGGGAGGACTAATGCTAATGCTAATCTTGTTTTCCTAGCGTGTCCTTGTGTTGTCTCACCTTTTGCAGCTAAGAGAAGAAGTTGTTCTCTCCAATAAATGCCTTGTGCACCTCCATTGAGAGAAAGAGAGTCCAAGGGCTGCCTCATATCCGGCCCTCTTGGGCTGCACAGGCAAGAAGCCAAAGTGTTGCAGGAACAAGCAGACCCTGTAGGTGAAAGTGTAGGAGAAGACGATGAGGTAAAGTCCATGGACATTCTAAGTCCATATGGAGACCTGTTCAGATCACACTCCAAGAGTGCGAACTCCTTACCCATGGGGTAGAGAGAGGCGCCATCAAAAGATGGAGATGGACGGCCTCATCGACAGCACTAAGCTTGGCTCAACAAAACGCCCAACCTCTACAACTATACAAGATGAGCAAAAGCCAAGCTTGGGGGAGATCCTCTCCCCCACTAAGGTATGTTTATCCAAGGTATGTCTTCTATCTTGCATCTTCCTTTATTTACTTTATTGCATCTTAAATAAAATAAAGATTTGATTAATAAAAAGGCTTATCTATATCATGCTTCATGAGTGCTCTTCTTCCTATGGAAATGATTGTTAAATTGCTAGTAAATGTTTCTCTAATGCTTGTTTACAACTTAGCATTTCTCTAAGTATGGATTACTTGGCACTCTTAACCATCATGAACTTGATCACTTAGTGGGTTGCAAGTGCTAAAACAAAGTCTAAGTTGTTGTGAGATATGAGATAGTTAAGATAGGAGCTCTACTCTATTGTTCTAAGCACGCATGATTGCCAGAGATTTCCTTTTAAAATGAATAAAAAACTTAATTGTTCCTCATTGGTGTTGAAATTCCTACCACGGCCATATATATATATCTTGATATATCCTTAAGCCTTCTACATATGCTACTTGCTTGCATTGAGTTCGGTTAAGACTTGTAGAACCTTTGTTAGAGGTTTGTCGTGGCCCTAAGATCAAGATCCACACATCACCAAATATGCTGCTTCTAATCCGGAAGTACGCAACCATGCTGCTCCTACCCTAGGAGTACGCATCTTACTACCATCATTTATGCTGCTCCTACCCTGGGAGTACGCATCTTACCTCTATCATTATGCTACTCCTACCCTGGGAGTACGCATTTTACCACCATTCGTATGTTACTCCTACCCTGGGAGTATGCATCTTCGTTCCACTATTCTTATGCTACTCCTACCCTGGGAGCACGCATCTTCATCCATACCACCATTTTTGTGCTGCTTCTACACTGGAAGTACGCACCTTCACCTTTTTCCATCATATAGGTTGCTCCATGTTCCAAAGTTAGAAGTCCTCTCTCAAAGTTATCAATTGTTAGGTGAGACACATCCCAAAAAGGCTAGGCATCTATTCCTTAGATAGATCAAAAAAAAAAGAGGAGAAAGAAAAAAAAAAGAGAAGAGTGAAAAAAAGAGAAAAAAAGAAAAAGAAAGAAAGAAAGAAGAAGAAGAAGAAAGAGAGCTAGCCTTGTCTCAATAGAAGTAGAGAGAGAGATAGAATCAAATAAAGGAGCAACCTCATCCACCATACATCCACCTTTCCTCATTACCTTACCATTTCACTACATTCATCCATTCCATTCATATCATCTTACATCTTGATCTAAGGGTATGATAAGACTCTCTTTGTGGTCCAAGATTTCAATTTTTCTTAACTAAGACAACATATGCCTTGCAAGTACGCTATTCCTTGACATACCTACTTAAGCTCCACATAAAGCCCTATTAGAGATAGGATGTCTTTGAAAGGCAAACACATGATGTGCCTTAGTGAGGATTCATACACCACTTGAGCGACTTGAGAGAAACCTTTTGAGGAACATTAAGACTTCTTTTGAAAAACTTATCAAAAACCTCTGGCATGAAACTTGCTAAAAGAATGAGAAAAGTAGATGCTCTAGTCAAAGCTGTTCTGTCTTCCAACATCCCAAGACTAAGTTAATGCCATAAGCCCCATGAGTGCTAGAGTAATATGGGTGTGTTAGTATTGCTAATTTTTCCATTCAAAGAGAAGTTCTTTGTTGTGCACTTAGTATTATTGAGATGTTAACTTAGTGATAACACATGATCCACTGATGCTAAGTCTTATTGTTTGCTCGGGACGAGCAAAGGTTAAGCTTGGGGGATCTTGTTGACGGCAATTATACCCTGTTTTTACCTCATGAAAAGCCGTCAACAATGGTTGAGTTCGGAGATAACACCATGCCAGTGAGTAGTGACATAGGTACAATTGACTTAGTTCCAGATGTACGTGTCATTATTTGGGAGCAACAAATGAAGGTAGAGCAACCAACCAAGATGGCCAATGACCAAACCAACTCCACATTCATCAATGTCATATCCTCTGGAGTCAGTGTGCAAAAGATGAGCACAAAGGTCAGGTCGGCCGACCTGACAATTGTGGGTCCAATACCACCATTGTGCTTAGATTTGCATAGTGAAACTACCCGCAAAGATGGCCCTTTGGTTCCACCAAAGGCAGGTCGACCGACCAAGGTTTGGGGCCATCTCGGACACCGCGAACACACCGTAGACGTCGGGAAGACGGTGGTGGGTCACCCCCCAATGGGCCGGGTCGGCCGACCACCCTTTGGTGGGATGCCACCTGTCCCGACTTCCCACCGACATGCTTGAAGCCTCCCGGAGCCGACACGTGGCAAATGGGTGCAAAACCCCGGTCGGCCGACCTGGAGGTTGGGCCCACTCGGGGTCGGTTCACTCCACCGACGTTCCCTGCACATCCTGGACGTTGATTCAAGGCGGTTTGAGGTCGGTTGGATCCGAAGGTGGAGAAGCCACTTCACGCGGATCGATGACGTGGCGGTGGAGTAGCCCCTACTCCACCTCCCACTATAAATACCCCCTCACTCCCTCTCATTCAAGACAGCAAGGAGAAGCATTTCTAAACCATGTGAAGTTATGTAGTCCACTATAGTAGTAGTAGTAGTAGTAGTAGTAGTAGTAGTAGTAGTGTGGGAGTTAGAGTGTGTCGAGCGAAGCTCGGAGTCTCCGGAGTCGTCTTCTGGAGAATCTGGTATGTCTTCCTCTTGTAAGAATTTCATACTTTTCCTTTACTTTTCTGAGTATTTACTTTTAGTACTTGCTTAGTATAGTATTACTCTAGTAGTAGTATTATAGTGTTCTAGCCTTGTTTAGTAGTAGTAGTTCACTAGATAAATTAGTCTTGTCTCGGTTGTTTCCATTGCATTAGGTCCCGACGTACTAGAGCTTAGGCTAAGACGTATATTTAGCTTAAGTTGTAGGTGTTAGTGTGAGCGTGGTGTTCAGACTAAACCTACCGGTGGATGTTCGCCTCACTGATTGGTATAGTACCATTCAAACTCCCAACGTATATTAGCGGGGGCGGTTGTGACGAACGCAGCCTTCCGGTTATATCTATTTGCGTCGGGTAGGCCGATAGGTGCCCCGTAAACCCAAGGTATCGCTGGAATAGGAGTTAGTTCCCGAAGGGAATGTTAACCTCCTATTTGTCGACATATCTCCAAAGCAACCGGGGAATACAAGACTAGTGGCTTTAGTGTGTTTCCACTACTAGATTAGATTAGCTCACGGAAGTAGAAGTAGAGTCATAGGAGTCTTTCACTCACTCGTTGTCCTCCCACCAAGCTATCACTCTACCTTATAAACCCTCTAGCCAGCTCCTTGATCCACCCTTCCTATACACTCCGTTAATCCCTCTTCCACTAGTGATACTAGACTAGAGACACCTAGATCTTCTCCTATTAGTTCCTAGCTACTGCTTTCCCTTGGAAGAAATATAAATCGACAACCCTGGAATACTCCTCGGTACATTCTGTGCGCTTGCGGAACATCCAATAGATATATAATTACCCTCCTGGCATCTCTGGCGTTGCCGCCATACTTCTGGTGGTTGCGCTAAGAAATGCCAACACGGAGCTGCTGGAGTTGATTGACAACCAGAAGGTGAACGGGGCGCTGGTGGCCGGGATGTGGATGGTCCGTCGCGTGCAACCATGCAAGGAAAGGACCAACCCGCTGTGGCAATACAGTGGGTTGCAGGATCCAGCACGGGAGACGGATGAGAAGGCCGACGAGAACGACGTCCACCATCTGCTCTCGGTCTTGTTTGAGAAGTATAACTCAAATACGTCTCTGCCGACCACCAAGCAGCTGTCTTACCGTCTCAGCAATCCTCCACCACAGGTAATGCGACAAAAAGCTTTACTTTCTGTGCAATATGATAATGTCTGACCACTGATATGTTGCTGAGCACTTGAACATTTTGTGTAGGGTCGAAGCGACCAATATTTCTCAGTTGTACCAGTGGAGAACTGGCCAGAGGGCGATGCCCTTCGTGGTCAGCGGTGTCCGCAGAGGACTGCCGACCAGGGTGAGGTCGAGGACCTTATCCCATCTAATGATGATGATGATGATGACGTGATTGTGGTGGGAGTGACCACCAGGGGGCAACGGCGCGCGGCTAAGAAGCAGCCGGCCGGTGCAGCCCCCAAAGAGAAGGAGAAGCCGGCCAACCTTGGCACCGGGGCTAAATTGAACCTCGGCAAGGAGGCCGGCGCCGAGGTCGGCAGCAAGAGGCCGGCCCCGGACAGCCCGGTGTCGTCGGACTCCGACGACAACGTCACCATAGCCGAGCACCGGCGCAAACGCCAGGCATGCGCCGAGGATGGGAGTGGCGGCTCTAAGTTGCCCCAACCGGTTCCGCGACGGTCACCGCGGAACGTCGGGCTGACCCCCGCTCCACCGAAGCCGAAGCCCGCCGCTGCCCCTTCTACGCCAACCTCGGGGGCGGCTGCCAAGGAGGGCGCCGAGCAGTCCCCGGGTGGGCGGCAGGTCCCGCCCATGGTAGTCCCTAAGCCCAGTGCAGGGTCTGGGGGCGGGGCCCCAAGAAGCGGCGGCGTGCCCCAGTTCAAGGGCGGTTTTTGCCGGTAAGTAGTTGTATAGTTTGCAATTTGGATTGCTTGCTTTAGAATTAGCTGTGTGTTCATGCCGAGAGATTTTTTATGTAGTCGGCCAAGTACCGGCCCCACCCAGAGCTCGACCGGGACTGCTGCCACGCCACCACCAGCAGCGGCGGCGTCGGGCGCAGAGCCCCAGCAGGGCGAGGCGGATGCCACCAGTGCTCCGCCGCATGTGGAAACGCCGCGGGCCTTGGAGCCGGCGGAACAGGAGATGGTCCCGTCGCCGGAGCCCGTCCGTCGTCCTGCCAAGCCAAGTCCGGAGCCGGCGCGGGCCACCCCGGGGCCGACCGCACAGGCTACACCGGAGCCAGCAGCCCAGCAGGAGCCCGGAGCGACTGCCCAGCCCAGTCCCCTGTCCTCTCCTGTGGAAGAGATCCACAGGGAGCCCCCTCAGGCACCCACCACCTCCGTTCCTCCAAATCGTATCATGATTTCGAGGCTGGTGGGGAAGGAATGGATCTCATATGATGAGGTGCCTGAGGAGGTGATGGAGGAGGGCATAGGGAGGCCCTGGAGACCCTTACCTCCCGGATCCAGGTATGGTTGCTTTGATGTTTGTGGTGAATCGATGTGCGGAGCACATGCTGACTTTATTGTTGTCTATAGACCCTGCAGACCACCAATGCTCAGCGTGCGCGGACCATTCAACGGTTCACGCCAATTGATGAGGAATGCAGGACCCTCCGGGAGGAGAAGGCCAACATGCTGGCGCAAGCGCAGGTCTATGAGACCCGGCTCGCCGAGAAGGAGGCTGCTCGGCTGGCGCTGGAGCAACAGGTGGCGGCGCTGGAGGAGGGCCAACAAGGTATGTGAACGTACCCTTTTTAAACAGGCTAAGCATGGTTCCGTTGGCATGAAAATGTGATAACTTCTGCCTCTGCATCAGGGCTGGAGGAGAAGGCTGCGGTTTTGGAGCGGGAGAAAGCCGCTCTGGCCAAGCAGTTGGAAGCCGCCCAGGAGCAGGCCAAGGCGAATGCTGCGCAGATCGCGGAGCTGACCGGTAAGTTGCACAACTTAGGTCGATTGTATAGGTTGTCTGCCATGTACTGGATCTAACGGCACATGCTAACCACGTTGTTGTCGGCTGCAGATATTAAGGATCGGCACACGGTGCAGTTCCAATGCCTGCGGGAGACCTGCGCCTATCTCCAAAAGAAGATGGACCGGAGGACCGAGCAAATCAAGCCGGTTCTCCGTGCAGTCTTCCCGGAGGAGGTACACCCAGCGGACCCGGTTGGCGAAGACAGGGTGGTCGGAGACCAGTATCCGCGTCTGTGGCCGGCGTTGCAGGACCTCGTCTCGCGGGCGGGCACATATGCGGTGTCCACAGCGCTGGCGGTGGTCCGCTCGAGGGTGGCGGCGGCGGATCCGGCCACTGTCGCACTCGGGATTGCGCCGAAACTCAGCGACGCTGACGCCGAGGAGCTCCGGGCCACCTTCGTCCCTGTTGCGGAGCAGCTGGTCGGCGATATGACGCTCATCGAGGACCCTGCAGCGGAGAATGGTGGTCGAGGGGCCTTTGTTTTAAACTTGTGTATTTAAAACTTGTATATAAGTGGTGCTGAGCACGGGGTGCTCGAAACAAAACTTAAGGCCGTGTTAAGATGCAGACAATGTAGGCATACTTAAGCGAGTGATAAGTATTTTGCCGTTTGCTTAATTAGATCGTTATGCATAGCTCGATGCAAAAACATTTTTTAGAAAAAATTATGTCGACAAATAAGTTTTGCGCCCACTCTCGAAGCAATTAGCTCTGTCAAGGTGACAAAGGGACGCACTAGTGAATAGCACGGTACGCCGGGATCACTAGGTACGATCCTAAGTACCTATTAGAGGGTGCCTGCCGGATCTCCTAGTGCCGTGTAGCGCGGAGCTGTAGCACATCGACAGAGGACCGAGATGCAGGACCTTTTCAAATCGTTCTCGGCGAGTGAAACGCAAAGTTTAGATGTGACTTATGCAGGGCGCATGTGTGCAAGGTGGTGCGGAATTTCAGAAAAGAAATTGCAACGGGACGAAAAAGAGACAACAAAAGAGGAACTTTGTTAATAGAGGAAAAAATCAAGAGTACAAGATACATATCTTTATGGGTAAAAGCGTATGAGCATCTCTATATGCCAAGAGTTTGGCTCTTCGACTCCATCTAGTGTCTCCAACCGGTACGATGTTGGGCGTGTTACAGCCTTAATTCTGTACGGTCCTTCCCACCTTGGTGATAGCTTGTGGAGGCCGTCCGTATTTTGAATACGGCGGAGCACGTGATCGCCGACCACGAACAATCGTCCTCGGACATTGCGGTTGTAGTAGCGTCGTACCGTAGCTAAGTACTTCTCGGTCCGAGCACATGACTCGAGGACCTGTTCTTCCTTAGCCATTATATCCACCTCTCTAGCTTCGTCGGAGGTGGTTTCATCGTGGTAGGCTACCCGTGGTGATTGGAAAGCGACCTCGGCTGGTATGACAGCCTCTGAGCCGTACACCATAAAGTATGGCGAGACTCCTGTGTTGCGGCTGGTCTGAGTACGTAGTCCCCAGACCACTGCAGATAACTCCTTGAGCCACCGACCAGGTTTGAGCTTGGTGTCGACCTGGAAGACTCGTTTTTTGAGTGCGTCGAGGATCATTCCGTTAGCACGTTCAACTTGTCCGTTAGCTCTCGGGTGAGCGATGGAAACATACTTAACCTTGATCAGGCTATCATCGCAATAATTGAAGAATGCATCACTTGTAAATTGTGAGCCTAGATCGGTGATGATGGTGTTTGGGATACCATATCTGTGGATGACCTCGTCGAGGAACTGGACTGCCTTCTCGGCTGTGGCCTTTTTAACTGGTTTGTATTCAATCCACTTGGAGAATTTGTCAATAAGCACGAAGACGTTTGTATGGCCACCAGGAGCTGGTTTGAAAGGGCAGATCATGTCCAGTCCCCAGCATGAGAAGGGCCAAGCAGCTGGGATTGTTTGTAAGTCATGTGCTGGGACATGAATCTGGTTGGCGAACATTTGGCAGTTTACGCACCGTCGTACGTAATCTTCGGCATCAGTAACGGCTGTTGGCCAGTAAAAACCTGCCCGGTAAGCTTTGCCGACCAGTGTTCGGGATGCTGCATGGTTACCACAAGTACCTTCATGGACGGCTTTAAGAAGCTCGATCCCCGCTTCCCGAGTGATACACTTCTGGAAGATGACGGACTTGGGTGCCTTACGCATCAACTCGCCATTGACCATAGCGTAGGCCTTGGCTCTGCGGACCAGCTATTGTGCAGCAAGTTTGTCCTCCGAGACAAGGTGGTCATTCAGGTATTTGATAAAGGGCTCTCTCCAGTCTTCCTGGGAAGGCGTCGCCTTGTCGGCTGACTCTGTACCCTCATCATCTGCCTGCCGGCTGAGGAGACCGTCGTCGTCCTCGACGTTGGCGTTACTGAGCAGTGTGGTCAGGTAGCTGACCACCGAAGTAGGTTCTGGTGTATGTTCTACCTGATCAGGGATCGAAGGTTTGATTAAGTCTTGAACGAAAACACCAGGGGGTAACTTGGCACAGGATGAGCCCAGCTTGGACAGCTCGTCAGCTCCTACATTCTTTTCGCGACGAACGTGGATGAATTCCACGCCGTAAAACTTGTTCTCAAGTTTGCGAATTTCGGCAACGTAGGCATCCATCTTTTCGTGGACTGTATCCCAATCTTTGTTGACCTACTTGATGACCAGAGCAGAGTCCCCATAGACCATGAGTCGCTTGATGCCAAGTTCAACGGCGATACGAAGGCCATGTAAGGCAGCTTCGTACTCGGCTACGTTGTTGGATGCTTTGAAGTGGATACGCAAGACGTACTTTATCGTGTCCTTGGAAGGAGAGATAAAGTAGACACCAGCCCCAGCACCATCGATGTTTAGGGAGCCATCAAAGTACATCATCCAGTACTCGGCGCTTGAATCGGCGAGGGGTAGGCTGATGTCCGTCCACTCCACGATGAAGTCAGGCAAAGCCTGTGATTTCACCGTCCGTCGGGCGTGAAACTGGAGTGTGTACTCGGACAGTTCTAGCGCGTATTTCATGATCCGACCACTGGCGTCTCGGTTGCGGAGGATGTCGCCAAGTGGTACGTCGGTAACAACCGTGATTTTGAAAGCTTGAAAGTAATGGAGCAGCTTGCGTTTGGTGATCAGGAGTGCATACAAGAGCTTTTGTACTTGGTTGTACCGCTGTTTGGACTCGCTGAGCACTTCGCTTATGTAATATATGGGGTGCTGGACTCCATAGACGTGTCCTTCCTCCTCACGCTCGACTACTAGCACAGTGCTGACCACGTTGGTCGTTGCAGCTATGTATAGGAGCAACTCCTCGTCCTGCTTGGGGACTGTCAGGAGTGAAGGAGAGGTGAGGTAAGCTTTAAGCTGTTTAAAAGCCTGGTCGGCCTCCTCGGTCCATTCAAACTTTTCTTTGGCTTTGAGCAGTTTGAAAAAGGGGAGTCCTTTTTCACCCATCCGAGAGATGTATCTGCTCAGAGCGGCTAGGCACCCAGTGAGTTTTTGGATGTCCTTGATGCACCGGGGTGGTCGTAATTTCAGGACATCGGCTACCTTCTCGGGATTTGGCTTGATGCCTTCCTGGCTGACCAGGTGGCCGAGAAGGATACCGGACGGTACTCCAAAAACGCACTTGTTTGGGTTGGGTTTCCATTGAAACTCGTTGAGTTTCACGAATGTGCGTTCGAGGTTTGTGATCAGGGCGTCCGCCGTTCTTGATTTTATCACCACGAAGTCTACGTAGGCCTCTACAAGATCATCGGCGATCTCTTTTTTGAGGCAGGACTGGATAGCCCGTTGGTACGTAGCTCCAGTGTTTTTGAGACCGAACGCCATGGTCGTGTAACAAAAAGCACCGAAGGGGGTGATGAAAGCGGTTTTTTCTTGGTCCTCCTTTTTGAGGGCTATCTGGTGATACCCGGAGTAACAGTCAAGAAACGAGAGCAACTCGGAACCAGTGGTAGAGTCTACGACCTCGTCGATTCGAGGGAGATTGAATGCCTGCTTGGGGCAGTGTTTGTTGAGATCTGTATAATCAACGCACATCCTCCACTCTTTATTCTTCTTTTGAACAAGCACCGGATTGGCTAACCAGTCCAGGTGGTACACTTCTTTGATAAAGCCAGCGACTAAAAGCTTGGCTACTTCTATCCTAATAAGCTCCTTGCGGTCGCGGGCGAACCGACGCATCTTCTGCCTGACTGGCTTAGCAGTCATCTTGACATCGAGGTAGTGCTCGGCCTTTTCCCTGGGGACACCAGGCATATCGGAGGGTTTCCACGCGAATATGCTGATGTTTTTCCGAAGGAATTGGACGAGCACGTCTTCCTATTTGGGGTCAAGCTCAGCTCCGACTTTGGTGACCTTGGAAGGGTCTTCGTCAGAGAGGCGGACCGTCTTCGCGCTCTTCACCTTGTTGGATGGGCACCGACCAGATCCAACAGGTTGCTCGAGCTCTGCGGGCGGAACGTCGTCGACGCCCAAGCTGGTGTGCTGCAAAGCGTGTTGCAGGTCTTGGAATTCTGCCGCGGCGTAGGCGGCAGTCTCGCATTCTCGAGCCATGAAGACGTTGCCACGTAGGGAGAGAGTTCCCTGCTCGGTGGGCATCTTCAACACCAAGTAGCCATAGTGGGGGACAGCCATGAACTTGGCGATGCCAGGGCGGCCCAAGATGGCATGGTAGGTCCCTTCGAAGTCAGCCACGATGAAGGTGATGTGCTCGGTACGGAAGTGCTGCTTGGTCCCAAACTGCACGTCGAGGGTGATCTGCCCGAGTGGGTAAGAAGGCTTTCCGGGCATGATGCCCCAGAACGGTGTGTCGTACGGCTGTAGCTGCTCATGCGGTATGCCGAGTGCCTTGAAGGCTGGGTAGAATATGATGTTTAGAGCACTGCCGCCGTCGACCAGCACCTTCTCGAAGTGGATGTTGGCTATCACTGGGTCAAGGACCAGTGGAAATCGTCCGGCATCTGGGATGCGTGCCCACATATCTTTGCGGCTGAAAGATATGGGCTGCTCGGACCACGCCGGTAGCTTGACATCGGCAACGAGGCCATCGGGCTCTTGCATCGCGATGATGGCGCGAGTCAGCAACTTTTTGCCGCGACTTGTTTCGAGCCCGACTTTGCCGCCGAAGATCACGGCAGTGAAGTTCCGCTCGGGTTCCTTGAACACGTGGCGAGGGTTGACATCTCGTGTGTCGTCCTCGTCTTCTTCTTCTGGCTTGTCGGCGGGCTTGCTTTTGGCCTTGGGATTGGGTCGAGGCCTCTTGGAAGCGGATTTGATGAGAGCGTCCGTAAGAACTCGGCACTCGCCCATGGTGTGACCTTTGCCAGGATGCCGAGGACAGTCCTGGGTAAAGATTTTGTCGAGCACCTCATCCCCGACTGGCTTTTGCCCCTTAACCGCGTTGACAGCGTTGTCGTTGCGGTTTCAGTTACGCTTGCCGCTGCCGTAGTTGTCCTGGCCACGTCGTCTGAAGTTAGGTTCGCTGTCGCGTGGGCCAGGTCCACGGATGAAACGCTGGTTGTTGTGGCGCTCCTCTTGTCGGCGCGGTGGTCGGTCAGCGTCACTTTCGTCGTCGAAATTGTTCCGACAGTAATTGCGGTCTGACGGGCCATCGTCACCTCGATTTAGGCCGTCGTCCAGGAGCGTGTAATCGTGTGCGATGGCGAGTAGCTCCTCCATGGTTTTCAGCTGTCTGAGGAGGAGAGCCTTTTGGAGGTCTCGGCCACGTGGTTGGACCAGGCCATCGATGAATGCTTCGACAGCTGTCTCCTGAGAGATCTCTGGTACGCGATTCCACTGGTCCGAGAAGCGCTGAATGAACTGTCACAGGGACTCCTTTGGACGAAGGCGGACCTGCTTCAAGGCGTACTTGGTCCCTGGTTGGACACAAGTAGACTTGAAGTGGTCGACGAAGACTTGGCGGAGCTGCGCCCAGCTGTGGATGGACACGGGTTGTAGCCGGAGCAGCCAGGTGGTGACTGTATTGTTGAGCACAACGGGAGGTAGTTTGCCATGACGTACTCGTCGCCCCCGCTGCTCGGACGGCCACCTCGTAGAGCATGATCCAAGTGGGATGGATCTCGCTTTGCCATCATACGCCCGGATCTCTGAGGTACGGAAATTTTTAGGCCATATGACTGCCTTGAGCTCCTCGGAGAAGGGTGGGATGCCGCCAATGTTTCTGTGTGCTCGGAGGCGCTCATCTATCCGTTCTCGGAGGTCCCGGCGTTCGGGTTGGATTACTTCGTCGTCTTGTCGGCCCTGGTTGCCTTGTTGGCGATTAGGGCGTCGACGACTGTTCTGAGGGCGTGCGCGTCGTGGAGCCTTGCCTGGTTGCTCGACATGGTCATCGTAGTCCCCTCTGTCTTCATAGGCATATCTGCCATTGTAGGATGAATTGTCCCCTCCACTCTCGACTCGCTGCTCACGCCGATTCCGGTTCTGCCGAGAACGGCGGGATCGGTAAGAGCTGGCCATGGAGCCCATGGAACGAAGGTCGTTCACTTGGTCCTCAGCTGCCGCGAGGAATTCCTGAATCTCGTTGAGTCCAGGGGTCTCGGGGGGAAGCTGCTTCAATTTCTCCATGGCCACAGCAATGTTCGCCGTAGGCGTCTCGTTGACCACTGGGTCGCCAGCACCGTCGAACTCAGGGTTGAGGTTGTGATGCCAGGGTCGATGCCGTGGTCCGGCGCCTCCGTTGGGATGGCCCTGCTCAGCAATACGTCGTCGGGCACGATCGTTGTTACGTTCTTCCCTTGCCTGACGCTGGGCGTCTGTCTCGTTCGGAGCCGGGGGCTCATCATTGCTAACCATCAAAATCGTTGGTCCGAAACCAGGCGGATACTTAGGAAAATCCAGCGCGCTGCTGGGTGTCTCTGTCCGGTGGTCGGGAGTGATCGGCGTGTCCTCGGTGGTCGGATTGAGTTCCGTATCCATGAGGTAATCCTCGTCCGAGGAGAGGTAATCGGCGTAGTCGGAGGGGTAACCTGCTAGCAGCTCGGAGATGGTTGGTGAGTCCGGGTTGGCGTCCTGAGATGTGTCTAATTCTCGGATCTCCACCATCCCGATCATGTGCACGGGATTCCTCGGGACAATGTCCTGAATCAAGAGCGCATCGAATTGCTGTTTGATGTCTCTTGTGTATGTCGACGCCGCGTTGTTCAATCCAAAGGACAGATCGGTTGGATCACGTGGTGGAGCAGGTGGATCTATTGCAGGTAACTTGTTTGGCGGAGCACGGCCTTCTTGGTACTGTCGAGCAGGTGCTCGGCAGTTTCATCGTGCCTCGATAAATTCGTTCAACCTGCTGAGAGGAGGAACGTTAACCCTGCGCTGGATCTGCTCGGTCGAAGTCAGGCGGCTGTCCTGGTTGGGATCTAACCAACGGGGACCTCTAACCGACCTGAAGGGAGCTGGTCGAGCAACAGGCTGATTGTCGCCAACGAATTCTGCATTGCTGTGGCGGACAGAACTTCGCCGGCGTGGTCGGACGGGTGTGAAATCAGAAAAGTCTGGTCCCTGGCGGATCAACTCATGCGTGGCCTCAACTAGCTTCGTGATCTCGGCCAACCCGCGACCCTGTTGGTCAATGAGCTCGATCAGATCTGAGTTGTCGATCGGCTTTCTTTTGTAGCAAGATAGCCGATCTACGAGTGCTCGGAGATCTGTTGTGTCCACCGTTGCCGAGGGCAAGGGGGAATCCTGCACGGTGTTGACGGTCGTTAACTCATAAAATTAACCGTCAACTTAGCATGCAAATGGACCTATTCATAAATCTCTACTTCACGCTGTTCCATCTTTCAACTCCCCAAAGTTCAATGGTAGACACTTTGAATCCCGCAGCGACGGGATAATCTAATGTTGATGTCTTGGTTTGAGGCTATGCTTAAAATAATCCATCCTTTTTCCTCGAGACGAGTAAAAGATAAGTAGTTTGTTGACGGTCGTTAACTCATAAAATTAACCGTCAACTTAGCATGCAAATGGACCTATTCATAAATACTTGATAGATATAGGGTTACCACCGACGATAATTCCATGAGTTTTGGTGAATATCTATTTCTGCGGGTGACAAATGAAAACTACCCAAGATGGCCCACATGTCGGGTTTACATAGAGAGAAAGACCGAACGGGTGAAAAAGTATAATCTAGAAGACTCCGAGAAGGCGACACCTGAAACTCCGGGGCCCACTCGCACCGGCGAGGTTCGGCCGACTCCCCAGCTCCACCAATCGGGTGGAGTCTCGCGGATCCCGCCTCCACCGACTTTGAAGATCAATAATTATCGTCCATTTAGGTCGGTTTGATCCGAGGGCTGTGGTTAATCCTAGGGGGCTATATAAGCAGAGCCCCGGCCCCGGGTGAAACCCTAATTCATTCTCCTATTCATTCAAGACTTCAATCCGAGAGAGAGAGTTAGATAGAGAAGGGTCCTCGAATGGATCTATCTCTATAGGGTATTAGTATCAAGAGAGATTGAGAGAGTATAGAGTGGAGGTAGATTTGGAGGAAGCCCGGCTGTCGGTGTCTCCTCTCCAATGTATCTCGGGATCAAGTCTCCTAACCCGAGGCTTGGTTTCGAATCATTCGGCAATTCAACTTCTAATACTAGTAAGTTCGTTGTTATTATTGTTCTTTGGTTTACAAGTTTACTTTATTCGATTCGCGTTGGGAATAGAGTAATCGTTCTTTAGCATAAGCGTGGTGCTTAGGCTAGGTTCACTTGTAGATGCTCCCTATTCGGCCGGAACCGTGGTAGTAGTAAGGGAAGTGACAATCCCTTTATTACCTTTGTAATCCACTTCCCGTTGGTAGGTAAGGTAGGTCCTTTGTGCCCGGTTTAGCATCCTCTCGTGGTGTCTATTCCTCGGTACCCCCTTAGAACAGTAGTCTCAAAGCTTGCCATAGGTTAGAAGAAGACTGACGAAGGAGTTCTCTCTATATCGCTTAATTCTCACTTGACTAGCAACAGGGGTAGTAGTAAAGATCGGGTTAGTCTATTGCACGTTTTCTCTTAGCGGATAAAAACAAATACGATACTCGGGACTTATCTCCCGGGTGAAGTGCTCACCGATATCCGTGCGCTTGCGGATTATTTCTCTTGATTCTTTCGTGTGCGTATCTAGTGTCAACAAGCATTTTACGGCGCCGTTCTTGGGGAGAAAGACGGTCTGCTTAGATAACCTAAATCTTGCTCTACCTTGTACCTATACTTTTATCTTTTTTTTCACTTTACTTTTCCGTACATTTTATCTTTTTCTATCCTTATGGATAACTCAAATTCCATTCCTATCTTTCAATTTTCTCGCACCCACGGAGACCAACCTAGTGCCACATGAGTCATCACAACCTATCCAAACACCTAGCTATAGGCCGAGTCCGCGGTTGATTGCATTGGTCCAAAGCCTATCCTTTTCGGGAGAAGGAGACGAAAACCCTTACCTTCACATTAGAGACTTTGAGCAAACATGTGACTGTCTTCGCATAGAGGGCATGTCCGACAAAACCCTCCGTTGGAAGCTATTTCCTTTCTCATTAAAGGGAAAAGCTAGACAATGGTATGATAAAGCCGTAGGTAAGCGGCAAGGAGATTGGGGGTCCTTACGCTCCAACTTTTGCCTAGATTTCTATCCCATCTCCCAAATCGTTGACCTTAGAGTCAAGGTTCGACTATTAAGCAAGAACCCGAAGAATCTTTGGCCTCATCCTGGAATCGTTTTACTACACTTTTAGCATCGGCCCGGACCTTAGTCTACCGAGATCCCATTCTTTTACAACACTTTTATAAAGGTCTCGAGTAGAGACAAGTAGAAAATTGCTCGACACAACTTCGGGAGGATCATTCTTGCATATCTCTGTGAGAAAGCAAGATCAATCCTAGACCAAATCCTATCCAAAGTGAATTAGACTACCTCCTAGAAGTAGAACCTCAAGTAGCTAAAGACAAACATTTGCCGAGATACACCATCCACCTCGCCTAATCCATGTCTTGAGCAAGACAAGGAAGACATTCCACTTCCCGATTTTATGCTAGATATTGAACCTGATCTGTTTTTCGATTTTGGAAACATCTTCAACTATCACAAGGTGAAGAAACCACAAGGCAAATATCACCCAATAAAGCCATGCAATATTGATGAGGATATTCCAACAGGAAAAACCTCAGGAGAGTTAGTGTCTGTCATGAGCAATGAGTGGTTAGAAGAGTCAGAGCTTTCCTCTGAAATAATTCGGTTGGATTCATCTTCTCTTCCCATTCATTGCATGATTAGTAATGATCGCATAGACGCTCTCTACAATCCAGTTGTGGGTATAAATATCATGTCTACTACACTAGCAAAATATTTACAAAGAAACATGACATTGACCCCAACAGTGAAGTTCATAAGAAATCTTTCAAGACAAATTCTTCCTTGTTTAGGAATCCTACATGTCCTACCACTCCGGGTAGAAGGAACCCCTGTCCACTTAAGCTTTTATGTCTTTGACATAGGGGATTTCCACCGTTGATAGGACAACCCTTTAGCGTTCTTTATGAAGGACAAACCGGGAAGCTAAACATTTGTTTAGGCAAGAAACTCCGGTTTGCAATGTCCATTTCACACTCTTTAAATGCTAGGACCGAGCCCCATCCACATTATGATCCGTTGGAGGAATTTAGAGCGACCTCTCTAGAATTCCTAGTTAAACCGAATTAGAAGACGAAGCTAGATTCTTCATAGAAGAAGAAGTGACCCTTCGAGAATGAACCATTAGACGAGTTTACCCTACCACCTAGGCCTCCTATTGAGTTCAAACCTTTACCGGCCGGTCTTAGATATGCCTTTCTAGGAAATGATCCAGACACTCCTGTCATCATAAGTGATACTCTCACTCGGGAGGAGCGAGACTTTTCGCTTAATGGCTGTCCTAGAAAAACATAAAAAAGCTTTTGGCTACTCACTCCGGGACCTCAAAGGAATTAGTCCCGCCCTTTGTACCCATCGCATTCCCACAGATCCCAATATTCCACCATCTAGAGAACCCCAACGTAGACTCAATAATGCGATGAGGGAAGTTGTTAAGAAAGAAGTTTTAAAACCGTTGCACGCCGGGATTATTTACCCCGTGCCACACGGTGAGTGGGTCAGCCCCTGTCCAAGTTGTGCCTAAAAAGGGAGGCATGACTGTTGTCCAAAATGAGAAGAATGAGTTAATCCCACAAAGAACCGTCACAGGATGGCGAATGTGCATAGATTATAGAAAGCTTAATAAGGCAACAAGAAAAGATCACTTTCCTTTGCCTTTCATTGATGAGATGCTAGAGCGATTAGCCAACCATTCTTACTTTTGCTTCCTTGATGGATATTCTGGATATCATCAAATCCCTATCCATCCTAATGATCAAAACAAAACAACCTTTACATGCCCTTATGGAACCTTTGCTTATCGTAGGATGTCTTTTGGGTTATGTAATGCACCACTTCTTTTCAAAGATGTATGATGTCTATATTTTCGATATGATTGAAAAGATTATGGAAGTTTTCATGGATGATTTTTCTGTTTATGGAAAAACTTTTGATGAGTGCCTTGTAAACATAGATCGAGTTTTGCAAAGATGTGAGGAAAAACACTTAGTCCTTAATTGGGAAAAGTGTCATTTCATGGTTAGAGAAGGAATAGTGCTAGGACACTTAGTGTCCGAAAGAGGCATCGAGGTAGATAGAGCCAAAATAGAAGTTATTGAACAACCGCCTCCTCCTATCAATGTGAAAGGAATTAGAAGTTTCCTTGGTCATGCTTGGTTTTTATCGTAGATTCATAAAAGATTTCTCTTACATCGCTAGACCTCTTACCCGCTTATTGGCTAAGGATGTTCCTTTTGACTTTGATGATGCCTGCTTACAATCATTTGAGATCCTTAAGAAAGCGCTCATCTCTGCTCCAATCATTCAACCCCCGATTGGACTTTACCTTTTGAAATTATGTGTGATGCAAGTGACTATCTTTGTAGGAGCAAAGTGTTAGGACAGACTAAGGATAAGACGCATCATGCAATAGCTTACGCTAGCAAAACTTTGACTGGACCTCGGCTTAATTATGCTACCACTTGAAAAAGAGCTCCTAGCTATTGTCTTTGCTATTGATAAGTTTAGATCCTACTTAGTGGGTGCCAAAGTGATTGTTTACACCGATCATGCTTTGCTTTAAAATATTTGCTCACTAAGAAAGATGCTAAACCTCGTTTGATAAGATGGATTTTATTACTCCAAGAATTTGATCTAGAAATAAAAGATAAAAAGGGAGTAGAAAACTCGTTGCCGATCACTTGTCTAGAATGCGGTTTGAGAAACCACAGGAACTACCCATCGACGACGCACTCCGGGACGACATGCACTATGGAATCAACGAGATCGACCCCCGGTATGCGATATTGTTAATTTTATGGTTACGGAGTTACGTACCAACAGGAGGCAACAAAAGGAAACTTATCCAGGAGAGTCGTACTCACATATGGGATGAACCCTACCTCTTCCGGGTATGCTCTGATGGCTTGCTCAGAAGATGTGTGCCAACTGAAGAAGGAATCAAAATCATCGAAAGATGCCACTCATCACCATATGGAGGCCATTATGGGGTGTTCCGTACACATGCGAAGATTTGGCAATGCGGATTTTTCGGCCAACAATGTATGAAGACACAAAAGATTTCATTCGGAGATGTGGTCCTTGTCAAAGACATGGCAACATTAACTCAAGAGATGCCATGCCACTTATCAACAACCTTCGAGATCGAGCTCTTTGATGTCTCGGGGAGTTGATTTCATGGGACCATTTCCACCGTCAAAGAAATGTGAATACATCCTCGTAGCAATGGACTACGTGTCCAAATGGGTCGAAGCTCGCCATGCAAAAGGCGATAGCTCAAGCTCTAAGAAGATGTTCGAAGAAATAATATTCCCAAGATTCGGTGTCCCAAGGATAGTCATAAGTGATGGAGGATCACATTTCATCGACAAACGCTTTGAGCAATACTTATTGAAGCATGGAGTACGCCATAATGTTGCTACTCCGTATCATCCTCGACAAGTGGCCAAGCGAGACATCAAATAAGCAAATCAAGAATATTCTTCGAAGACAGTGAATGAAATGGGAACTGCATGGAAGGACAAGCTTCCCGATGCACTATGGGCATATCGAACGGCATACAAGACACCTATTGGGATGTCACCATATCAACTAGTCTATGGAAAGACTGCCACTTACCGGTAGAGCTAGAATTCAAAGCTCACTGGGCCATCAAGAAGTGGAATATGGATCTAGAAGCGGCGGGAGAGAAGAGGAGGATGCAAATCTCGAATTAGAAGAATGGAGAGAGAAAGCCTATCACAATGCCAAGATATACAAAGAAAGAGTGAAAAGATGGCACGACAAGAGAATCAAGATCAAGGAGTTCACACCCGGAGACAAGGTATTACTTTTTAATTCCGGGGTCAAACTCTTCGGGCAAGGAAAGCTTCGAAGCAAATGGGAAGGACCGTTCGAAGTAGTAAGCTCATCATCGCATGGAGCCGTTACGCTTCGCAACAACGAAGGTACGATATTCAAGGTAAATGGTCAACGCCTTAAAATATTTTTAGAGCCCATTGAGGAAATAGGTGAAATAGATGAATTAAACTTCTTTCTCAATTAGGTAGTTGGGCCCGACCTTTTTACTTTTCGTTTTTCGGGGTCCAGGGTATTTTTCCGAATGACAAAAATACGCTAAATAGGTTGCTAAAAGCCCTGGCAGGGGGGTCCACCTACCAGAGTCGGCCGCCCCATAGGGGGAGTCGGCCGACCCATGGACTCCCCCATTCGCCGCCAGATTTTGCACTCGTGATCCTTCCATACTCTTCCTTCAGGAATTTTTGCCGATTAGGGTTTTTGAGATCACGTTGACGCGTTATTCCTTTGGAGATTCCCTTTAGATGCCCTTTAGATGCCTCTCCACCCCCCTATATAAAGAAGCCCAGCCTCAGGCCAACCTCATTCCATCTAAAGCCTCCTCCTCCTAGCATCAAGCTTGCTACGCAGCAATGGCGAAGCCAGAGCCAGAGAATTTAGATAGGAGATTGATCCGCTTCGGGATTGATCTCAACACCATCCCAAAGGAGGAGCCTAAGTCCAAGGCCATCGTTCTTGCTGAGCCAAAACCCCTAGCCTCTATCCCTCCAAAACCTCAAGCTTACAACCATAGCTACTTCGCCCAACCAGGCATCGCCGCACCCAAGCCCTTGCTCCTAGATGGACCTCCACCAAAGGGTCCTATTGTGAAGCTCCCAGAAGGCACCAAGATCCTCCCTCCTAAGCACAATGAGATGCTTATGGGAGTAAAGACCAACAAGCAAGGGGAGATCGTCTGTGCTAAGTATAGCACTAGAGAGCGCTCGTATTTCGAGGGAGTCCGTGCTCACCCGAGCAAAGTGAAGTTGGTCCCTCCAAAGGAAGCCCCAAAAGCAGCTCTCGCCGCCTCAGAAGCTCCAAGGAAGCGTCGCAAGACCATTGCAGACTTAGAGACGGAGCTAGAAACTCAGCGCGACATTATTATATCTCTGCAAAACTGCCAGCGTGTCCAGAGCAGTAGCATTGTCACTCTCATAGATAGACTTCGTGTGTTAGAGAAGAGGACGGATAAGTTAGAAAAGAAGTTAGACGCTCTAGAGAAGCGAGTTGATTAGATGAGATTTATCTTAGCATCAGAAAGGCCTAGTGTGCTTAGATTAAAAGTTTTAGTTTGCAAGAGTGCTTAGTTAGAGTTTAGTTCGATCTTAGTTCCTTTCAATACTTGTAATCCAGGCCTTAATGAAGATGAAATAAAGTTTTCTAGTTATATTTATTATTGCATATGTGTTGCCTCTTTTGTCTCCACCTTGTTGTGAATGAAGATAACAGGAATCTAGTGTGGGGGAGGCAACCGACGACGAAACTAACGGATATCAGCGAATCAGCAAAAATATTTGAGAACATACGACATAAAGATCACGCACGACGAAGCGGACCCTGAGGGGCCACCTGCCAGAGTCGGCCGCCCCATACATAGGGTCGGCCGCCCATGGGCTGGGCCCAGTTGGCTCCAGCTTTCGTCCACGATCAGGTTTGCTTCCCTACGTTCCAAATTTTATACCGATCACGTTTTTCCGATTCGTTTGGGGAACACTTTGAATTAAATCACCTGATATATATACTGAGAAGGTAGATTATTTTAATCATGACTACAAGATAGACTCACACCATGATAATTCCTGGGAATCCCTGTTGCTGTTGGGAACGTATTTTATAGGGACCCCATTTTACTTAAGTTGTTGAGGACAGTGATATAGCATGGACCATGAGAGCCCGATTTCTTTATATCTAGTTGCTTGGAGAATTTCTTTTCGAAAATCTTAAAATGTTAGCTATACTTCTCCTCTGTGGTTATAAATGCCTACGAGCCTCATCGACAAAATTCTGAAAGACCAAAGACATAAGCTTTTATTTGTGTTGAGAATAGTCTTGGCGGTATTAGAGCCTTAGAGAAGGGTCTCTTACTCATATGATCAAGTGCACTTACACCCACATATATATCTGCTGCTCCTACACTGGGAGTACGCAAAAACATGCTTTCCGCCATTCATCCATCTCCTACACTGGGAGAAGGATACATTCACTTTCTAGGATTTCTATATGTTCCAAGGATTATTATCATCGTCTAGTATGTGCAAGAAGATTATTATTGTCATCATCATCATCATGTTCAAGAAAGTTATTGTGTCCAAGATTGAGGCATGGGCTATGCAAAAATATTGTTATTATTGAAAAAAAAAAGAGAAGAAAAAAGAAAGAAAAGAAAGAAAGAGATAGCCCATGAACTCCAGTTATTCTGATCCCAAGAGAAGGAAGTTCAAAGAAGCTCAAAGAGTTATTTAGAAGAAATCAATTCATCATTCAAGAGAAGAGTGTGCAAGAGAGGGAAGGAGCATTATTATCATCAATTTAGCCACCAAATATTCCACACACTTGCACACACTTGATCTAGAGTAAGGTCCCCCTCTCCTTAGTTCCCGTTTTTGACTAATCAATATGCACAAGAAAAAATGCTATTCCTTGAAATACCTTAAAACTCCACATAAGCCTTAGTAGAATAGGAGGCATACCCTTTCACATGCCTCAAGTGAGTTCCAAAAATACTACATACATTGAGAGATTTGAGTGCTCTATACATAAATGTGAGTTCTACAAATACCACATATAAAGAGTGATTCGAGTGTGCTACATGATGGAGAAGGGTAAGCTAAGTTTTTCTTTGCAAAAATATTATAAAAACTCTGAGTGACAGGATTGATAGAAGAAGGATCTCTACTTCACGCTGTTCCATCTTTCAACTCCCCAAAGTTCAATGGTAGACACTTTGAATCCCGCAGTGCAGGTATGATCAGGGATAATCTAATGTTGATGTCTTGGTTTGAGGCTATGCTTAAAATAATCCATCCTTTTTCCTCGAGACGAGTAAAAGATAAGTGTGGGGGAGTTTGTTGACGGTCGTTAACTCATAAAATTAACCGTCAACTTAGCATGCAAATGGACCTATTCATAAATACTTGATAGATATAGGGTTACCACCGACGGAATTCCATGAGTTTTGGTGAATATCTATTTCTCGGGGTGACAAAAAAACTACCCAAGATGGCCCACATGTCGGGTTTACATAGAGAGAAAGACCGAACGGGTGAAAAAGTATAATCTAGAAGACTCCGGAAGGCGACACTGAAACACAGGGCCCACTGCACCGGCCGGTCGGCCGACCAGGAGGGGGAGTCGGCCGACTCCCCAGCCACCAATCGTGGAGTCTCGCGGATCCCGCCTCCACCGACTTTGAAGATCAATAATTATCGTCCATTTAGGTCGGTTTGATCCGAGGGCTGTGGTTAATCCTAGGGGGCTATATAAGCGAGCCCCGGCCCCCGGGTGAAACCCTAATTCATTCTCCTATTCATTCAAGACTTCAATCCAGAGAGAGAGAGTTAGATAGAGAAGGGTCCCTCGAATGGATCTATCTCTATAGGGTATTAGTATCAAGAGAGATTGAGAGAGTATAGAGTGGAGGTAGATTTGGAGGAAGCCCGGCCGTCGGTGTCTCCTCTCCAAGTGTATCTCAAGGGATCAAGTCTCCTAACCCGAGGCTTGGTTTCGTAATCATTCGGCAATTCAACTTCTAATACTAGTAAGTTCGTTGTTATTATTGTTCTTTGGTTTACAAGTTTACTTTATTTCCGCTTCGCGTTGGGAATAGAGTAATCGTTCTTTAGCATAAGCGTGGTGCTTAGGCTAGGTTCACTTGTAGATGCTCCCTATTCGGCGGAACCGTGGTAGTAGTGAGGGAAGTGACAATCCCTTTATTACCTTTGTAATCCACTTCCCGTTGGTAGGTAAGGTAGGTCCTTTGTGCCCGGTTTAGCATCCTCTCGTGGTGTCTATTCCTCGGGTACCCCCTTAGAACAAGTAGTCTCAAAGCTTGCCATAGGTTAGAAGAAGACCGACGAAGGAGTTCTCTCTATATCGCTTAATTCTCACTTGACTAGCAGCCCAGGGGTAGTAGTAAAGATCGGGTTAGTCTATTGCACGTTTTCTCTTAGCGGATAAAAACAAATACGATACTCAGGACTTATCTCCCGGGTGAAGTGCTCACCGATATCCGTGCGCTTGCGGATTATTTCTCTTGATTCTTTCGTGTGCGTATCTAGTGTCAACACATGGCGGGTGCTGCGACCGGCGGCGAGGTGGTTGGCGCTGTGGCCAGGTGAGCGGATGGTGCTGAGACCATCTGCACGGTGGGCGGTGCTGGGACCGTCTGCCCATTGGGCGGTGCTGAGACCGGCCCGGATGCTTCTACGGAGGCGAGGGGCGCCGCCATCTTGGTGGTCCAGGAGACCGATCCAAAGGTGAAGGCACTGCTGGCCTCGAGATCCATGGAAGCGGGGAAGGAAACCATCTGGATTGCCTTGAGATCGAAAACTCCAGCCCCTACCTGGCGCGCCGCTGTCGATTACGGATAACCGGCAGTCCACCACGGGGTATCCCACGGCGGTGAGTTTCGGTAAGGCGTGTTACGATCTACAATCTGGACGTTCGAGAAACAAGACAAACCAAGGACAACCAGGTTTACCCAGGTTCAAGCCGCTCGGAAGCGTAATACCCTACGTCCTGCTTCTCGTGTTATACTGTATGATCAAGTGTCGGATTACAATGAAGCGCTAAGCTCTCTAGGTTAGGATGCCAGAGAATAGCCTGCCTTCTAGGGGGGTCCTTGGCCGCTTTATATAGCCGAGCAGCCAAGGGTACACGTAATGTGGTCGGTTATATCAAGTCGTGCCCTAGGAGGACTCTTATCTGACCTAACCGACTAAGTCTACTTGCGGGACAAGCATCCTTGTGCGCGATCCGCCTCCCGGTCGGTTGCGGACCACGAAATCGTCTTGAAGTCCAGCCCACCAGCCTGGTCGGTAATGGGCTGGGTCTTGTATGGTCTAGGCCGTCTTGCCGAGCAGCCCTGGAACTGTCCATGGTGGTATACCAGATTTATACCCCCCACAGGACAGGGAAAAATTAAGGCATGGCTATTAAATTTTTAACAAATGAAACAGCATGCTACAGTGGATATCAAACAAGCTTAGGGTATGGCAGTGGCCCTCAGGTTCAAAACATTGTCACTTATTAAAGTTCTAATGTTGTCTATACATGACAAGAACAGGTAGACCCAAGATAAGGAGGTTACTACTGTGGGTTACTCAAAAATATGATAGAGAAAAGACTATACACAATTGCGATTCTTCGTGACACCCGTGGCAACGCGCGGGGGGCCAGCTAGTATCTGCAGACACTTGTAGTAAAGACGCGTCTGTAGTAAGAGGCCATATTATACAGACACATGTTAACCTGCAGATGTGTGTTTCAAAGACATATGTAGTTAGATGGACGGACACGTGTTAGCTTGCAGACGCTGTTGTGAAGATGCGCCTGTAGTATTCGTAATTGCAGCAGACACGAGCTTCACTATACATGTCTGTGCTATTGGTAGACGTGTGCGTTAGGAAGGCGCGTCTGTAGTAACTAGAGTACTTGTCGTGTGGACTTAGCCATTGCAATTGGCAGGTGCTAATTGGCAAGTTGGACATCACAGAGCGCGTGCGGCGGCCATGGGCGCGCACGGCGTTCGCTTGTGCCTCACAACCGCATGGCCGCCGAGGGTGCACGCGCCAGCCAAGGGCATGCACGCTCGTGCATACACTGTGCGCGCGCTCGTGACCAAGCTGCAGAGGGGGGCGGCAGCCGGCGTGCGCATCTCTGCCGCCAACCGCGCTACTCAATTTCCATCCTCCGGCTCGGCCGTCGCCATTGCCATATATCGCCATCCTCCAGCAGTACTTCAATTCGTCTTCCTGCAGTGTCAGACGACTTTCAAAGCTCAGCTCAGCAAGAACTCGTGAAAGCTAGCATATTCGATGAGCACGATGTGGCTTCATATTATGTTCGGATCTCTCTTTTTTGCTACTTAAAAAACGGTCCTTATTATTATCAATGCTTCAACAAAAGCCCAGTTTTAATTTCGGTGTGATCGATGAGCATGCACAAGGATTTGACCGGTCATGCCTCCTCGATCAAGCCTCACTTGACTACCTCTCAGGCGACATGCTCCATTATGCCACCAAAGAGTTCCGGTGAACACACAAACAACAGCATAGAGATATTTAGATTAGTCATGGTTGGCACATTAATTTCTGGTTCGTTAGGTTTTTTGTGGTGGAAATTGCTCATCTGCCGTGGGTTCAAGTTCTCGACTTGGCATGCCATGAGTGCTCATATTTTCCTAAATTTATTTCATGATTTACCAGCAACTATGTTTTTGATGGTAGGCGACGTCCTCGTCCACAGCGAGGCGTCTGTGCTGACATCATTAATTTCAAGATCTGTCAGCCCAGTCCTTCGAAGATGCTCATAGGCGCAAGGTTTGCGCACGTGTGTTTATAGGAGGGGTGTGTGTGCGCGCGCGTGTTGTAGGCATCAGTGTTGTACTATTTAATTTAATTCTAAAAACAATTTTGGTGCACCTCACTGAAGACTTTACCGAGTGTGGTTCTTAATCATTTTCGGAATGGCTAAGTCCAAATTTGTGTAATAAGACAACCAACACTTTTAGTACTTAGAATTTTCAAACATTACATAAAGGTTTTCACTTGCATAGTTTTCGCACCACTCAATCTAAGTGTACTCTCAAATTAGATCTCACCTAGTGGCACTAGATAATTGCTTAGCAAATACACTTGCCCCTCTTATAGCACTACTATACAGATCTTTCTTCAGGCGGGCATTATGTACGCCTTGTTCAAAACGCCTATGTCAATCTCAATTAATGCATGCGGCTAAAATGCCTATATGCAGAAACAAGGATAACCAAGGTGGCCAAAGTGCCCATCTTCATAAATGATTTCAGAAAAATAAAAAAAGCTCACTGGGAGGCTAGTATTCGAGCCCATTGACAAGCCCGATTGCTGCTCGTCGTCATTGCAGAGATCCACCCCGCACGTGTTGCCAGGTACTTCAACCGCTCTGCCGGGATGAATCGGTGCCACCACGAGATTCGCTTGGAGGAGCGCAACTAGCACTGCAGCAAGATTCATTGGGCCACAATGAAGGGCTGGGAAAACCATGCACGCGGAAGGAAGGGCCAGGAGATCCGCACATGCCTAGAGCCTCGGTGGAGCCAGATCCACCGCTAGCATTGTCGATGGTGAGAGAGGGAGTGCCGAAAGAGAGAGAAGAGGGTGAGAGAGGAGAGAGGCATCGCGTGGGCGTGTGAGAGAGAGCTCGGCGCCGTGTGAGCCCGAGAGAGGGGTGACAATAAAAACACTAAGTAGCTAGGCGTGTCTATATTTATACTTCCGAGCCCGATACTAGGCTGCGATATGGGGTCAACAAATTGGTAATGGGCTTTGTCTTTTAACGGAGGCCTGCCTCTTAAAATGGCCACCAATTTTAGAGGCAGACCCTTAAGAGGTCTACCTTCATAAATAGTTTTAGGTGGCACACAATGTTCTATTATCTCTGTAAATGGAATGTTTGCCCCCATAAACCCTCAGGTATTTAGGAGAATGTTGAATTTTTTGTCCGCCTCTGTTAATGGTTGGGCAACGTCTCATCATATCATTTTTGACTTTATGTAGTTTGACTATATAGTCTAAACTCAGTCAAAGAACTCTACAAACCTTAGGTTGGTGAAAAGAAATGGCCTACAAGCATAATGTTTCCTTGCACACGTTTCCCTTTCATATCCATTGTCATGACCGCAAGCATCGATTTCTCCTTATCATCAAATCCATCTCCACGGTCATCTTCACATGAAATTCACAAATTCATCTTCACTTGACCGTGTCTTCACCTAATTGACCCTTCCACCATCACTCCATCAAGCCACTTGATATCTTCACAAATAATCATCACTTGGCTTGATCTTCTCAAGTGATACAGTCCACTTCATAGCTTCGTATGGCTTTCATAGTTCACTGACCTTAGCCTTGCCCGCTCTTCACCATTCCTTGGTTGTGGTGCCAAGCCCTCTACTCCAATTTGACCACCTCGTTAACCCGTTGTGTTTCGAGCCTCATGCTTGCCCCTCACGTTGCATGATCCATCATAGCTAAGTTTTGTCTTGATCTTCATCATCTTGCCATACGAGACTGTCATATCCCATCATTTTCAATATGTCCATCACTCGCATATCATGTTCATCAACTCTCCACTAGTTGAACATTTCACCTCGCATGTTTGCATGCCATCTCTCACCCCATGACCTTGTAGCTCAACGTGCTTTTGGGCTAATCATTTGCTCACCTTATATGAAGCTTTATTAGTCCACCTAAGATTATCACTCAATTACCAAAACTAGATTACAACTTTGAGCCAGCAAGTAGAGTCTTACACTTGTGCACCGTTGGTCACGGGAAACAAGTGCCATCATGCAAGGAAGTGGGCCCCAAAAAACCCTGATCACTCGTACACCCAAGCAGATGTCGTAGATAGGTGGGCAAAAACTCCTGTCAAAGAGCCCAAGTGAAAAAAAAACCAGCCCACCTCACACCACATTTGTGGCACGGCCTTGGTTTGGCTTGGCGCACGCTCGTGTGGCACATACTCGTCTCTCTTAACTTAAGAACTAGCACATAAGGCACATATTTGAGTTGAGAGCCTATTTAGTTCCACATGACTAAAACTAAAATTGACTAAACTTTAGTCCCTTTTAGACTAAAGAGTCAAATAGAAGGACTTAAATGTTACTAAAACACTTTAGTTGCATGCATACACTTTAGTCACTCAAGATGGACTAAGAAGGGACTAAAACATTTTAATCCACTTTAGTTTTAGTTAGGGAACCAAACAAGCCCTGAGTCACTATTTTTGGGACCATTACTTTAATGCACCTAGCATTTAATATATGGCCTTAGGCTTTTATTTGATTTAAATAAATAAAAATAGGCCAAACTCAACTAAAATCCAACAATTCCAACAAAGACATGGAAGCATATATGATTGATGAAGAATAAATCAGAGACTCCTCATGAAAACAAAAGGAAAAATGAATCAGATAGGGAGAAAGAAGAGAATGGTCTGAGGAGACGTACTGTTAATTACTACATGGCCGCTGTGGAGGTATAAACTCCATATACCCTAACGGCCTAGTTTGGGCCGACACGCTATCATCAGGCCGGCCCATCAAGCTTCAAGACCGATCGGCTCGGTGCGGGCCGGACAAACTAAAATAGGCAAGAATATCGAAGACCGACAAGGAGGACAAGACCTAGCTGAGATAGGAAAGTTTAGACTTGTAAAGTATGTAAACTTAGTACCAGATAGGCTAGTTCCGACTTGTAACCTTGCTCCCCGTGATATATAAGGAGAGCAAGGACCCCCGTGCCAGGGGGAGAATCTGGCATAACGCACAGACTCATACATCCACATCATAATCGAAACAGAGAGCAGGACGTAGGGTATTACGCTTCATAGCGGCCCGAACCTGGGTAAACCTTGTGTGATTGCTCCCTGTTTACGTCTTGCTCGCAATCTCGTGCGCCTTCCGCCAATCCATTACCGGTCAGGGCATACCCCTGGTCGGACTATCGCCGATATTTCGTCGACAGTGGCGCGCCAGGTAGGGGGTGCGCACCGAGATTTCACGTCGATCAAGATGGTTTCCTTCCCGGCTTCCATGACTTTCGAAGCTGGCCTCACCTTCACCATTGGGACGATGACCTGGACAACCGCTCCAGACACCTCATACATCGAGAGTCCGCCCTCGATCCTAGCTCCACAAAGCGATGAAGGTACAGATCCTTTGTCTTCTCAGCACGAAGCATCACCACCGAAGCTCGAGTTATCAGAACTCCAGCCTTTTCTTCTAGGCACCAACCAGCCACCAGATGAAAATTGGGCCGATCTGTTCAAAGCAACTCATGATCAACAGGATAAGCTCATAGAGTTTTTTGCTCAATTTGGATCCATCCAGATTGAATCAAAGCAAAAATCATCTACTATCCTTCAACAAACCGAGCGCGAGCAGGGCGCCCAGGAAAAATCAACAGATCACAAGATCCTAGACCCAAGAACTGCATCACCGTTTCCATACGGGTTGCCAAACACCGCCACTTTGTTCAATCACCAACTTTTGGCAGACTACCGCAGAGACCATAACCGGATCCTTGATCCACGTTCGACATGATCAACTATACCTTTGACGCACCCGCAGACATGTTGTTAACCATGTACGTCTCGAAGAAGCCACGGATGATCAATCTCCGGAGAAGACACGTGATGTCACCCCGATACACCCGAGATTCGACGATTATTACAATATCTTAGAGCTCTCGGGATCGGTACACACAAGGTAATCTATTCCGATAACGAAGAAGAGATACGGTCCTTGCAACATCCCGCCGCCAAGTATACCGATACAACGCCGATCTACCACTCATCGCGCTCCGACCGGAGGAACCCGAACAAATCTTATCGAGGTCCACAACCCGACCACATCCACCCAAGAGCCGCAACAGTTCCCACCATTCCCTCCCAGTCTAGGGAATGCAGTATGCCACGTTAGTGACAACGAGATCACCATCAACGGAGAAACCGACGAACAAAGACAGTAACGAGAAGGTCGAAACGTAGATCGTGAACAACGAAGGCAAAACGAGGCTGCGGTCCAGGCAGCAGCCGACCAGGATCGCGTGGTCGGACGACGCAGGAATTTTCGATGAAATCTTGCCGACGACTTCGATCTTGTAGGCGAACGACAAGTCCACACAACCCCAAGCGCCAATCTGGCGATTGCCATTGACCGTCTCAAAACGGCCAACGTCCCTCAAACACCCCAAATCGAGGAAGCAATTGATCTCGTTAGTAGCCGCCAAAGCTCAAGTAAATCACATGAGAGAACAAGCACTTCCGGCCATGTCTCTCAGAAGTCACAGGCCACGTAGCTTCTACAGCAATCGCATCCCGGATTCTAGGGAGGGAGGTGCCGATAACAATAACTACGACGACGACAGAGAAAGTTGTGGGAACTTTCCTCACAATAGGTTTTACCAAAGGCGCAACGCCAGAGGAAGACAAATCAATAACAGAGACAACAGAGATTATGGTCAACCCTTCAATCACCATCATGACGAACAATATGATGACAATGACCTCCGAGCAGTCATCAATAACCGATACCGAGCTCACATGGATGCCTCGGGACCAAAGCCTTATTCGGCTACCCTACGAGAGGTAGTCGGCCCAAAAGTTTCGGGATACCGAGACATCAAAACATACGATGGCAAGGTCGACCCGAGCATTGGATCCTCTTATATGAAGTAGCCGTACGAGCAGGGAGGGGATGAACACGTCATGGCCAATTACCTCCCTATCGTACTCGACAGTGGGCCGAATAATTGGTTATTACGACAACGAGAGGGGTCGATTCACGGCTGGCCTCAACTACGACATCTCTTCATCGAGAACTACTGAGAATAACATGCCAAAGCAGCTGGCACTAAGTACGATCTAGCAAAGATCGTCGATTACCCGAATGAACCACTACGTCACTACATACGACGCTTCTCGGTCTGGACAACAAATTCCGGACATATCGCAGCCGAAGTCGTGTCCCTTTTCGTACAGGGGATTACGACAACCCGGAAATATTGATCTACGAAAAGAACTTTTGAGAAGACAACCCACTACAACCGACGAGATGTTCGAGAATAGCCCGAGAATTCGCTCGCGTTGACGACGCCATGCAACAATTGCCCGAAACCGGACAAGGATACGAAGCTTCGGAAAAACGATGACGAGAAAAGAGATTTGCAACGCAAAGACATGCGCAGAAACGACAGACGTGACAATAACCGTCGCAATGAACGACGGCGCGACAATCGTATACAAAACAATTATAGCGAGACACGAGATCAACGCGTCCATTCGGTACCACCTAGCGAGAAAAGAAGCGAGACTTCGATCCAGAATATGAGAAGATTCTAGGCCGACTGCCCTAAACACCCGGGAAAAGGGCATACCATGGGCGAGTGTCACGGATTCACAAAGAATTTTTAGCGGGGGCAGCCGCCAAGAAACAAAGATTGATAAAACAAAACAAGGAAAAACGACCTGAACAAGGACAAAACCGAGGAAGAAGAAGACAGCGATAAAGACCCTCGACATCAATTCAATGAGGCAAGGTTGGCCATGATCTTCGGCGGCAAGGTTGGCCTCGAAAACTCGCGTGACAAGAAATTACTAAAAAGGAGGATCATGGCGATCACTAAGTCGATGGGGCAAACACGAGATACCAAAGCTCCGGCTGGTCGGAACAACCGGTCACCTTCAACGGGGCCGACATGTGGGCGAATATACCGTACGCCGGGCGCTTCCTTTGGTACTCGATCCAGTTGTCAACCACATACGCATGGAAAGAGTACTCATAGATGGCGGCAGCGCCTTAAACATACTATTCTTACAAGCATTCCGAGAGCTAGGGTTAAAGATCGAAGATCTCGAGCCTTACGACTCACCATTCTGGGGAGTCATGCCAGGCAAACCTTCAATGCCCTTGGGAAAAATAACCCTACCCGTCCAGTTCGGGACAAGACAGCACTTCAGAAAAGATTACATCAGCTTCATTGTAGCTGACTTCGAAGGCGTTTACCACACCATACTCGGTCGACCAGGGATCACGAAGTTCATGGCTGTCCCTCACTATGGATATCTAGTATTGAAAATGCCAACATCAAAAGGCATTCTTTCTCTCAGAGGCAATGTGCTTATGGCCCATGACTGCGAAACAAACGCCTACGCAAGCGGCCGAATTAGTCGACCTCAAAGCTCACATGGAGCAAACATGCCTTGAAGCAAAACAGATACCCGAAGCCGATCTCCGATCCCGCCAAGCGATCTAAAAGATCGCTAACAAAAGCAACGACACAAAGAAAATCGAGCTCATCCCCGGCGATAAAGAAAAAACCGCTCTTATAGGAGCCCATCTAGACGACAAATAGGAAGACGCGCTCGTCCAATTCCTAAGGGACAACATAAGCATATTTGCTTGGAAACCAAAGAGACATGCCGGGCGTCCCAAGGGAAAAGGCCGAGCACTTCCTTAATGTCTCAGAAACCGCCAAACCAATCAAACAAAGATTACGACGGTTTGCTCGCGATAGGAAGGAGGTGATTAGGGTAGAAGTATAAAAGTTATTAGCAGCTGGTTTTATAAAAGAAGTGTATCATCCTGACTGGCTATCCAATCCAGTTCTTGTACAAAAGAAAAATGGCGAATGGAGAATGTGTGTTGATTATACCGATCTCAACAAACACGCCCTAAAGACCCCTTCAAACTACCTCGCATCGACGAAGTAGTTGATTCAACCGCAGGCTGCGAACTGTTGTCCTTTTTAGATTGCTATTCAGGGTATCACCAAATAGCCCTAGCAACTGACGATCAAATAAAAACATCATTCATCACGCCTTTCGGCGCATACTGCTATACGACCATGTCGTTTGGCCTCAAAAATGCGGGTGCAACATACCAACGCGCTATCCAAGAATGTCTTCAAAAAGAAATTTCCGACCAGCTGGTCGAAGCATACGTAGACGACGTAGTCGTAAAAACAAAGGAGAGCGGATCCTTAGTTCCAAACCTAGAGCGAACCTTCGTCGCTTTAAACAAATTTCAGTGGAAATTAAACCCACAAAAATGCATATTCGGAGTACCGTCAGGGATACTACTTGGCAACGTAGTTAGCCAAGACGGCATCAAGCCAAATCCCAAAAAGGTTAATGCAGTTTTAAAAATGACGCAACCTAAAGGCATAAAAGATATCCAGAAACTTACTGGATGTATGGCGGCTTTAAGCCGCTTCATATCAAGACTTGGCGAAAAAGGCCTTCCCTTTTTCAAATTATTAAAGGCCAAGCAAAAATTTGAATGGACAGGCGAAGCAGACAAAGCCTTCTCCGAACTCAAGATGTATTTAACATCGCCACCAGTGCTAACAGCACCTAAAGATGACGAAGAATTATTGCTATACATTGCGGCTACCGATCGCGTGGTCAGCACAGTAATAGTCGTCGAACGACAAGAAGAGGAACACACATATGGTGTACAAAGACCAGTCTACTACATTAGCGAAGTTTTAAACGACTCCAAACAGAGATACCCACACGTACAAAAACTTTTGTACGGGATCCTAATTACAAAACGAAAGTTGCTACACTACTTTGACACATATCCGATCACAATAGTAACAGAACATGCTGTTGGCGATATTCTCCGCAATAAAGACGCCAGTGGTCGGATCATCAAATGGGCAATAGAGCTTAGCCCATACACATTGAAATTTCAAAGCAGAACAACCATCAAATCCCAAGCTTTGGCTGATTTTCTAGTAGAATGGACGGACATGTCCCTACCTCCATTTCAAAACGAAGCCGAACGATGGGAAATGTTCTTCGATGGCTCCCTTAAAATAAAAGGAGCGGGAGCAAAAGGCGTCGTGTTCAAAGCACCAAGCGGTGATACCCTAAGATACGTGCTTTGCGTATCCATTTCAAAGCTTCAAATAATGCGGCCGAATACGAAGCCGCACTTCATGGCCTCAAAATAGCCATCGAGTTGGGCATAAAAAGGCTCCTCGTCTTTGGAGATTCTAATTTAGTCGTCCAAAGCAAATCAACAAAGAATGGGACCGTACTAATGAAAAAATGGAAGCATACGTGGCGAAATAAGGAAGCTGGAAAATAAATTCTATGGTTTGGAATTCACCTATATACCAAGAGAAAAGAACAAACTTGCCGACCAATTATCTAAATTGGGATCCGATAGAGCAAAAATGCCACCTCGACGTATTTGTTCAAGATCTACTATTACCTTCTCATCATACGAGGTAGCACAGAACCACCACAAAAGGAAACAGATTCATCGACGACAAAACTAAAACGAGATGATATCCAAAGAGCATACTTCGGCCCATCTCCGACCAAGCGAAAAACGATCATCGCTGCAATCCGACCAAAGACCTTTCGTAATAAATGCTCCAAGAACAAGATCAGGCAAAAAATCCATAGATAACTCCAAAGTTATTTATCCAAAGAAAAGAAAGCGACAAGACCCCTCAACCGCAAAGGGATGTAACGAGCAAATACCATCAGTGGAACCTTTGGAACAAACCAAAGAGACAAAGCCAGACTGGAGAATTCCCTTTATTCGGTATCTCGTTGATGAGGACACACCGACAGATAAAACAGAAAAACAGCGTCTCATAAGACGCAGTAAACATTATGTCCTAGTCGATGGGCAACTTATGCGCAAAAATGCAAGCGCCGAAGTCTTGCAAAAATGTATTTCCTTCGAAGAAGGAGCAGAACTACTACTACGTATTCACGAAGGGATGTGTGGAAACCATGCAGCATCAAAAACACTGGTCGGAAAGGTGTTCCGAGCAGGTTTTTACCGGCCAACCGCACTCGGCGATGCTAAGAAACTAGTTCAGCATTGTAAAGGTTGCCAATTCTTCGCTAAACAAATTCATGTCCCGGCACATGAGCTTCAAACAATACCAAAAAGATGGCCCTTTTCATGCCGGGGACTAGACATGATAGGCCCATTCAAAAAAGCCCCGGGCGGCTATCAATTTGTCTATGTACTTATAGACAAATTTTCAAAATGGATAGAATATAAGCCCTTAGTCAAGGCAAATGCTCAAAAGGTTGTCGAATTCCTAACGTACGTCGTACATCGTTTCGGCGTACCCAACACCATTATAACAGATTTGGGATCCACATTCACAGGTGGTGAATTTTGGGATGTTTGCGAAGACTTAGGAACAAAAGTGAAATATGTATCAGTGGCTCACCCTCGAGCCAATGGTCAAGTAGAAAGAGCAAATGGGATGGTCATAGACGCCCTACGAAAAAGGTTATACCGAGACAACGATACCCATCCAGGAAGATGGTATCATGAATTACCTGCTGTAATATGGGGACTTCGAACTCAACCAAGCATAAATACCGGCGTCTCGCCTTATTTCATGATATTTGGTGCTGAAGCGGTTTTACCGTATGAAGTGGCATTTGGCTCACCAAGAACAAAAAACTATGACGAGGAAGCCACAAATGAAGTCGAAAAAACTATCATCGATTCGGGAGAAGAGCGCAACTTGGAAACACTCCCAAGAACGGCTAAGTATCTAGCGTCTCTACGACGCTATTACAACAGAATGTAAAAGAAAGACGGTTTGTGGTCGGAGATCTCGTCCTCAAAAGAATTCGAAAAACAGACGACCTCCACAAATTGTCATCTCATTGGGAAGGACCTTTCCTAGTCAAAGCATCACAAGACCAACGACTTATAAATTGTGTACTCTAGACAATCCACCTAGAGATTTGCCAAACTCTTGGCACATAGAACACTTAATTAAATTCTATGCTTAAAGGCAATTGTAATTTATACAATAACAGTACCGCCATCTGTACCAAAGCACACAGATATTTTTACAATACGGTGCCAAGCACCACAGAACTCAATACCACATGAAAAGTTTAAAGTTATTGCTCAGGCACAAGATCTATCTTGTCGGCAATAACACAGCGGTGCCCCAACAAGCCTTCGCAAATCTTTGAGCTTTTCTCGGAGAAGTGTCTCGGGCCGTCCGACTCCAAGCGCTTGAAATCTGCCCGAGGAAAGTGAGATTGCGCAAGAGCTATAACACTCGACGCAATAAAGCGGCTCCCTTTCCCGACAAACTCCTTCAATAAGCGCCATGAACGGCGGCATTGATCCACAACAAATTCGGGAACAAGAAGGGGATTTGTCGGCCTCACTTCACCTCGCGCAAGCACGTAAAAACGAGGCCGCAGATCCACCCGCCATGGATAGATAACGTTCGTCAATTGCTGGTTATCATCCTTCAAAGACACGCCAAATTGCGCCATATGACGCTCATGCGTTTCTACACAAACATAATTTATAAGATACAATCGAGATCAAAACTTCAAACACGAGAAGATAACAAAGGAGAAAAAACGCACCTCGTGCCTCCTTCTCCAAGCGTTCAATTTCTACGCGGGCCTTATTGCTGCCTCATTCGTACGAGCAATTTCAGCAGCCATTAAGGCTTTGTCACTCTCCAATTCTCGCAAAATACTCAATCGGCTACTTATAACTTCTATTAAAATAACAAGTAGCAAAAGCAAAGCAAAACGAACCTTTGTTCTTTTTCAGCAGGGAGTCTTTCTCAAGTTCCCAAAGCTTTTCACGACCTTCATAAACTCGGATTTGCCGACCCAAATCCTCGTTTTGCTTCCGCAGAAGACCGTTTTCACACATGGTCGGCTTGAACTGCTCTATGCAAAGGCGACGTTTTTCAGCAACATCTTCAACAAATTTCGCGAAAGGATCTTTTATAAACACTACAAGATGGGCAAAATACAAAAATCACTAAAGACAAGTACTAACCTTGACACGAGCCCGCAAATCGGCAAACACTTGCTCAAAGCCATCGAAATGGTACCCCGTCAATATCTTCAAAAATGTGCCACTCTCCATCCTCATCCCGACGGGCAACATAGCTGCGGCCGCCAGAATATGGGCACCGAAAGAAGTTCCTCCTCGATCTCTTCCATTATCTCGGGGTGATCTCGTGTTTGAGGCACTGGGTCCGAAACTACCCAAGCTCATATTAAGATGATGATCATCCCCAAGAGAAGAAACCAGGAGGAATCTAGCACTAACGACTCAAAGATCACCGAAGAGGCCACGGTATTGGCACCGTCAAGAACTATTACGAGTCGCAAGAACATTGGCAACAGCCTGCCCCCGGACCCCCAACAAGATCAACAAAGCAGGTGGTACAACTTCGTGCACGGCCCTTTGATCCATAACAACATTGCCGAAGGAGTTATGCCATCGGGAATGACCTCTTGGCTCGAAAGCGACCCCAAATTGTCCAAAGCTACATGACTCAAAGGGTCCCTGACTAAGTCATCAACAATGGGAGCCCTGCAAAGAAAAATTTAGAACCAATCAAAACAAGAAGAAGAAGAGCATAACAAATTTAACAAGATTCTCAAAACTTACAGTTCAGACTGCTCAAAATTCAGATTAAAATAATCTGGCATATCTTCCCCTTCATCCCTAGAAGGCACAGAGGTACCAACATCAAGGTTAACTTGCATCAACAGGTCAGGAGGAGGAAAAGAACGACTAGTGGCAGCAAGCGTTTCATCACATTGGCCCACGGCGACAGCAGGAGCACCCCGACTGCTCACAGTCTGACTTAAAAAGTGAGCATCTACAAGATCTCCTGAATGACCGGTTTGATCAGCAGATATAGGCTGCTCCATAACATGGCTAGCTCCCTGCACCAAAGGGAGAGCACTATCCCGACCACTCTCAGAGCGCAATTTCTTGCGTCGGGCAAACTCGGCAAGGGTCACCCCATCCTCACAATCGAATCGAAATCCGACGATTCTACAATCGATTATGACGACGTTTTTGACCAACGAAGTACAAGATTGTAGTGATAAAGCTCCACCGGTCAAGACGCCACTCCGCTTCTTCTTTTCATAAACAATTTCCCGCTTGCCATTGCCTTTGACTGATCGACATCAAGATCGCGATCATCGTGCACCGTCATCCCGTCAATGCCCCGATCAAAACCGGTGCGTTGGTACGAAGAGCTTCCCACTGGAAGATCATCTAAAGGCACTCGGGACACATAAATATGACGGCCCTATAAGCATATAAAGATCAGTCTAATTACCAAAAGCATTGAGATATGAAGAAAACAAACAAGTGAACGAACAAAGACGGTGGAGGTGGCATCCTCCAGTCATAAGGTTTAATAGTTGGACGAGGGATATGAGTATCCTCCCCCCGTTTGAACATCTTCATAAGCCTCAAATTAATATCATCAAGAGAAATTTCCTCCGAAGATTCACGAGAAGGGTCATCCTTCAGACGATATTCCCACAGGAAATTAATTCTCTCCCTCAAAGGTTGGATACGGCGAGAGATGAAAACAAACTACCACCGTAAAACCGTTCGTGCCCTTAAAATTCATCATTGCCGAATCTCTTTCACTTCAATCATCTCGGTAGCATTTAGCTTATCCGACCGCGATGATTTGGTTCGGAATCGAGTAATATCACAAGGGACAGCCTCCCTTGCTCATTGTCATTCACATAGAACCATTTTTTGAACCAATCTTTCACATTGTCAGTATGAGTGAAAGACAGCCAGCGTGAGCGCATTCCATCACGAAGAGAGAGGTAGCACGCTCCAGCTACAGGACTACCTCCTAAATTTCCTCTCTTTTTCAACTCATAAAAATGACGAAACACATTGAAGTTTGGGGGAATTGCAAGGTACATCTCACAATATGCAACAAAGAGCGCAACTGTCATAATTGAGTTCGGTTGCGGTTGCGAGATAGAAATCCCCCAAAAAATACAAAGTTCCACCAGGAAAGTATGAAGAGGAATACCCAAACCTCGATGAAATAATCCTCAAAGACAACTATTTCACCATCATAGGGGCGAGGAAACGCCTCACCTCGCGGCGGCACACGCCACACTTCAAAAGATCTTTGGCGGAATCATGCCCCCATCCGCCAAGGAATTTAACGACGCCGCCGTCGATTGCGTCGGCGACCAAAGAAGCTTCATCTGCTTCTCATATTCCTTTTGTTCCTTCTCCTTCCTCTTCTCGATGCGATTGACGCTTTTTCCCATGATCTTCGCGCGAAGAATGCGAGGATTTCGAAGCTAACCCTAAGAAACGGAGCACCGAGAGCGAAGGAACGGTGCGAGAACGGCGAGGCAAAATGAAAGCAAGCAGTCAAATGACGGCGGCACCGGAGTTTTTTAACCACACTAGGGTTTTTTACTCCGATGGGCCGAGGAACTGGGCCGCCCCCGGCGGAAAAAGGCTTTTTCGCCTTCGTTTCTTTTCCCCATTTAAAATTCATTTTTTCACGCAGACGCACGGCTTACCGCACAACCCGAAAGCCGGCCCAAGAAGCAAAGCTGCGACGGCCGTTTAAGTCTCGTCTTCTAGCTATAGTCTTAAAAACGGCCTCGCTAAAAAGATCGGGTTCACAAAGAAAAGTCGTTTCCAACCCGCCGTAACAAAGTTACGGATAGCACCAACATTTCAACCCACACAATCCGACAGCTGAGCTGGGATTTTTTCGCCAATGATACCGGTTATTCTGGCACACAAATAGCTAAGCTATTTCATGGGTTTAGATTCAAAACCATGGTCTCACAGCCACGATGGGGACTGAGTTAAGTAGCAAAGCTATCTTAACTTAATCATAACAAAGTTATGGCATGGTTCAAACCGACCAGCCCAAATGAAATTTGGCCTGCTCGGTCTCACTCAAAGAGTGGTCGGAAACACATAAAGCATGATCAGTTGTCTTTTTTTTTAAGACCCTGACATAACGTGTTCCACCTCATCTCAGGCTCGGGGACTACGTGGGCCCACGTCACCTGAGAGGTGACATGGGTCAGATCCTTCTTTTAGAGCTTGCTGCAACATATACTATCTTACAACAACCTCGGGGACTACGTGGGCCCACGTCATTTGCATGACTCGGCCGACCCTTTCTCTTTACAAAGAGTTTAGTTTCAAAACTAAGCTAAGGCAACGACCAATCACGACGAGATACAATGTGATGGCGGGCATCACACACTAACGAGGGCCCACGTCTCCGCATTTGGGACCCTTTCAAAATTCTTTTTCTTTTCGGAGCATCATAAATCTTTCGGTCAAAACCGAAAACGTCAACCAAGTGTAAGCAAAGTGTGGTCGGAAGCACTAGACGGTCCTCCGGCCCCGCTCGGACCACATGTCGAACGTGTGTCCGACCACCCTTTCTCACTCAACCAAGCAAGACGGTGTTTTTTCCCTCAAGATCCATGATGCTCGGGGACTAGCCGTGGAGGTATAAACTCCATATACCCTCACGGCCTAGTTTGGGCCGACACGCTATCATCGAGGCCGGCCCATCAAGCTTCAAGACCGATCGGCTCGGGCTGGTCGGACAAACCTAAAACAGGCAAGAATATCGAAGACCGATAAGGAGGACAAGACCTAGATGCCGAGATAGGAAAGTTTAGACTTGTAAAGTATGTAAACTTAGTACCGAGATAGGCTAGTTCCGACTTGTAACCTTGCTCCCCGCGATATATAAGGAGAGCAAGGACTCCCATGCCGGGGACGAGAATGCGGCATAACGCACGGACTCATACATCCACATCATAATCGAAACAGAGAGCAGGACGTAGGGTATTACGCTTCATAGCGGCCCGAACCTGGGTAAACCTTGTGTGATTGCTCCCTGTTTACGTCTTGCTCGCAATCTCGTGCGCCTTCCGCCAATCCATTACCGGTCAGGGCATACCCCTGGTCGGACTATCGCCGATATTTCGTCGACAGCCGCCCTACGACGAGATATGCATGCCAGTGCTTACTTTGCCAATAATTACTAAGTATTATTATTAAGTGAAAATTGTGTTGTGAAACGTGATTATGTGGGTGAATCTGCTCCCGACATGTGACCTAGGGCCTTGTTCCCTTGGGCCCTGCGCCACCCCGGGTCTTGTGCCCGACACGTGATTATCGGGAGATGTGCATGTCTTATATGGGAGGGAGGTTAACGGGAGGATCCGACGTGCTGTTACTTGCTCTATAAATAAGAGATGGTTATCTCCTTCTTGTATCAATAATCAGCAAACAGTAATGAAAAGAGCTCTCCTGTGATTCCCTCCCTACATCTGTGTTCTGTTGTGTTCCTATTATACTCTTGTGTGCATCTGTATGAACGATTTCTTAACATGTTATCAGCACGAGTTCTACGGAGCTATCGGTAAGAAGGTGAGAAATCATTCTAATACGTACAGATGCAATGAATGAGACCCTCACCTGTGGATATGCTTGCACGCACCACGGTGATACCTCACTGATTGCCTGAAGCAATCCGACATTTACTTTAAGTAAATCTATTACACACAAGGACTGGCCCCGAAGTGCCAAACGACCGGTGCTGCCCTGAAGGCACACAGAGATGTGGTCACCACCGTCCTGCAGACGTGCTGATCCGACCGATGGAGAACCGTTGGAACGGACGAGCAGGCCTGTACTGGCCGCCGCCGTAGCCACCACGGTCTCCATCGCCCAGATCTGGTGGACCCTCGGCCCTGAAGGCCGCGAGCCAGACCATCGTCGACGTCGGCCCCGAAGGCCGTGGCATGAGCGCCGACGAGCGCGTCAAGGGGATGAGCGAGCACGGCTCCTGCCCCTGCAGGACACGTTGGCCTAGCCATCCTGAGATTACATCTCCTGAAGAGATGAGCAGATGGGAGAGATGAGAACGTTGGCACAGTGTTTTGATTTGTGCCGGCAACTCACTGTGAAGTGGTCAGCAGCCACGCATGCATGTGCATGCTACACGCCAAAGGCCTGAAGCCTTGCTCATGTGTGTGCATGCGACACCTCTGTCGAGAGATGGTCTAGGGGCTTGGTCCTCTGTTCTCGAGAAATGGCCCAACGTTGTTTGTACGAGAGTGCATGTGTCATGTGAGAGAGAATTGCTTGTCTCCAGAAGAGACAATAAGGCATAGGGGTTGGAACCCCTGCCATGCATGATCTGGGTGGCCTGAAGCCACACCTTGCATGCTGTTTTCCACTCCCGTACACAAACAAATTTGTTCTCTCATGGCATAGATATATATGGCCTGAAGCCGTTTGTATCTTTGCGACCAGAAGTCGCACCGTGACCAGCAGTCACGTACACAGCCTGAAGTCTGTGCAGTGGCCCGAAGCCCACTTTACCATTTATGTTATTGCGTATTATATTTATTTATATACCGCAATTTATTTTCCTTGTATTTATTTAAATCCTATAGATTTATTTATTGCAAGTTATATTTATTGCAATTTACTTTCCTGCAAAGTATTTAAATCCCGAAGATTTACATATTGCAGTTTATATTCATTGTAATTTATTTACGGCAATTATTTAAATCCCACAGATTTATTTATTGCTATTGCATTGAATATCATTTATTTAAAATTATAAAGTAACCTAAAGGTTACGCCTGGGAAACTTTAAATAGTCCTGAAGACTATGTGCGATAGTAATCCTGAAGATTACTTACCGACATGCGCTGATCTTGTACAGGCATGTCGTCGGACATCGCAAAGAGGGATTTCGAGAAGCTCGCCATCGACGGCAGCAACTACCTCACTTGGGCTTCCGATGTCCTGAACAGACTTGAAGGCAAGGAACTCGATCATACCACTGTCCAGCCTGAAGCTGGCAATGATGTGCGAACAAAGCCTGACAAAGCAAACGCGTTGTATTACATACGTCATCATCTCCACCCAGATCTGAAGTGTGAGTATATGACGGAGAATGACCCTCATGTCTTGTGGCAGTCCCTGAAGGACCTCTTCAGCCAGCAGCTGACAATTGTGCTCCCCAGAGCACAACAAGACTGGGTCAACATATGCTTCCAAGACTTCAAGTCTGTGGCTGCGTATAACTCTGCTTTGCACAGGATTGTGACCAAATTACGTCTATATGGCCAGAAGATCACTGACGCTAATATGATCAAGAAGACCCTGTCCACCTTCCACCCTGGCAACATTGTACTCCAGCAGCAGTACAGAAATGCCAAGTACACTAAGTACTATGAGCTGAGTGAAGTGCTTTCTGCTGCTGAACAACAGAATGAGGTTCTCATGAACAATCACTCTGCCAGGCCCACTGGTTCCATGGCTACGCCTGAAGCGCATGCCAATGTTGCTGAGAGTTCTCGCAACCGCAAATGGGGCCGAGGAAAGGGGAAGTGGAAGGGGAAAAAGGGTGTCATGTTCAAGGGCAAAGGAAAGGGAAAGCCTAAAGGTAAATCTGGACCCAAGAAGGGAAAAGGTGACACAGATAGGGAAGAGCAAGGTGTTTGCTTTAAATGCGGGACAAAGGGACATTGGTCCCACAACTGCCGCACCCCTAAGCACCTCATTGACCTTTACCAGCAAACTAAAACCAAGGGTAAAGGTCAACATGAGTCTCACTTCACCACTGAGCCTGAAGCTCAGCCTGAGATGCGTGACAGTGCACCTGTCGACGCAAGTGGTGACAATGTCCAGAGGGACGATGGTGATGACTACCTTCTTGATGACATTGATGTATATGGGGACCTGCAGTAATCCCCAATGTCATGTCCACCTTGCACGATGTCCACATGCGTTAGCATCATGGTGTTTGGCCATACATGCTCCAGAAGAGCATTTGTAACATGGTAGATGGCCATACCATAGCAATGTTTCCCAGGAACTATGTAATATCCTTTTATTACAATATAAGCTTTCTGTTGAATTCCTATTTTTGTCTTGTGATATTCAACAGGATCTGTGGGTTCCCTATGGCTGAAGAGGAGATCTGTCTTGTGGACAGTGGCACCACCAATACGATATTGCGGGAAACCAGATATTTCCAAACTCTGAGAAAAAAAAGGGAAATATTATGACCATTGCCGGAAGCAATGACCATATTGTGGGCACCGGAAGTGCCACACTGGTCCTTCCTATGGGTACTCGAATCTTTGTTAAGGATGCATTGTTGTATCTTGACTCAAAGCGCACGCTTTTGAGTTTCAAAGATATCCGTGCGAATGGTTTCCATGTAGAAATCGAGGTTGAGCATGGTACTGAACACCTGCTCATCACTAAATTCGACGGGTACTAGAAACGAGTGGTGGAAAGGCTCCCTTCATCGCCATTGGGGTTGTACTATACGTACATAAAACCCACAGAAGAATATGTTGCGACGAAGACCGTATTCAGAAACACAGAATCATTTCGAATATGGCATGACCGTTTGGGTCATCCTGGGTTGAACATGATGAGAAGAATCATCAACAATTCTGCTAGCCATGAGGTTAAAGGCTTCCCTAATCCTAAAGATTTTATTTGCACCGCTTGTGCAAAGGGGAAGCTAATCACTAGACCATCCCTCCTGAAGATTAGGGATGAGTCACCAGTATTCCTGCAAAGGATACAAGGTGACATTTGTGGACCTATTCAGCCCCTATCAGGCCCGTTCAGGTATTTTATGGTACTTATTGATGCATCTATCAGATGGAGCTATGTGGACCTGTTGTCCACTAGAAACCATGCTTTCTCCAAGCTCATTGCCCAAATAATCAGGCTAAAAGCGAGTTTCCCTGATAACCGCATTCAGTCCATTCGGATGGATAATGCTGGTGAGTTCAGGTCGAAAGCTTTTGATGATTATTGCTTAGCTATGGGCATTAAGGTTGAGAATTCAGTACCACATGTCCACACACAAAATGGTCTAGCTGAATCCTTGATCAAAAGGATCAAGTGGATTGCCAGGCCGTTGCTGCAGAATTGCAAGCTTCCAACCAATTGTTGGGGCCATGCAGTGTTGCATGCTGCAACACTAATTCAACTCAGGCCAACTGCATATCATGTTACATCCCCCCTACAGTTGGTGCGTGGGAAAGAACCAAGTATTTCCCATCTGCGTGTATTTGGCTGTGATGTATAAGTGCCAATACCACCACCTCAGCGTACATCAATGGTACCCCACCAGAAGTTGGGGATATACGTTGGTTATGAGACTCCGTCCATAATCAAGTATTTGGAGCCTATGACTGGGGATCTTCATACGGCTCGGTACGCTGATTGTGTCTTCGACGAAGACCATTTTCCAGCATTAGGGGGAGATAGGCATCCAGAAGAATGCCGGGAAATTGAATGGAATGCAACTGGGTTGCAGTCCTTAGACCCACGCACCAGTGAATCTGAACTGGAAGTTCAGAGAATCATAAATTTGCAAGGTCTTGCAAATGAGCTGCCAGATGCCTTCACTGATCATAAGAGAGTGACAAGGTCGCATATACCTGCAGTAAATGCGCCAGAGAGAGTTCAAGTACCCCTGAAGGTTACTAACTCTACAGTCTCCTCTAATCCTAGGAAGAGGGGGAGACCTCCGGGTGCCCAGGACAAGGTCCCGCAGAGATGTCCGCAAAGACGAGTCACTGGGCCGCTTGCACCCCTCAAGGAATCAGTTGAAGAAGCTCAACCTGAAGTTGAGAATGCCCCTGAAGAGGCAACTCGACCTGAAGTCGAGTCGGTCCCTGAAGGACCCCATCCTGAATGAAAATCCCAATGCGTCGCGCGCACAATATTGCATTGGGAGATTGGAACACCCCAACTCAATCGTTATGGGAAATCACGATGAGTGGGAGAAAGATCTTGAAGAGATCGCCACTAATTATGTGGAATCGGGAGAATCATACAAAAGAAAGACCATAGTTGTCGACATTTATTTTGCCTCCAAAATTGCTGATTCAATGGATCCGGATCCAGAACCAAAATCCTTGATTGAGTGCTAGAAGCGCTCAGATTGGGACCAATGGAAAGTAGCAATTGAGGCAGAATTGCGCTCGCTTTATAAAAGAGAGGTTTTTGGACCTGTAGTTCCAACACCTCCAAAAGTCATCCCTGTAGGATGCAAATGGGTCTTCCTCCGGAAGAGGAATGAACATGGCCTGGTGGTAAGATATAAAGCGAGGCTTGTGGCACAAGGGTTCACGCAGAGACCCGGCATCGATTACGATGAGACATACTCCCCGGTTATGAGTGGTATAACGTTCCGATATCTCATATCTATGGCAGCTAACTTGAATTTGAAAATGCAGTTGATGGATGTTGTGACCGCATACTTGTATGGGTCACTTGATTCGGAGATTTACATGAGAGTCCCTGAAGGACTCAAGATCCCTGGACCGAATCAAAACCGCAACATGTTCAGCGTTCGCCTGCAGCGATCGTTGTATGGGTTGAAATAATCCGGAAGGATGTGGTTCAACCGTTTGAGTAACTTCCTCCTGAAGAGGGGTTACACAAACAATGATGATTGTCCCTGTGTGTTTATCAAGAAATCCCCGAAGGGTTTCTGCATCATCTCGGTCTATGTTGATGATTTGAATATCATCGGCACCACATAGGACATTGAGGAAGCGACGACTTACCTCAAGAAAGAATTCAAGATGAAAGACTTGGGTAAAACCAAGTTTTGTTTGGGCCTGCAGCTCGAGCACCTCCCTGAAGGAGTGTTTGTGCACCAGTCTACTTACACAAAGAGGGTACTTGAGAAATTCAATATGGGCAAATGCCACCCTCTGAGAACCCCCATGGTGGTCTGATCCCTGGAAGTGGATAAGGACCCATTTAGGCCAAAGGATGATGGTAAGAAAGTATTGGGACCTGAAGTTCCATACTTGAGTGCCATTGGGGCACTGATGTACCTAACGAACTGCACAAGGCCTGATATTGCGTTCGCAGTAAATCTGTTGGCAAGGTACAGCGCAAACCCAACCAGAAGACATTGGGTAGGCGTCAAAACCATCCTTAGGTACCTACGAGGTACACAAGACCTTGGCCTATGGTTCCCGAAGAACCAAAACCCAACCATGGTGGGATATGTAGATGCTGGCTATATGTCTGACCCACATAATGCCAGATCCCAGACTGGATTTATATTTCTCTGTGGTGGTGCAGCCATTTCATGGCGGTCTGTGAAGCAGACCTTGGTTGCCACGTCCACCAACCACTCAGAGATAATTGCACTTTATGAGGCCACACGTGAATGTGTTTGGCTCAGAAGGATGATCAGCCACATCCAGAAGTCATGTGGCCTTGGTCTTGACACTTCCCCCACCGTTATCTATGATGATAACGCTGCTTGTGTTGCACAAATGCATATGGGCTATGTGAAGAGCAATCTCACAAAACATATTGCTCCAAAATTCTTTTATCCTCATGAGCTCCAGAAGAGCGGAGAAATAAATATCCTGCAAACTAAGTCTTGTGAAAATCTAGCAGATTTATTCACAAAGTCTCTGCCAGCATCTAGCTTCCATCGATGCATCCGTGGAATTGGCATGAGACGACTTAGTGAGTTGCAGGGTTCAGGGGGAGAAAGGCTCCCTGAACCATAGCCCATAAAATCGGTCCTGAAGACCGGTTGGCCCTGAAGGCCAGATCCTGAAGATCAATTGTTGTACTCTTTTTTCCCTTGGTGAGTTTTTCCCACTGGGTTTTCTCACGCAAGGTTTTTAACGAGGCAACAAGTGCGACACAGCTGGCGCGTGTAATGTACTCTTTTCTCCTACCCTTTTTTCCCACTGGGTTTTTGGGCGGAGTTTTTAACGAGACATGTACACGACGCGATTCACCCAAGGGGGAGTGTTGTGAAACGTGATTATGTGGGTGAATCTGCTCCCGACATGTGACCTAGGGCCTTGTTCCCTTGGGCCCTGCGCCGCCCCGGGTCTTGTGCCCGACACGTGATTATCGGGAGATGTGCCTGTCTTATATGGGAGGCAGGTTAACGGGAGGATCCGACGTGCTGCTACTTGCTCTATAAATAAGAGATGGTTATCTCCTTCTTGTATCAACAATCAGCAAGCAGTAATGAAAAGAGCTCTCCTGTGATTTCCTCCCTACATCTGTGTTCTGTTGTGTTCCTATTATACTCTTGTGTGCTGTATGAATGATTTCTTAACAAATTGTATCTTTTTGCATTGCATCTCCTTTGTAATAGATTATTAACCGATATTCTGCACGTCTGCCTGTGTGATGAACATTTTAATAATTCTTCCACCATAGACAGGCTGCAACGCAAGATATATTATTCTATTATATAAAACTATACGCTTCTTCGTCCTATGCATCTTTCTTAAATAGCTAGGTACATTTGTCGATGTGCTGCCTTCAGTTCCTATAAATAGGCGCTGTGAGCTAGCTGAAGAGGTCGCAGTCATCACAAGGCAATAGGTAACCGGCCTTAAGCCTCTTAGTTCTTTGGTTAACTAATTCCAATACTTAATTTCTCCTTGAGAGAAATGGCCCTTAACATGTCACCAAACAGTATGTGCAAAGTTGCACTCGTCGTAGTTCTGCTTCTAGCCTCTCAAATCATGTCATCTCACGCCACTTCTCACATAGTAAATAGAAGACACCTATTGGATTCAGCTGACGATGTTGTTTCCACGCCAAAAGGGATGATGGAGAGCACCATCACTCCCACAGAGGGTGGAGGTGCTTCAGGGGCAACAGAAGATGTTCGCCCAACTACACCAACCCATAGCCCTGGGATTGGCCATGCATTCACCAACAACAATATGGGGAGGAAGCTGCTCACAATCAGCAAGTGATGATAAGTGCCTCACAGAACCGCAACTATACCAAGCAAACTTTTCTATGTTCATCAGTCCTAGCTTTGTTCCTTTTTCCATCTCATGTATTAATTGTTGTTATCTTGTTTTTTATTTTGTTTAGTATAATGTGCAGCGCTCTACGATTACTGCAATTTGTTGATTTTCCAACCCTCTCTGTATTCAAAAGAAAAAATGTGTAATTTAATCTTTTTTTTGCGAATTGTGTAATTTGAATTCTTATAACACATTCCTAGTCTTTGCTACTGTTATTAGATCTCATCATCAAAGAAGTCCCGGTTGGATTGAATGTGATTTCTACTCCCACCCTATGCACAAGTAGAAGGTACCCTAAATGCTCTTTTAAACTCAAACAAGATTCTTCACTGTCGTAGAACGCATGTATGATACATCTCCATGCATTTTACGTATATGTTAAACACGGCTCTGGTTCCTCCATCAGCAGCTTGTGTGGAGGAGCTGCACCAAAAACTTTAGAAGAAATCCTTTTTGTGGATTGGAGAAGTCGGGGCCATTTTTTCATCTGGAGCTGGAGCTGCATGCTCCTTCTGAAGTGCTCTAGCTCCGGAAGAGCACTTGAGGAAGAGTCAAGTCAAGGCCTTATGCTATATATCCCTACCAAGAAATAAAACAGTACACCATGCAAATGCATAAGACATAGTACAAAATGCACGGCAATATGCATTTAAGAAAGTGCCATATCACATGAAAAACTATCACGATCCACACTTTTAACATACCGTGAGGAAACTAATAACACTGCAGAACCTTGACCAATATCCCTGTCTCTTGGGAGTTAGAAACAAAAACGACAAAAATTTCAACAACAACAAGGTGCTACATCAAGTTAAGCTTGGGGCGAGCATCAATCGTTGTCCATATGGTGGTGGATCGGAGAGAAGAGGATGCCAGGTGAGTCTCCTCCACAGTACAACTACAGAAAGTGCTAGATCATATATATGGTGCAGTGCAGCATTGCCTATTAAACTGGAACTAGCTAGGAGCAAATAAGCAATACTCCTGTTATGGGCCTTAATTTCTGCCAAAACAATAGTTGAGAAGGTCACAATATTTGGCAGTGCTAAAAACTGTAACTATAGATTTGTGGCGCAATAGATTTGTGGCGCAAATCAACAGTTCCAAGACACTGCCAATTTGAACCACAAACCCACAATAGTGACATTCTCCCTATCGAAGTCGATCCATGGCTCAAACACTCAAACTGTTAGTACTAATTAACCGTCGAAGCCATGAACAGGAAGCGCAATCTCAATGGCAGCGTACAAAATTACTTCGACCGCTCGTATTTATGTCGTAATATATAGTGGAGAGAAGATCATGCGCGGGCGCGCGAGTGCATCTATCTGCCACGAAAGTTTGTCGTCTAGCTTCCATTCGTCTTGGAACTCATTAGAAAACGATTCCGTCTGCTGCTGCAGAGCTCGGATCAGACGTAGAATATCCGTTCTACCCGTCATGTGCTAGAGCTCTCCTTTTAGGTAAAAATGCGGTACTGGCAGTACGTACCGGCAGCCGACCATGCATGGATATGGGATCTGGATCCAGTCTCGAGATGCATTAAGCTAACATGACCACCTAGGGCTCAACTGGCTTTGTTGCCTCCACAGTCCACACGCACGAAGCAAAACTAAGCTTGCGACGTACGTACGTGCGCCGCCAACGACTCTCTCTTGGAAGACGTGCAAGCATGTCATGCACGCACATGAAACCTTAGATCACTTCGTCGTTGCCGCCGTCAGGATGGTAGCAACCATAGTTTTGAAGTGGCGGTCGGCGGTCTCTGTGAATAATAATATTCAGCCGCACCGAGACATAAATACCTGCATGGTAAGACAAAGCCAGTCACCATAAGCTAAATAAGCTACTAGCTTATTTTTCAGTTGATTCTTTAGTTACTACGTTTATAACATGAGAAAATTTACAATTGGAGAGTCATCAAGAGGCATTTGATGGTGTCTATGATTTGTGAACCCATAAGTCGCGAGGCATCAATACGAAGGCATCGAGAGGCATTTGATGTGTCTATGATAGGTGGGCCACATGCGCTGAGAGGCATTGCGACGCCTCCGGATTTGGAGGAAATTAGGACTCCAATAAAAGAGTAACAATTGGTTTTTTGTAGTTTATTATTTTAACCAAGGGTAAAACAGTACTTTCATAATTGTAATATGAACAATTTTCTCTCGTTAGAGTTCATTCATGGCTCTTTGTGCCGCTATAGTCCGCCGCTACCGCCGCCGCCGCCTTCGATCTATTCATGGGAGGACCTCAACGCGCTGCGCCCCTCCTGCATCGTGTGCAGCATGCGAAGGCGGCGGCCTGCGACGTGCAAGGGCGAGGGCGATATGGAGCGAGCTGCATTGATGGCAGGCGTGGTTGGGCGATGTGGAGCGAGCGGCATTGATGGCAGGCGTGGCTATATTGGGAATTCCGTGCATGCAAGCGCCGTGTGGATGGGAATCGAAGCGCATGAGGACGCAACGCGATTTAATTGCGTTTGTGCAGTGATGGAATTAGAAGCTTTGCAAAAAGACCATACAACCCTTAAGTAAATTAATTAACAAAAATAATAATTTTGAGAAGGCATTGGAAGGTATTAGGAGGCATCTAGATGCTTTTCCAACCATTGTAAAAGGGCTCTTATAACAGTATGCCAGCTATTCCTTGCATTGCATCCGTCCATATGTACAACAACACACAAACAAGCTGTATAATACATTTTAAAAAATATATATGGACAAACCGTCCATATGTGCAGCTCCAAGTTTCACCATTTGTGCAACAATTTTAAAGACTGCTTAGTCCGCAAAACTAGAGTTGTTTGCGATAATCAACCGTCGAATCAATTTGCTCAACTTTTTAAAAAAAATTGTCCTCATCTACCAAACTATTTTTTTCTTCCTCCTCGTTACCTTAATTTTAAAAAACTGATTATTTTTCACTCTATGCACCACCAGAAAAGAAAACAGGTGCTCTGCCAAGAGCCTAAAATCGAGCTCTTGGCAAAGTAATCTTTACCTAGAGCCGACCGTCAGCAAAATACTCTTTGTTGAGGGCCAGGCCGTCAACAAAGATGGGCTCTAGTCAAAGAGACTCTTTGCCGAGGGCGGGGCTGTCGGCAAAACGTAACCTTTGCCGAGGGTTGGGCTCTCGGCAAAAATGGACCATCGGCAATTACGACGACAGGCAAACGGCCGTCACCCGCCGTCTTCTTTGCCGAGAGCCTACAGGTGGCCCTCGGCGAAGATGGGCTCTTTGCCGAGATTCCGCATTTCACCCTCGGCAAAAAAAAAAAAATTTTTTTTTTTTTTTTTTTTTTTCCAAATTTTTTCTCTAGGTTTACCAATGTACCTTAAAATACATATTAAAATTTGGTATACTTTTTTTACTTTTATATATATTTAATAAATTTATTTCATTTACTTGTTTTTTTCAATAATTCAAACTTGAACTACATGTACATCGAATTTTTCAATAATTCAATCTTGAACTACCTATTTCCAGTAGTGATGGGTGATGATTCTTATGTTGGTTCTTCTGACCTGACGCCACATAAGTCATTCTACATGGCGTCACATCAACCACAAGGAGGTAAAATGGGCCAAGTTAAAGGTTTAGCTAGGGAGATAGCTTGGACTAGAAATATTTAAATAATCCAAAATCACAAAAATGCTTTTTAAATGTATCCAAATATTATTATATAAAAAATAATGCAATTTATAATCCTAAAATATGTTTGACCTTTGATGATTCATATAAATTTTGTTTTAGCTAAAACCAAAACTAGTTTCAGACTTTTTTCTAAAATCATGATCTATGTTATGATGCCTAGCTTTTCAGACTTTTTGAATCTTGATGGTTCATTTCGGGTGGTTTTTTCTAGTAGGAAGTCTCGTTATCAATTATAATTAATCGACATGGTTCGTCTAGACTATTTAGAAGCCTAAGTAGACATACTAAATAGTTTTCATATTAAAAGTACTTCCTCTATTCCAAATTATAAGTTGCTTTGACTTTTTTTTGGTTCATTCATTTTGCCATGTATCTAGACATGTATTATATCTAGGTGCATAGCAAAATAAATATACCAAAAAAATCAAAGAGACTTATAATTTGAAACAGAGAAAGTATTAAGTATGTATGATGGTGTTGCACAACACTTTTGTTGTCCTTAAAATCACTTGGTCATTAATTTAGACTAATTAACAGTAACAGACAATGTGTGCATCTACTACCAAATAAGCCCAAAAGGTCTAAGATTCAATTTTATTGCAATTTAGGGACCAGAAGATATAAATATATGAAACATTATCAAAATATTTTAGAAAAAAATTATCCATATATTTGTCGGCACAAAAACGTGACGGGGTCGGTCCTCGTGCCGGGATGAGCACTCTTGCAAGCCAGACAGACCAAGGCTCAAGTTGATCCGGTTGGAGTCAGCGCGTGCCAGTCAATTTGACCTGCAATTGACAAGGAGAAAGAGAAAAGTCAAATTATGGAACCTGTCGGCTTGATTCCAGACAGTTCTGAGTGTATGGCTAAATAGCCGATCAGGTTAGGACAATGACTAAAGACTCAAGATCCATTATACATGTAAAGTGATAGAATGGTAAATAAATCATGCATTAAGTAAAGCAATTAATCATGTCATAACTGAATAAATGATTGTAAGATTGAATCTAGACATGATGCGTGCCAAAACAAGTAGTAGACATGCTGAATCGGCTATCTGAGTATTCATGCAAGCGCAAAGCCATTAGCCGATTCAATCTATCTAATACAAATGAATGAAATCCTACATGTGTACAATGACATGGATGAATCTAATAAATCTACCAAACCCGTGAATTTGAAACCCGTTGACTAAGTAATCGTTGGGCCAAGTCTCGTCCAAGCAAGCTTGATAAACCAGACAGATCTAAACATGTTCATTGCAAACAATGATATGGTTGAAGCTCTGGTGAATCGGCTAATTTAACCGATGCCGACGTGAGAACGAACTAGGTGTATGAACAACTCCACATTAAAACCACTAGTGCAATCTACTTCGGTGAGATCGATAACTGAACCCGCTGCAGCCACCTAGATAGATTAAACTAACAAGTTTTATCATAAAACCACTTATACCCTAGAACACGCACACGTCACGAATAAGATTGATAGGATTTGGCTAATGCAAGCACAAGATCGATCATCATGTCAAGAGATCTAAACAGCATGAGTAGTAGAGATGATCGAATCTAAAAGGATATAAGCCAAATCTACCAATCTTGATTCGGCAAAATATGTGTTAAATGTAAATAACAAATAGATCTTAACAACATCAGTAACTTAATGAATCTACTAGGATGCCAAACCTAATAGAGCCGATAACTAGCAAAAGGTAACTTGATGAATCTACTAGATTACCAAATCTAGTAGAGCCGATAACTAGCATGTGTCAATTCATACGACAGGAGGTCGAACCGACCCTGTTAAGCGCTAACACAAAATGTTGGCACGTGCAAATCTAGATAAGAGGTCGAACCGGCCAAATCTAGCGTGAACACGAACCCCTAAACCATGGCTAATGCGTCCATAGGAGGTCGAACCGGCCCTATCTAGCACAACAACAGTCACCTTCACAGAAGCATCGAAAGGAGGTCGAACCGCCCGATCTAGCATAAGTAAAAGCTTTTTAACATACTTACAGAAGCGAGAGGTCGACCAGCCAAGCTTGATGCAAATACGCCGAGATCCTAAGGAACTAAGGGTTTGGTGGCGCTGGGGCCGAAAAGTGTTGTTTGTTTGATTGATTGAATGTTGGATCCCTTACAATGTGTCGGGGTTTACATATTTATACCCTGGTCCTGACAAAGTCCTATTCTAATACGACTTGTAAATATGGAAAATAATCTAAAACAACTATTCCTAGCAGATAACTTGGGACCCACTATTCCTTCATCGTGGGGCCTCCGCGATCTTTTGATGTAATCCTTTGTAGCCGACTCTGGTCTGTATAGCCGATCTTGATCAACCGATTTGCTCATCTTACCATCGTCGTCTCTTGAATTCTCTGTTCTTGTTTTTATAACTTCTTTGTCTGCTGGTCAAATTCTGGTGCAAACAATATTTTCTCCTAATAATATTTTTGAGCTAAATCAAATTTTCTAATGAATTTGATAAGACTATACCAGATTTTAGGATTTTTATTGCATAGTTTTTAAAGGATATATAAATATTTCTTCAAAATATATAGTCAGATCAACATAGTCTGATTTACTCTCCTCGTAGCGGCAGCCAAAACCATCCAAGAAGGAAAAACAAAAAGTTTTAAAAGTTGACTGGGTGGTGGGTTGAAGACATTTTTCAAGCAGTGTGCAGTAGTAGTCTCGGGCTGGACCAGTGGGCGACTTTTACCACATCCACCGTTGCAGTGAGATAGGACTGGAGGCAGCAGCCCAGACAGGACCACCACAAAAAAACAACACACTGAGTTCGCACTACTACAGCAAGTCACTGTAGGGGCGGCTACTGTAGCACTGTAGGGGCGGTTACTGTAGCCGCCCCTACGCCCCCGATCTTACAGTGGCCACCCACTGTAAGGGCGGTTCAACACCAACCGCCCTTACAGTGGGTCACTGTAAGGGCGGCTGGAACACCAACCGCCCTTATAGTGACCATCACTGTAAGGGCGGCTGGTGTTCCAGCCGCCCCTACAGTGGCTCATAGTAAGGGCGGCTTAATCTAGAGCCGCCCTTACAGTTAATTTTCAGGACAAAAAAATTAAAAATACAGTAATCAAATGGAGCAGCCAGCACAACATATATATTATCAAATCTGACCACATCACAGCACAAACATCAAATTCAGGTTCTATTATAACATTTACAAATGCAAAAGTTACAATTCCATCATGATAACAAGTTCCAAGTTCCAAATCAACAAGTCAAGAGCCCAACAAAAGTAGCTGGAAAACAACTTATACCAAAAGATGACTAGTGCACTCTTCCACAATCAACTCTTGTGCTTGCTAACTGAAATCCTATAGAATTGACAAAAGGAATATTTAGTCATAGCTGACAAGTTCAATTTCACATAGATATAGGATTAGAAGTAATTTGACACATGAGTACAGAGATATAACATTCAGTACAGTACCTATGGTGAGAAACTGCACAAATCTTGGAACTACACCTGATTTTATGAAAGCACTCAACCTGAGATCTCAAAGCACTGGTTGTTCTAAAATGCTGCAAGAAGGCATGGCAAATGTAGGAACCATTTTAGGATTCAGTACTTACAAAAGGGTATGTTCCACAATTGTACATGTCCAAGGCGCAAGCTCTACCTGAAAATGAAGAATAAATGTCAATAAGCCATGAAATAGTAGCAGTGAGAATAAACTAGCTATTGAATTCCAGAAAGATTAACAAAGCTACAGATAAATGTTTATGGCAGTGAGAATGAACTGAGCTAAGAGCTAATATGAAGAGTTGAGCTGTTGTTGCTTACTGCAAATGGAATGAACAAACAAGTCGAAATGAACAATAGAAGTCGAAATGAACAAACAAGTTCAGAACTTACAGTCACTTATTAATGAATTGCTAATACATTACAGTCACTTACAGTTCTCTTCTATCATTTCACATACAGGTTCCAACACATGAAAGAATGACGGGAAATGTGAGATGATTTCACTATTGTCTATGAATCAGGATTAAGAATAACTGCAAATGAAACCACAATGCAAAAAAATGGAACTGTAGTGCAGTAGATAATCAGGTAACTAGCCTTTCGATTTGGGAAATTAAGACAACAAGGCAGCAACTAGACTATGACTAGTTTAGCACTGATTTACTTGTGCTTATCTAATATTGAATTCTTGCATGTACCTGTACAAAGCATGAGTTTCACTTTTGTCTAGGAACTGGATGATCACATAAAGAGAGAACCTGAAAAGCCAACATGAGCTAGTAAGCAACCACGTACATCCATCTACAGTTGCATCGAATAAACAGGCTAAGAGGAAATAGCATAGCACTGTCATATTAAGTGAACAGATGAGGAAGCTATAGCAAACACAAGCTGAATCTACACCAACCACATACTGTAGGGGCAGACACAAGTGAATAGATGGTACCTGTTCTTCCGGTTAGTTAAGTTAAATTAGATTTACTCATGTATTTGCCTATCAAAAAAAAGAACATGTGCTTCCCCGACTTTAAATGCTATTTACTTGCAAGCAGTTTAATATGCATCATTTGAGTCTCACTACCAAAATGCTGCTGCCAGGAAATAGGAAACAACGAAGATGATGTACCCACCTTCATACTAGTGGATCTGAGTGTTCATCACCGAAATTGACTGCTCCTGGATCTATGGGCTCCTTGCCAAATCCGCCTCCACCGTGGATTTGAGGGCTCCTCGCCGGAGCTGCGGGTGAGAAGGGGAACCTGGAGCATCAGAGCAACATGAAATCAAGATCTCGGCGGTGAATGAGCAAGCGAGAGAAGGGGGGCTGGCTTGGAGCCACGCTGCTGCTGCTGCCGTTGGCGCCGCCACGGAGATGCCGACGTCCCCCTGGCCACCAGGCGCGTGGCCTTGCTGCGACGCGCGCGGGCGCGCAGGCCCCGCGACGTAACGCTGTCGCCCCTGCCTAGGAACGCGCGGGCGGCGGGCGGCAAGCCCCGGCGCAGGCGCGCACCAGGCCGCGGGCACGAAGCCCAGCTGGTCGTCGGCAGGCAAAGGGGCGTCACCACCCCGCCGGCGGCAGGAAGGTCACGGCGCAGGGTCCCGCCGCCGCGCCACCGTCGATCCGCGTCCCCCACGCAGCGCCACCGTCGATCCGCATCCCCCGCGCCTCGCCGCCGTCGATCCAGACCGCGCCTCCATCTGTGTCACGCCGGAGTGGAGAGGGAGGGGGCGAGGGCCATGCGGCGGTGGGTGAGGGTCGAGCGGGTGGTGGAGATGCGGCGGTGGGAGAGGGCCATGCGGTGGTGGGTGAGGGCCGAGCATGTGGTGGAGAGGGCCATGCGGCGGTGGCTAGAGAAGTGTGCGGGAGAGAATGAGGGAGAAGTGTGCGGCTGCAGGGAGGGAGGGAGAAGTGAGAGTGACGAGATGGAGAAGCTAGGGTTTGAGAGGCAACCCATGCATCTCAACCGTTGGATTGTGAGATGGACGGCTGATGGCAACTGATTCAGTAGCTGGGCCTATGAGATATATTGGCCCAAACGTGAATGTGAGGCCCAAGCCTAGTTAGGAGGCTGAAAATAAATTTAGAATTTCACTTTTAATATGTAAATATATTTTTTAGAAAAGACGCGTTGACCGGACCCTAGATGGCCTACCAAGTTTGTTTCACTCATCAAGATACACATTTTCTTCAATGGTCACCTTTTCATCTGAGATTGTTTGGACCACTCAAACTTTGAAACTTTAGTCTTTCACGGCTACACGCGGGTTTTCGACACCCTAGACGGGCCCACCTCGGAAAGTCATGAACATCAAGTTTTATCCACTCATTAAGACCAACAATTGATATATAGGTCATTTTTGCATTTGACGAAGTGTTACAAAAGTGTAGTTCTAAATCCACACGTCCCGCATAAAGTTTCATTAAGTCTGTGTGTGTAATTCAAGAATTTGTGACTATAGTTTACCAACACTTTCTCAAATACAAAAATGTTCTATGTATGAAATGTGTATTTTGATGAGATATAACTATCTTGTACTCAAAAGTTTTTCATTTGAGGTCATTTGGTACCTCGTTTGACTAGGGTTGACCATGTCTCACCTTGGATTTTCAAAACCTCTGACAAGAGTTTACTGAAACTTTTCCAAATGCAAAAGTGTACTATGTATGAAATGTGTATCTTGATGTGATGTAACTATCTTGTATACAAAAGTTTTTCATTTGAGGTCATTCAGGGCCTTGTGTGTCCTAGGTTGACCAAGTCAAACCTTCATTTTTTTCGGAAAATACGCGTTGACTGGACCCTAGATGGCCTCAGGTGCAAAAGTGATGAACAGCAAGTTTTCTCCACTCATGAAGATACACATTTTTTCTAATGGTCACCTTTTCATCTGAGATTGTTTGGACCACTGAAACTTTGAAACTTCAGTTTTTCAAGGCTACACACGGGTTTTCGACACCCTAGACGGGCCCACCTCAGAAAGTCATGAACATCAAGTTTTATCCACTCATCAAGACCAACAATTAATATATAGGTCATTTTTGTATTTGACGAAGCGTTACGAAAGTGTAGTTCTAAATCCACACGTCCCGCATAAAGTTTCATTAAGTGTATGTGTGATTCAAGAATTTGTGACTAGAGTTTACCAACACTTTCTCAAATGCAAAAATGTTCTATGTATGAAATATGTATCTTGATGAGATATAACTATCTTGTATTCAAAAGTTTTTCATTTGAGGTCATTTGGTACCTCGTTTGATTAGGGTTGACCATGTCTCGCCTTGGATTTTCAAAACCTCTGACAAGAGTTTACTGAAACTTTTCCAAATGCAAAAGTGTACTATGTATGAAATGTGTATCTTGATGCGATGTAACTATCTTGTATACAAAAGTTTTTCATTTGAGGTCATTCAGGGCCTTGTGTGACCTACGTTGACCAAGTCAAACCTTCATTTTTTCGGAAAATACGCGTTGACTGGACCCTAGATGGCCTTAGGTGCAAAAGTGATGAACAGCAAGTTTTCTTCACTCATCAACATACACATTTTTTCTAATGGTTACCTTTTCATCTGAGATTGTTTGGACCACTGAAACTTTGAAACTTCAGTTTTTCACGGCTACACGCGGGTTTTCGATACCCTAGACGGGCCCCACCTCAGAAAGTCATGAACATCAAGTTTGATCCACTCATCAAGACCAACAATTGATATATAGGTCATTTTTGCATTTGACGAAGCATTATGAAAGTGTAGTTCTAAATCCACACGCCGCATGAAGTTTCATTAAGTCTCGTGTGGGATTCAAGAATTTGTGACTAGAGTTTACCAACACTTTCTCAAATGCAAAAATATTCTATGCATGAAATGTGTATCTTGATGAGATATAACTATCTTGTATTCAAAATTTTTTCATTTGAGGTCATTTGGCGCCTTGTTTGACTAGGGTTGACCATATCTCACCTTGAATTTTCAAAACCTGTGACAAGAGTTTACTGAAAGTTTTCCAAATGCAAAAGTGTACTATATATAAAATGTGTATCTTGATGAGATGTAACTATCTTGTATTTAAATTTTTTTTATTTGAGGTCATTTAGTGCCTCGTTTTAACTAATTTTGTGAAAAACCACTGTAGGGCGGGCCGGATCACCACCGCCCTTACAAAGGGTTCTGCTAGAGGGCGGGCTGGATCACCAGGCCCCCCTTCAAAGCCACTGTAGGGGCGGCTGGTGATCTGGCCAGCCAGCTCCCACGGGCCATCCACTGTAAGGGCGGTTCCATCACCAGCCACCCCTACAGTTTTTGGCCAAGCGCTCTCTTTGTTCATTTTTCACGTAGTGTCGCCTTCTTCCCAGATAGTCGCACGTCGTCGGCACTCATGGTTCATGGATCGTGCGACTTGCGGCGAACGATGCCCCCTAAGCTTTGTGTATGTATGTATGTATGCGGTATACCTACACCTGCACGATGTATATGTTCTGGTGGCCAGGCCAGCTTTGGTGGGCGAGTCCATTATTTGGATAGAAGGGAGATAAGGAATTGTTTTTTTGAGAGAAAAGAGATAAGGAATTGTTACCATATATTGTAGGTCATCAATTGATGTTTAATTTTATCTTTGCTTGGGCCCCATTAGTTGAGCTCCTAGCAGCTCGGCACTATACACCGGAGCCAGCTTTCTCTCTCTCTTGGTTTCCTCTCCCATTCAGTAGGGGAGGAGTAGCTTTTTTTGCTCCTCCGGCTCTAGCTACAGTGCTGCTATAGTGCGGGAACCGTAGGCAGGAGCCTAACCAAAGAGCCTCTTGTTCATGAATTGAATTGCAGGCTTCAAAAGATGTTTTAATTTAGCAATAAACTATTAGAGGTAAACAGTTCGTTCTAGATCAAGTTTTATCCTAGATTCATCACTGGCCTCAAACCCATATAGAGTGCTCCTCCTCGGAAGAAATTAGATGAAGGATCCAAAAGTTTGAATTTATTTCCATCGATTATGTAGATGAACTCTGGCCTATGTATAACTATTTATCGGGAAATGGGAACAAAGACCACATAGTGTAATGAAATGTTATGGTCTTCTTTTGTTTTCCGTTAATTCAATGTGAACTTTTTTTTTTTTTTGCACTACTTGATTAGGAAAAAGAAAACGTTGTTGTTTCAGGTTTTAGACAGAGATCGCACAATAACCATGGATGAGATGAGAGCTCATGATCTCCCCTCGGTGAAGTTTGCGTTGGACTAGAATGTTAATTAAAAAATGCATGAGAACTGTCTAGACATAAAAAACAACGAGTCATAGATGATACTACTTGTTGACATCAGATGTGATCTGAATCACACAACAAAAGGTATTGGACACCCGGGCTGCCATGGACAAAGAATGCAGTGAGGATATTACTCTCTCGGAGAATATAGCAAATACTAGGTACAACTAATACAGTATTAGCTACTATTAATTAGTTTTGTCCAACTAATAAAGTAGTTCTTAATTTGGTTTGCAACTAAAATTTACTAAACTATACTAAGGAGCTAATTATTACCGTCTACTCCCTCCATCATGTACTATTCTAAGAATATAGTAATTAAGAAAGAACATAAAAGACGATGTACCCTCATTTTGTATTTCCAAATCAGACGCTATCATGAATGTGATTAATGGTGATTGATTGATAAATGGAAAGTATTTTATATAAAATTGGCTTTTGTCCTCTAGAATGCATTATATCTAAGGCTAGTCTCAATGCATGTTTCATGGGTGTGTCATGCACATTAAATAGGGTGCCACATCAGCAAATTGCTGACTTGGCATGGTCATTAAATGAGAGAGTTTCATCAGATGAGAGAGAAGTTTCATCCCATGAAACTCATTTGGCTCGGTTACCTAGTTTACAGTCTTGATAACCGTGTCATGAAACTATGCATTGAGACTAGCCTAACCTAAGAACAAATTTTGATGCTACGATGCACTGTATTACATGACAAAGGGAGTAAATATTATCCCTGCCTTTGTTTGGATCCATTACTAGATATTAATAGCATATAATAAATCACAACTAATATTAGATGATATTAATTAGTTTTGTCCGGCTAGTGAAATAATTAATTTAGTTTACAACAATCTAAGGAGATAATTATTAGCAACAATCTATTAGCCTCTTGATCTAAATAGGGCATACGCCGGTGATGATGTCCCGTCTTCAATTTCCTATAAATAGGCGTGTGCGCTTTAGAGGTTGCAGCCATCATAAGGCAAAAGTTAACCAACTAGCTAGTCCTATCCCTTTCTCCTCGAGAAATGGCCCTTAACAAGTCACCAAACAGTATGTTCAAATTTGCTCTCGTCGTAGTTATACTTGTAGCCTCTCAAATCATGTCATCTGGCGCTACATCGACGCCAAAAGAGATGCTCGAGGGCACCATCACTCCCGTGGAGAGTGGAGGTGCTTTAGGGGCAACAAAAGATAATCGCCCAACTACCCCAGGCCACAGCCCTGGGATTGGCAATGCATTCACCAACAACACTCCCACGGAGGGTAGAGGTGCTACAGGGGAAACAAAAGATGTTCTTCCAACTCCCCCAGGCCACAGCCCTGGGATTGGCCATGCATTCACCAACAACAATATGGGGAGGAAGCTGCTCGCAGTCAATTAATTAGTGATCAATGATAACTGCCTCAGTAGAGAACTGCTGTCATCGAGGCCAATAAATAAGATGCTAAATAAACAAATAAGATGCTAAGTATACAGTGCTAGCTGTTCAAAATAACTCTAATTTTCAAAGAAGGCTCGGATGGTCGTCTGCTTGGGCCCTCCTGATTTCTGCGTTTCAACGTGTTTGCGATTGGCACAAGTCCTGCGGAACAGGTTGTGACGCCCGTCAACCAGAACGTGATCATATTCACCTTCGGGGATCGTTCGTAACATTCCCGAAACACGAGCTGAGGGCCACGATTTGGAAAATGCCGACTCATATTCCCTACCTGCCCCTCTCTAGCTGCTCCGGTCCCATGCGGTCGGCACTCACCCCCTCCCATGTGGGCACTGCACCGCCGCTCCATCCCGGCGTTGCCTCTCTCCACCCTTCCCCACTACTGTCATCCTCCCCTTCTGCAAGTCACTAGAGATCCAGAATGTCAGCTTCGACCTGCATCCCCGCCGCCTCCCTCACCATTGGAAAAGCCTCCTTTGCCGAGTGTCCGAGGCACTCGACAAAGGCTGATAAGCACTCAGCAAAACCTTTGCCGAGTGCTGCACTCGGAAAAGAGCGCACGACTAACTAGCTATCGGCAAAGAGCACTTTGCCGAGTTTCCTGTTTTGGACACTCGGCAAAGGTTTTGCTGAGAGCCATTTTGGCACTCGGCAAAGAAAAGTCGCCGTGACGGCAAGCACCACGGTGACGGCGGCTTTGCCGAGTGTTAGTCAACAATACTTGGCAAAGTCTGACACTCAGCAAAGTCACTGGCTTTGCCAAGTTCCATTGCCACAGCACTCAACAAAGCTCGGAAAAGTGGCCTTCCTTTGCAAAGTGGCGAAGTAACTTTCATTAAGAATTGACTTAGCTTTGGGGCCATTGCCCAATATGTCCTCACTAAGCTCCATCAATGTTGGTAGCCATAATCGAAAGAACAAAAGAGATGGAGAAAATAATAGAAAGACTGCCTTTGCAAATGGTCTCACACACCTAATCCGACATCTATCTAACATGAAGAAAATAACAGAAAGACTATGCTTGCACATGCTCTCACACATCTAATCTGACATCTAATCATGTGGTAGGAGTGGCTTCACTACTAGGATCGCGCGCTTCGCCGATAGCTTGAAGCTGTCGGCGAAGCCTTCAATCCTGTCGGCAAAGGCTTCGCCGACAGGATTTCGCTTTTCCTGTCGGCGAACCGCTGTCGGTGAATTATCTGTCGGCAAAGGCCTCTTCGCCGACAGGAACAAGGGCGCTGTCGGCGTCCGTTCACCGACAGCCACGTGTTCTGTTCGCCGACAGCCATGGATCAAGTTCTTGTTGGCACCTGCACTTCCTTTTCCGAGATCCCCTTTGAAAAGGCTGAGGTTCGATGAGTACATTCCGAGCGCTACGCGTACATTCCGAGCCTCCTGAGCCTTTTCAGGATTCATGGCATCGAAGTGCCTCCATGCATCACCATCCGCTGGGTGTACCATCTTGTTAGTGTACCTTTTGCCTTTCTTGTGCCACACCATCATTTTCACGGTATCCTCTGTCATATACAGCCGTTGGAGCCGATGTGTGAAAGGAAGGTGCCTTATGACCATCTTGGGGATCTTGGACTGTCGCTTGATGCCATCACTGCCTTCTACCTCCACATACCTAGAGGTTTTGCACGTTGGACAGTGTGTTGCATCCTCGTGGTCGTCCCTGAACAGGACACACCCATTCTTACAAGCATGAATCGGCTCGTACGGCATCTTGAGTGCTCGAAGGAGCCTCTGTGACTCGTACGTGCTCTTCGGCAACACGTGAAGCGCCGGAAGCAGCCCGCCAACCGTCGCCAACACGAGATCAAAACCTTCTCGACTGATGCCCAGTGACGACTTCAACCCTATTAGTTGTGAAATGGCATCCAGCTGCGAAACCCTTATCTTCTCATGAAAGGGCTTCTGTGCCGACTCCAGCATGGCGAAGAACGCCTTTACGGTTTCCTCCGGATCCTCCTCCACCTCTATTCCTTCAGGGAACCCCCTTCCTGGTAGTCTTCCATCAGGTCTGCCATCCCGGCATCTGCATCAAGCTCCTCGAGGAGGGGTCTCACCAGCACCTCCCTAATAAGATCGTGTTCACCATGGTGGACCCAGCGCGTATAGTTTGGAACGTATCCATTCTTGAAAAGATCTTCCATAACCGTACGCCTGTCTCTCCATTTCTTGTTCTTACATTTGCTGCACGGACACCGCATCCGAATCGACCCTCTAGCAGCTCGGTCAAATGCCTGCTCCAGGAAAGCACTGGTCCCCTTAACCCATTCAGTGGTCTATTTTTCCCTTGTCCAGCCAGTGTACATCCACTCACGGTCAGCCATCCTCTGACATGCGCCAATGTAAGCGAGCAATAAAACCAGCATCTACATCTACACGGCGTTCCTACCATCTAATAGGTGAAGGATAGGTCCTAATCCCACCCGAGGATGTGTAGATGAGGTTAGCTTCCATGCTCCGTGCCCGTCCAAGACAGAATTTCGACAGCACCTCCCCGCTGTTCTCCCGATACACGTCCCGACTGGGAGAGTGTGCATCCGGAGAACAACGGGGAGGGGCTGCCGAAACTCCGACTCGGACGGGGGCAGAACATGGAAGCTAACCCATCTACGCATCCTCGGGCTGTCCAAAAAAAGTGGACAATCCGAAAGAGACACCATCGCAGATATGCACTGATCCGCATACCAACGGCCGCGAATCCCTTTCGGACGGGAGACGCCTAACTCGGTTACGCAAAGTACTTACAACAACTATAAGACACAGAGGTGATTTATACCTAGGGTAGCGGCGCAGAGGCGGGTAGGTGCACGAAGATGGTCAAGGTCCCCTCCGACAAGTCCTGCTCTGCAAAACAAAAAGGGCATTACTATTAGTTGAAAATTTCAGCAGAACCTCCCCTATACGGGGAGGTTTCCAAAACCTGCAAGAAAAACCACCGGCTCGAAGGCCGGCGTCCACATTTGCGGCACGATGGCCATGACATACACAAACCCGGCATGAAGGCTGTCAACACAGAAATGGCACGATGGCCAACAACCCTAGAGCTTTACCTTCTCCTCCGGCGACGCACGGGGATGAACATGGACGGACGGCGTGGATGAACGGCAAAGAACGGCCTCCTCCTTCTCCTCCTCTCTTCTCCTTCTTCTTCTTCCTCCCTTCTTCTTCTCCTCCTCTCTTCTCCTTCTTCTTCTTCCTCCCTTCTCCTTCTTCCTCCTCTTTCTCCCTTCTTCTTCTTCCTCCTTTCCTGCTGCCTTCTCTTCCTCCTCCTCCCTTCTTCTTTTTCTTCTTCTTCCTCCCTTCTTCTTCCTCCTCTTTCTCCCTTCTTCTTCTTCCTCTCCTCCTCCCTTCTCCTTTCTCTTCTCCTCTCTGCAGGGACAACCGGCGGTGGCGGCCCTCTGGCGGTGGCGGCCGAGGTGGCGCCGGTGGCCGAGGTGGCGGCGGCCCTCTGCCGGCCGGTGGCCCTCTGGCGGCGGCGGTCGAGGTGGCGCCGGCGGCTGAGGTGGTGGTGGCCCTCTGCCGGCCGACCGGCTCCTCCCCTTCTCCTCTTCCTCTCCTCCTCCTTCTCCCCTTCACGAATGGGGGCGGTGGCGGTGGGGAGTGGCGGCGGGACGGCGGCGCGGGAGTAGCGGTGGGGTGGCGGGGGAGTGGCGGCGGGCGGGCTGGAGCGGGGAGCGCCGGGAGTCGCGGCGGCGGGCGGCGCGGGGAAGCGGTGGTGGTGGCGGCGCGGAGAAGCGGCAACTTGCTCCAAACGTTTTCAAATTTTTATCATAGCCTCCACATGCGATAACACGACACCCCGACAAGTTTCGTGATTTTTTGACTTCGTTTGGATTTTATATAATTAAAAAACACTTTTACCACTCCCGGACCGTCTTGTTACGTGGACAAGGAGTTGGAACTTTTGGGTGAGATTTGGGACACGGCCTTAAAACACACTCCCCAACATGAATATCATTTTTTGAAGGCCAAAGTTTCATTATTTCATGCACCTGCAGTTCAAATTTAAATAATGCGGGAAAATTCAAGTGAAGGAAAAAAATTAATGAAATATAGCTAAATGTTGCCAAAAGGGCCCAAATTCAAACATGTGCTTGTAAACAATGTATCAAGGCAACAAAAAAAGTTTGAAGTCAAAATTCAAAAAAAATTAATACTCTTTGCCGACAGCATACAGATGCTGTCGGCAAAGACCATCCTTCGCCAACAGCATACATATGCTGTCGGCAAAGAACATCTTCGCCGACAGTGTGCAGATGTTGTCTGCCGACAGGGCTGATGGCGCGGCTGTCGGCGAAGCAAACAGCGACGGCACCGTTTGGCCGCGCCAGCGCTTGGCTGACAGCGCTTCTTTCACGACAGGCTCGCTGTCGGGAAAGAGGTTCTTCGCCGACAGCCGGTCTTCGCCAACAGACCATGGATCTGGGGTGTTGGCGAAGATTTCTTTCCCGACAGCGGACTTTGGCTGTCGGGAAAGAGCCGGTTCGCCGACAGCCAAGATCCTGGCTGTCGGCAAACCCTTGGGCTGTCGGCGAATCGTGCGATTCCCGTAGTGCTTGAGCCCCACTCGCCCACCACTAGATTTGCGTCAGATAATTAGCTAAGTCATAAATTGCATCATGATGGGCTGGTTCATTTCATTGAAAAGCTAGGTCAAAAAGAAGTTCATTGATTTGTTGTAGGGACAAAGCCAGTAGTGGTGAGTCCATTAAGCCCCCCTGAGGCCTCCCCCCCTAAAATTTTCCACCATTGTTACCTACTGAAGGCAATTGAGGATATAGGGCCTGCGAGTGTCCTTCAGGTAGTGATCGACAACGCATCTAATTGTAAAGCGTTTGGTAAGATAACTGAAAAGGTAAGTTCAAGCTTTACTGGTTACTGATTACTTTACCATGATTTATTTAGCCTACTTCAGTAAGATAATCAGATTATCCATTCTTTGATAGGTGTATCTTCACATATTTTGGACCCCATGTGCGGCGCACACATTGAACCTAGTATTCAAGGACTTGGCTAAAAAGTGTACACGGATGAAAGATACATACAAACTAGGAAAGCTATTGTGTTAATTTTTTTGGGAACCATTTGACCAGTTTAGCAATGTCCAAAAATAATTCACGTTTAGAGTTTCTGAGGGTGGGAAAGACACAATTTGCTTCAAATTACATTATGTTGGATACGATGATTAATTGTAGAGAAGCACTTGTGACCAGTGAGCAATCAATGATGAGAACTTCTGGAATGAGGTGGAAACTATCCTAGCCATCACTGAGACACTGAGCCCATTTTCTTAGTACTGAGATTTTGTGATGGAGAAGGTCCAAAAGTAGGTGATATCTATGACAAAATGGACAGCATGGTTGGGAAGATCGAGGACATTATGTATAAAGATAGTAACCCGCACAAAAGTGACTATTCTGAAGTAGAAGATATAATTCTTTCAGGGTGGGAAAAGATGAATACTCCCCTTCAGAGTTTGGCTTATGCTCTCTCTCTCTCTCTCTCTCTCTCTCTCTCTCTCTCTCTCTCTCTCTCTCTCTCTCTCTCTCTCTCTCTCTCTCTCTCTCTCTCTCTCTCTCTCTCTCTCCACGGTTTGTTAGGGTGTATCTTGAGAATGAAGCTCCTGGGGGCATTCGAAGGAAAACTACCACATGAAGATTTAAAGGTTATGGAAGGCGTAATGGAGGCTTTACATCGAATAGCAGATTTAGATCAGGAGTATGCAGTCCTACATGAGAAATTTAATTATTTTGTTATGAAGAGGGGAATATCTGCACTTCCAGCTCTTAAACTTGATGCAGCCACAATCAATCCAATTAAACGGTGGTGCAGCTATGGTGCCTAGGCCCTAAATTTGGCAGTGGTGGCAACAAGAGTTCTTTCCCAAACTATTAGTAGTTTATCAACAGAGAGGAGTACCTTTGGATACATCCAAAGCGCAAAGAGGAACAAGATGAATATAAAGACAGCTGACAAACTAGTCTATATCCATCATAACTTACGCCTTTAGTTGAGGACCATTGAGGACTACAAAAATGGAGCACATGCCAACTGGGATGTTGACCCTGAAAATTCTAATATCTAAGGGTAAACTCTAATATACAAAGCTAAAAATAATTTGTTTTTGTTTTCTTATTAGTAGTACATATTAATAATGTTACGGATCTTGTAAACTTGCAAACGTGATCATGACAGCAAACTTGAGATGAAGTTGTGCTGCTATGGAGTGCGGACATGCAAATGGCGCGGTCTATTTGAAGCTTTTACTTATAATTAGCATATAATTTTATCTTTATGCTTGTCAAATTCAGACTTATATAATATAATTATATACCTAAATATTGGCAACGGATCCTATGCAAACTAGGCATCCCGTGCAAACTTGTAAACTAACGATCTGGACCACAGGATGTTAATCCAAGGGGGCGCACGAGAGAGGTGGAATGAGAAATTTGTAAAAGTGTGATTAAGAGCGGGCGGTTAAGTGCAAAATTACCCAATCTCTCCGCGCCCCTTGGATCAACATCCTGCGGTCCAGATCGTTAGTTTACAAGTTTGCACGGGATGCCTAGTTTGCATAGGACCGTTGCCCTAAATATTATGGGATCATGATCATCGTTCCTTTCTTATGTTCCATGTATATCGACTAAAATGTACCAGGATCACTGTCCTTGTTCCATAGCTACGTTCTGGGTACATCGGCCCAATTATCTAGGGATCATGATCCTATTCTAGAGCCAAATGTACGAAGATGTATACCCTCTATGAATCAGGAACTTGAAATTATCGATCCACGTACCGCGTACCACGTTACTCATACCTTCTGTATCGGGAACTTTGTGACTGTGACGCAGCGACGAGAGCGGGCCTGGGGAGGCACGTGGGGGAAGAAGCGGGGTGTGTGGCGGCCGTGTGAAGGGTGCTACTTGCGTGATTGTGGAGACGCATCGTGACAGACAAGTAGCCGAGGAATCTGAAGGGCGCGTGGGTGGGCATGCGGGAGGGAGCCCAGGTGCGCGTGTGGGTGGGCGTGTAGGAGGGAGACCAGGTGCGACAGAACATGAAAGGAGGGGACGAAGGGTGACTAAGGAGGTTTGATCCAAACAATTTGAGCCAATGGATTTGAGTGAGTGAGAGAAATGAAAGTCTAGAGTAGAGACCTCGTCCCATCATTTAAAGATTGGTTGGGTTTTGGGTGTATTTTTTTGGGTGCACTAAGGAGAGATTAGGATAGACAATGAATGTGGGAGATAAATTGATGTGTGGCTTTAGAGATATTTTTTGCATATTATATATAGTAGAATAGAGATAGAGATATATGTAGTAGAGATAGAGATAGAGATAGAGATAGAGACAGAGATAGAGATAGAGACAGAGATAGAGATGGGGCCTTAAATATGTGCATATATATGCTAATGATGTCTCGTCTTCAATTTCCTATAAATAGGAGTGAGTTAGCTTAAGAGGTTGTAGTCATCATAAGGCAAGAGGTAACCTTAATGAACTAGCTAGTCCCATACCTCTCTTCTGAAGTAATGGCCCTTAACAAGTCACCAAACAGTATGTTCAAATTTGCTCTCGTCATAGTTTTGCTTCTAGCCTCTCAAATCATGTCATCTGATGCTGCATTGACGCCGAAAGGGATGCTCGAGGGCAGAATCACTGCCATGGAGGGTGGAGGTGCTTCAGGGGCACCAAAAGGTGTTCCCCCAACTCCCCCAGGCGACAGCCCTGGGATTGGCCATGCATTCACCAACAACACTCCCATGGACAGTGGAGATGAAACAGGGGAAACTGAAGGTGTTCGTCAAACTCCCCAAGGCCCCAGCCCTAGCATTGGCCATGCATTCACCAACAACAATATGGGGAGGAAGCTGCTCACAGTCAATTAGTGATCAATGATAAGTGCCTCCGTAGAGAACCGCAGCTAGCAAGCAAGGTTTTCTACTATGTCATCAAGGCCAACAAAAAATAAGATGCTAAATATGGTATAGATGCTAAATAAACAAATGGGATGTGCTAGTTGTTCCAAATGACACCGTCAATTTTCAAAGAAGACCCTGATGGTCATCTCGCTTGGTGTAAGGTTCTAGATGGCTAGAGGGGTTGAATAGCCTATAAACAATTCTACAAATACCACTAAGCAAACTTGTTAGAATAACGGTGATATGCAATTTTTGCTTAATTAGCCTACGAAGTGTTGCAAGCCTCCTATCCACAAGTCTAGTAGATTATGATCTCTAGTTCACACAAAGGCTATGTCACTCATTCTATACTAGTGAGCAAGCTAACAACACTACTAGCAAGGCTACAACTAGAGCTGCACAAGATAATCTAGCCAATATAAATACAAGAGAGGATGATGATCTTTATACCAACGTTAAAGAGACGATGTTGTCGGACGCTGCTCCGACCACCGGACGCAGTCTAGAGAGGTCCACAAAATGGCCTACCTCTGGACGCTCCGCCGAACGCAGTTGTCGGACGTGCGCAATGACCGCGCTCAGCCGACCAGTTCTCAACACCGCTGGACGCTGGCACTTCGCCAGCCCGCATCCAGCGCGAAACCACCGGACGGTCCAACGCGGCCCAATCAAAGCCGCTCCGAAGCCACAGCGCGTCGGACGCCTAGCCCAACGTCCAACGCTCGAAGCCACAACATCCGACACTTGTAAAACCCTAATTTACAAGCCATCGCAAGCGCTATCTTCTCCACCTTTGTTCATACATGCTAGCCAACAAGTATACCAACTTGTGCTCTAGAGATAGCATGGTTTCACCAATAATTTGCATCTAGTGCAATAGAAAATATGCATCTATTTTCCCAAAAGCATCGAATCATGCCTCGCAAGCTCGACAGAAGGGAGAGAGGGACCCAAACCCATCTCTACCCTGCAAACCACCGTGCGGCCATCACTACCTTTGCAAATGTGCCAACACCACCAAGTATACATCACCATGTGCTCTTGTGTGTTAGCATTTTCAAAGTTTTTGGTTAGCTCACTAGGACCTACATGCAATACACTTCACAATTCACTTAGTGGCACTCGTGCGTTGAATAGCCGATAAGACTCCGCCTCTTAATAATTCGGCTATCGATCCTAAACCACTCACACCCTCTATGGTGTCTTGAGTGCAAAACAAAATGACCTATGGTTATACCTTTTCATTGAGCTCATTTTGTTCCTCCAAATGATATGATCCAATCCATATCATCACATGACCGTCATGATCCATCAACCTTGACTTCACTTGCTCTTCACTGTTACATCGGTCTGTCGACGCCAAGTCTTGCTGAAACTTAACCATGGCATGGTCCTTCACTTCGAAGCCTCGATTTGCCCTTCACCCTTGCAACCGGTCCATCAAGCCAAGCCTCGTCTTGATCTTCACCATCTTGGTCACATGAGCCAATGTGATGTCTCATATGCAATGAGTTCCACTCATTTTCTTATGACCACCTTTATCTAAATTATCCAAAGGTTAGTCCTGGGTTTCATTAGTTAACCAAAACCAAACTAGGGAATTTCACTTGGGCCTTGTTGGTTTGTGTCTCAGCATGTTTGCAACCGACAGAAGTCATTAATCCCACACAACATCTCGCGATGCCCGTCAACCAAAACGTGATCATATATTCATGTTCGGGGATCGCATGTAACATTGCTAAAATGTGAGCTAAGGGCCACAATTTGTTCCCTGTCTGCCCCTCCTAAGCTCCTCTGGTCCCATGCGATCAACACTCGCCCCTTCCTCCCATGAGGGCACCACACTGCCACTTCATCCCGGCGTCACTTCCCTCCACCCTTAGCATCCCACCGGTGCAGCCGCTGCCTCCCTTGGCCTAGATCCACCGACGATGGGCATGTCCATGCCAGATCTTGCCTCCTGCCAATGGCCTCAACGACCACAGCCCTCCCCACTGTCATCACTCTCCCCAAGTGCAAGTATTCAAAGGTCTAGAACATCGGATCTCTAGGAGCTCTAGCTGGCGCCAGCCTGCATCCCTGCCACCTCCCTCTACCCCACTGCAAGCCTTCCATGGCCGAAATCGGCTCAGCCCTGCCGACCCCTACGTAGATTTTGAAGAAGAACCGAGATAGAAATAACTTTTATTTGGGTCTAGTTGCAAGGTTGTTGATTTATATATAGGAACTAGGTGAATTACCCACGCGTTGCCACGGGTATGGAGGAGGAATATAACTCATGAAGAGAAAAAAAACATCAAATCGGACTAAATAAGGGATGACATGGACTTAGTGGGGATGATGATGTGGACACTTTGCATGAAGAGATAGAACATCTAGTGGGCTACTTAGTGGAAAATGACATGGACACCTAGTGAGATTTAGCTTTATTAGAGTTATAGGTGGTAGTAGACAATGCTCAGTTTAATAAAAGTCTTAGGTTCCCAATGCAAAATGTCCTTAGGGGTACATAGGTCATTTTACATCAAGGTCTAATAACCTATAAGAAATAATCTGGACAGTCAAACACCTAGCTTATTTAGACAATAGATTCTCTAGCAGCTTATAAGCGAGACTCACTGAAACAAATAGGACATATATTCCCATGTGGTTGTTGTTATATTTTTCAATACAATTTGTGGCTCTATAATTATTGTATATTATATATGGGCCACCCTATGGCCTCATAAATTTATGGCAAGGCTCCATCTCAACTCTCCATTGTGAACCATGCATGGCTTAGATTGGTACTAGAAGGCGGTGGAAGATTCCCCAAACCGACTTTGCAGATTTGGTGGGCCCTTGGGGGTCGCCCGACGTAGGGAGAGGGTCGGCTGACCCTTTGATCCTCTGACTTGAACTACTATACAAATAACTTTATGCGGTGGTGCCCTTTTATTAACTGAGGCAGACACAAAATTCAACCGCCTCATAGAATGCATAGCAATTGACTAAGGTATTCCTTTTATTTACAGAGGCACCAGAAAATGACTACCTTGCAAAATTGATTTACGGATGTGGTTGTTGTTTCATTTACTAAGGCGATCCAAAAGTGTTCGCCAACAAAAATGGATTTACAAATGCATTGTGCAGGCTGAGATGAGGTCCAAGAGTTGGTGGGAGATCACCTACCAAATTTTACAGGATTTGACCTCCATGACAGGCCGGCCGACCTAGGGCAGTGGGTCGGTTGACCTAAGGGAGTAGGTCGGTCAACCTGTGATCGGCATTATTCGCCCCCATCTTTTGCAGGAAGGTGGGTTCACTCCTCAAGGCCAATTGATATACATGTGTTGCATTGTGGGCCCTTTAATCCATGTGCTTCTTCCTGTGTGCTCCCCTTAGATGTAATCATCATCGAATCTAGGATCGAGAAGGCTAAGACGATTTGTAGAATTTGTTATTACAACCTTATATCTATCTTGGTCTAATTTTGTTCATTTTAACCACATATGCATGAGATATATGTTGATAATTTATTATCAACGTTAACGACCATCAACAAGGTTCTCTACACTTAGGCATTCACAGCTGTTGGGTTTAGCATATGTGACCATAGCCTCGCGCGTTCCTTTCTCCAATCACAGCACCTAACACTCAATTGTGTCCATATCGTATACTCCTTCTACACATATTATGTTGAACTGAATTTAAAATAAGTTTTTGGGAGTCTAAATCGATTCGAATGGAAAAGTGGTCAACTACAAAGTTGTGTAACTTTTCATGAATTACAACTTTTACTTTTGTTGTTTCTCCATCTGAGATTGTCTGAAAATTTTAAATTTGAAATGTTGGAAATTCAATAATTATCCTAAGCTAGCTAGATGATTTCAAGTAAAAAAAAGTTTTCAGCTACAAAGTTATCTAACTTTTTAAGATCTACAACTTTTGTTTTTACTGTTTCTCGGTATCCCAAGTCATTTGAAAATTGGAATTTAAAATATGATAAATTCAAGCATAATTTTTCATGCATAGATATTTCAAATAAAAAAGGTTGCCAACTATAAAGTTGCATAACTTTTTGAAATTTATAACTTCTGTTTTGGTCATTTCTCAATTTATCACAGTGTGTGTCTAAATAAAGCAAGGGTCCTAGAATATAAATTGATTTACATGATTTGTAGAAACGGTGTGGTAGCAGCACGGACCGCCTATACAAAGCCATGCTTCAGTAGATGCTTCAGTAGCGCTGCATGTTACGACGACTATATCAGTTACCTGAGCTAAGGTAGATAGCTTCTTTTTGGGGGTTTTTTTTTTAACAACAGCTTCTTTTTGGGTTGATCCTTTACGTTTAAGACGTGCTGCCAGCTATATTCACTGCATCCGTCCTGCATTTGTACAACAACAGCGATAAATAACAAGCTGCATAGTGTACTGGATTAAAAAACATGGCAGTACGTAGTATATATGTGATGACGTGCGGCTCCTAGTTTCACCGTGTTTGTGCACTATTATGGTTGATCATCATGGTGTAATTAAAGAGTTCGCTTAGTCACATTGTCGCCTGTCGGCAAAAGCCAGAGTTGTTTGCAATACTCTATAACGTTAGGGTGTTCCTATAAAATCACCAATTCTAACCCAAAACCAAACCCATGCTCACGTATTATTTCTTTACTAGTTAAGTGCCCGTGCGTTGCAACGGAATAATATTTATTATGTACTTCTTTGTAACAAGTACAACGTAGTAGGCATAATATTCGGCGAAGTAGGCGGAGATTGACGGCGAGGCCGCGCCCGGCAGCGCGTGTGGAGGCGGCGGCGCATGGTGGAGGGCGGCCGCTAGGATTTGGGGAGGGAGAGAGAGAGAGCCAAGAGCTAGAGAGCTGAATAAAGGACCGTGCAGCCACTTCTATTATTGATTCAATCTGAATACATGTGCGATGTATTTATAGCCTAGAGATTACGTAGCCCCTAAGTGATCTAAAACCCTAACCTACGGCGGCGGCTACGAGGGCCGGCGCAGGCGGCGGCGCACATACCCATGGCGGTGGAGGGGGTGCCTTCCTGGGCCTCCCGTATGGGCCGTGCCCTTTATCTGTTATATCTCCGTCCGAGTAATATATTCAGGTCCTAACTTATGTTATCTGCTCGTGTGTTGCCATAGTAATAATATTTAGCTGATGTTGTATGAATATGTTTCGATGAAAACAACTCATTCAAAATTATGGTGATTCTTTCACTAATGCATTCCTCAAAAGTATCTTTATCTTTGAAAGTTTTAATATCAAACAAACCCTTTAAATTTTGAGCATGTATAACTTTATTATCAAATACAAAGGATTATGTCATGTCTTATAACAGAAGCTATAAGATATAGGAGTTCCACCTTGTCTCACAAATGTCAATAGCTTGTGGTACAAAAAACTTTGAAGACAAGAAAATTCAATTCGATGACCTTAATCTCCACTACATAACAAGGACAACGAACAATGCCCTTGAACGTGTGCCTAAAGATCATAAACCAATTGTGAACGAGCAACTTATTTGTGACTATGTATCACAAGCAATACCCCAATCTCCATTTACATAATAAAGCACATTGTCCCAATATTCGAATTCCACAGGCAATGTATACAAGGAGCAAGAACTTCTGCTCATTCAAGTAGGTAAGCCGTAATCTTAGAGCTTCAAGCTCCAAAAAGGGGAGGATGGTCTTAGGTAAACAAGTGGCCATCCATGATTTTGTTGGCATAAACTTGTATACAAGCAACCTGTGCTTACCTGTTTTTGAATCTAATATGCAGTAGCAGACAAGTTTGATGAGGTTCATGTGCAGGGGTGGAGCTTAGTGGAGACGAAACTGGGCTCCTGCCCTGCTTGCCTAGCACAAAATATGAAGGGCCAGATGCCCAGATAAGCCTATGTCCATCTGTAGATAAAGCCTGTAACAACGGTGCTCATTTTTACATGATGCCTATCTAGCTATCTTCTTGAAGGAGTACTGAGTTCTCAGGTGCAAAGTCATACCAGCTGTTCATAGGTGCTCTGCACAAAACACAAGCTGCAATGCTTCGTGGAGTAGCAAGACAACTCTCAGTCTCTCACCAGTTAGCACAATGTCGGTTGCCAGACGCCAAAAGACATATCCTAATGCTAAGAAAACCTTCTTCAAAATCATTTATTATTCATGAACACAAATGTAGTGCTTACTACAGAAATTAAGACAATATAATGAGTGATTAGCCCCCGATTTATATTATGTCAAGCTCTGCCTATTCATGTGCTTAGGAACATCCAGTAATTGGACATCAGCCAAGCATTGGTTATGCACTTCTTTAAAAAAAAGACTACATATATCTACAGCTTTAGTAATTACAACTCTAACTACTCTACATCAAACCTTTTGGTGAAGGTTGTGGCATGTACATAAGGACGTAAGGACGTCTGACTACTCTGAAGTTTCAAATGGATTCTCCGAAATATCAGGAGTAAACATGTGTAATGTTAAAAAGGTTTTATTCATTGACACTACATGCAGATCTGATGCTCATTAATATGCCAATAACAGAAAATTCGATAAGCCATGGCTGCCAGGTTGCAAAGCTGTCAGATCCAAGACCATGGCGGCCATTTCTCCTATCCACATACAGTTGACACTCAAATTGGAAATTAATTACCTACCATTCCATGGATGAACGCTAGTGAATTTGGTCAGAACCCTCTTATGGAGTTGAGTGGTAGAACTTGGTTGACAATGAGTCAGCTTACAAACACTTCCCTAAGAAGAATTCAGTCTTGATGGCTCACTTATTGCCACAACCTGAAAAATGTCAATCCAAAAAAGATAAGAAATAAGTATTACCTCCAAGGGACGCAATGACCATTCTCTCTCTGAGGTTACTTTTTCAAAATCACCCTTCGTAGAAGTGTTTCAAACAAATTAGATAGCCCTTTCATTAACACTCCCAGTCTGCACATAGGATAAAAACTAATGTATCTCACAAGATGATACATTAAACAATCTATATGCATAGTGCAAACAAAGGCTTGAAATGAAAGCACACACTAAATCGATTCACCAACAATTTATAGACTAAGACTGGCAATAGGAACCAATAGGAACCACTGAAACAATTCAACAAACAGGTGGTTGGCATAGTATACGAGACTTGGAACAGAGCACCGAAGCCAGCAACATACGGAAGTCCATAACATACATCTGCACTGGTCAAGCTGTTCCATCTTCTCCAGCGTAGCCAACTCCCTGTCCTCATCGGCGGCAGCCAACTTGCTGCTTCGGGTCACAAGGACATGAGCGTCGTCGTCGCTGCTGGTTTCTTGGAGGAAGCAGACGCGGCAGCGGCAGACGTGGCGAGCGGAAAACGCTGACGAAGACATGAACTCCACGGCGGCCATGGCCTTGGCGAGCCCCCTGGACACACCTCGCCGCCTGCGGCTGCCTGGTGGTGGCGCCCGCGGAGGATGCAAGGGGGGCGAGGTCTTTCTCTGCGTGGCACTGGGCGCGGACCGCGGACGCGAGGTAGGCGGTGTCTCGGTGAGTCGGTGGCCAAAGTGCGGTCTGGGCCTCGGCGTCGTGGCGATGCGAGGCGGGTGAGGGCGAGGAGGAGCCACCTCCGTCACTGCTCCGCCTCCACCGCTGGGTCGCTGCCGTTGACTGCTTGTCGTGCTTACTGCGGTTCCACGGTAGAGATGGAGGTGGGCGGTGGTTCTGCGCAGAGAGAGAGAGAGCGCGCGAGGCAGGTGGCAAGGACGGCGATGCGAGGGCGAGCTGCAGGTGAGGGCGGACGTCGGTTCAGCAGAAGGCGAGTGCTAGCTGCAGGCGCGTGCGGCGCGGCGGACGGCGGTTCCCGGCCAAGCGGTAGGCGTGGGTGGAGCGGGCGGACGGTGGTTCGTGGAGGGCGACGGCGACGACAACGGCGAGCTGCAGAGCTGGGAGGGCGCCACAGCAGGGGCGAGGGCGAGCTACGGTGGGTCGTGGAGGACGTCGGCGACGGCGAGCTGCAGTGTTGGGCGGACGGCGGTTAGCGAGGGCGAGGGTGAGGCGGGCAGACGGAGGTTTCGTGGTGTAGAAGGAGCGTGTGGGGCAGGGACGGGGCGTGGTGAAGTGCGTGGTGGGCGGGGCGGCAGTTCCGTGTCAGCGGGACGAAGCGCGAGCGGGGACTGCGTGAACAGCGCAAATTACCGCGGGAGGCAGGCCGAAAGCGGTGGCTACGATATCATTTGAGGGATTTTAGTAGTAAGATATACTTGATGCTTGTAAAAGAGAGGAGCAACTCTAGCAGTGCTACCTAAAACAGACTACCTAAAAGTCTGTTTAGGTAGGCACTAATTTTTCTACTTCTTATATATTTTACTCCTAGCTCAAACAGTGCTACCTAAATGAGGCTACTTAAATTCAGCTTAACAGTCAATGAAATGTGGGGCCTACATGTCAACTCCATCTTTCCCCTTCGTTTGCCATCGAGACATGGAGCAGTGGGCGGTGTTGCACCGGAGTAGGGCCGGCGGGCCTCGTGCGCCGAGGAAGGAGCCGCGCGCAGTGGAGACTACGCCGGTGAGCCACGCCGGCGAGCCCGTGCTCCTCCCGCGTCCAGCCGTCCAGCAAGGGAAGGATCGAAGGAAGTTGCGTCGTGGAGGTCCAGCGTCGGCGGAGGAAGGGCGCCATGGAGGACTGGCGCCGACGGAGGAAGGGCGTCGTGGAGGACCAGCACCGGCGGAGGAAGGGCGCCATGGAGGACTGGCGCCGACGGAGGAAGGGCGTCGCGGAGCCTCCCACACTGGGCCGTGGAGCGCCGCCACGATGGAGGTCGCGCCCCCTTTAGTCCTTGCCGCAATGGAGGTCGGCCGACAAGGATGGCAGTCGCCGAGGGCAAAGGAGCGCGGTGCTTGCGCCGGAGTGGGGAGTTGTGCTCCCACCGTGGAGGGCCACCGGAGAGTGGGCAACTATGCTCGCGGCTGCCGCTCGGAATTCGGGGAACCTCGCCGCTACGCCACGGAGGACCGTTGGCAAGGAGCGCGTGGTCATCAGGCTTCTGGGGAACCTCGCCACTACGCCTCAGAGGGCTCGCCGTAGAGGGCCATTGGGGAACCTCGCCGCCGCTGCAGGGCTTCCATGCCCGTGCCGCGCGGAAGAAGTCAGGAGCGTACATGTAGAAGTCGCATGGAGGAGAGAGAAGATTTAGCTGCCCAGAGTTGCTGGCCCAACAAGAATAGGTAGAGTTGGGGAGAATTTTGGTAGCCAGCAGATTTAGGTAGGCGAGTAGGTAGCCTGCTGGAGATGATTTTTGGTCCTCCACTACCTAAATATAGGATAGGTAATTGGTTTAGGTAAGCCTGCTGGAGTTGAGGTGAGGAGATGAGAATCAGACTTCAATCTACTAGTAAGTCCATCCATTAGAGAGAAACTTATGCAGGATTTGCAACCTTTCCATCCTTCTTACCTCTTATATTCTTCCTCTTCATAGTATATCCTCACAGTAGGTTGCTTGATTGTCACCCTCCCATGATTTTTTTATAAAGGATTTCCATGTAAATCATGATCACTACAAGATTTGCAAGAATAGCCGATAATTTTGTAGTTTGCAACTTTTTGATTTGAAATCATCTTAGCATGCAAAACTATGTTTCAGTTTTGAAATATAAAGGCCGATGATGCTATTAAACCATTGGCAATTGTTTGTACCGTCGGCTATTAATGCAAAGACCGACGGTGTCACTAAGACCATTGGCTATAATGTTCCCCTCTTGGTTTTCTAGTGTAGTGCTCGACGGGTCAACATCTAACGCTCGGGAATAGTGTGCACCATCAGCTATTTGATACAAAGACCAACGGTGTCACTAAGATCGTTGGCAATTAATTTGCCATCTCAGCCTTCTAGTGAAGTGCTCAACGGGTCGACATCTTACGCTCGAGAATAGTGTGTACCGTCGGCTATTTCATACAAAGATTGATGGTGTCCTTAAGCCTGTTGGCTCCTGTCGGCCTTCTAGTGCAGTGCCCGACGGGTCGACATCTAACGCTCGGGAATAGTGCGTACCGTCGGTGATTTGATACAAAGATCGACGGTTTCACTAAGACCGTTGGCAATTACCTTGCCCTCTCGGCCTTCTAGTGTAGTGCTCGACGGGTCAACATCTAACGCTTGGGAATATGTTGTACCGTCGGCTATTCAATACATAGAGCGACAGGGGAGCTTATAACAGTCGATAATATGTTCACTGTCGGCCATTCACGCTTTCCCCAACTACCTGTCGGCTATTATACTTCCCTATTGGCAAAAGTTGTGTTTCTAGTAGTGGATGTGTATGTGTGCTTGTTTCTTCCGTAATCTTCTTGCTATATGTGTTGTCCATTTAAGGTTTTGCTAGCTTCTTGTTGGTCACAATGGCTAAAGTTAGATATTATTGTACTAAAACAAGTTTTCTGCACTATATGTATAGCATTAAATGTGGGCCTATGACTTATTTGATTTAATTGAGTAAAATATGGGACAGGCCCATATTAGAGATCGATCTAATAGTGGTCCTGTTCAATCGGCAGATTCAACAGTGATTTATGAGAGGAAATAAGTTGAATTCTGCCTTTTGCCAGCTGAACAGGACCAGTGTGTTGAGCCTACTGCGTTGTGTTGCTCATAGCACACTGAATCCCTTCTTTCTTTATTTATTTCTTTCATTTTTTCTTTATTTTTTATCCTTTTGCACTTATATTTAGCTATTTAGCTAGATACACTATTTGAGTGCAGAGGCCAAGATAATATATATTTCATCTCTAAATAAAGCTCCATTTATCTTAAAAAGAGGAATGATTCATTATTTGTGCTTTGTTCCATCTTCTAGGAGATTTACAATATAATTGATGCATGCCAGCTTTACTAGCTTAGCTTAGTTTAGTTCCTTTTTGTTGTTTGGTTTTTCTTCAAGCTTTTGTATTCGAACTCTCTGCTTCGTTTCAATAATGCTTCGTTTCAATAAAGGCCTGTAGGGACTTTGGTCCCTCCAGTTTCGTCAAAAATTGATGCATGCCTCTATCTCACTCGCTAGCTTTACACATTGATTTGAGAAATTAGGTAATAGTGTGTTTTTTTCTAGTTATCGAAGTATGCCCATCGAGATTTCTTATATGAAAGTGTAATATATATCTATTTATCCATGTTTTAAATAGCAAGCTAAGGCCAATATGTTTAGCGTTTTATAAACCATAATTAGCGGACTTTAGCGGCAAAATTGTGCATGAATGCAAATAGCGGCACAATTTTTTTCAAGCTATTTCGGGCTATAGCGGCAAAAATAGCGGGCTATTTTTTTCCATGCTATTTATATGTTATTATCAATTTATTATGCAGATATATATAACTCATCGATGAGTGCTGCACGGCAGCTTTGTCGGCAATGTAGCTGTTACCAGCACTGGTATGGTGGGTCTCTCGTATGCTTTTGAGTTTGGGTTATATATTATTAAGAGGACATGCAAGCACAATGTTAAGGCTAACGACAAACATAAATGGAGGATCAAGGCTAGATTCCATGACGTACTTTTCGAAGCGGGGGTAGATTTGCAATTCAAAAAAACGCGGGTATATATATAATTGATAAATGCATGGCGGCAGCTGTCGTCTCTGGTCAGCAGGCCGGCTGGAATCGAACACTTTGGTCATTCAACATACTAACGTTCTTTCTTATAGGGATATATATGATCCATAATCTCTAGTTCATCCAAGTCTTTCATCGTTCTTCATGTAATGTTAAATAATAGCTTGATTTAGGAGCGCTTTTTGCGACGTATAGTCCGTACTTTCTAGCTAACAAACATGTTACAGCTAGTGCACGAGTATAGTACTACTTGTGTGGTCCTTCACCTTCTTCATGTCCTTATATATATAGCTTGCAAAAGAGAGGAGTTCAGTGCTGTTATCTGATTAATCCATCTCTTAATCAAATACTAATACTTTGTGCCCACCATGCACACATGCATGTGCCAAGCTAATAAAGGTGCCTTTGTATTTATATTCCATATAATATAATATATATTGCAGCTCGATCTAGTCGGCAGTGTATCTAGTACGATGCTATAAATAGGAAAAATATGAGCTCACAAATCAGATCATCGGCCACACCAGAGTTCACCATAATTTGCTCATTCTAGGAGCTCATCACCGGTCATCCTTCGCCCTGCTCTTTCTCTAGGTAGCTAAGCTTTATATACCATGGTCTTCTGCAAGGTTAGCAAAGTAGCCCTCATCGTGGTGCTCATAATCCTCATCTCCTCTAACCATATCGTGTACTCTCAAGGCAAACCCCTCACGATGATGCATAGGAGATTTAACTTGCTGTCGCATTCCGATGGGGACACCAGGGGGACGATGATCCCAGGCACAATCTCGCCGAACGGCACCAGGAATGGCAGCGCAGCCGGTGGTGGCGTCCTCGGAGAGGACACCCGAGCCACGGATCCTGGACACAGCCCTGGTGCCGGCCATGCCGCCACCAACAATAGGGTTGGGAGGAAATTGCTTGGTGTAAATGTGTAAATTAGCTATATATATACTGAGCTTTGAATCTCTTACTATATATTCTTCTCTCTGTCGAGCGACGAAAATCCAATGTATTTTCTTCTATTTGCGCAATGAATTTAGTACCTCGTTTTACTGATTTATAATAGTAACTTGATTTATCAATTTCCTTGTGTCCACCGTTCTCTACCTATTCCTAAAATTTTAGAAGTTTGTTGCATGATGTCTGATGTCAATAATTTACCAAAATAATTAGGGTTTTCCGTATTTTGTATATGACTAAATTGCTTTATGTTAATAGAGTTAACAGTTTGCACTTTACTCGTATCCAAATGAGCAATGAGCAATGGCCTGAAGTTTTGTACTGGAATTTGCAATGATTATAAAAAATATTTAGAACAGCTCACACTTTCTAATGCTAGGCCTACGATTCTTGGCCCACTACAGCTCCTGGAAGACTATATTTGGGCTGTCCGTGACAGCTAAATGTCTTGGGCCATAGGAATTGGCCTATGTCTGCTCGATGTCTTTTATCCATGGAAAAAGTATCGCAAAGTCTCCGACGCGTTCGCTCGACACCAGGTCGTGATGGGCTGGCCCAGTAGGTCTCTCCTCTCTTCGTCCTCGTGTTCAAATTTCTCCTCCTTTTTGCATCTTCCGCGCCCTCTATCTCTATGTCGCCTGGCGGCCTTGCGCCCTTGCCTCCAATCCACATGCCAACTCGGTTCGCGGAGCGGCTTCACCTCAAGCAGAATTGCCCGCCCGTCGCTCAGCTCCAACCTTGTGTAGGTAGTCCCGGTAGTTAAGCAAAATATCGTATTCATTTCCTATTTCAGTCTTGTCAAGTATAACTTTATGAGATATTTCAAATTCAGTTTATCAAATTCCAGTATTGTTCATTATGGTTCAGTGTAATTTCAGTATTGTTAGAATTTTTTAAGTTTTATCCAGTATAGTTCTATATTAATTTCAATCTTGTTAAGTACTCCCTTCATTACGAAGTATAAAGTTGTTTTATTTCTTTATTCATTTTTTTGATATATGTCTAGATACATATCAAAATGAATGTAAAAAAATTAAAACGACTTATAAATTTAAATGGGCTAGTACATCGATATGAGTTTTCAAATTCAGTTTTTCAAATTACAGTATTCTCAGTATAGCTCAGTCAACTCCCCTGGAGTATGCTAATAATAAACGCAGCTCGTTTTTCAAATTACAGTATTCTCAGGCAGCTCAGTCATCGATAAGTTTGGAACTGTAAAATTGAATATACACGCTGCAGCATCCACTAGATGTCATGTCGATGAAAACAGGCCAACTTGGCGTACAAGGGGTAAAAACTTTTGGCGTACAAGGCCAACACGTACTACACTACTGCTAATTTGGTGATGCTGATGCTGTGATGCATGGCGATCGAAAGAAACCAGGGAACTACCATGGAACGGATTGGCGATGTGTACCATGTGTGGAATCACTGTGCTCACAGATGTTTGTGTTATTGGGCTCGCACGCAACCCTATGGGCGGTTTTTGTCTTCCCTGCCTGCTACGAAACTTGGCTCTATATTTTTTTTCGAAACCGTGCATTAGCACGTTTTTCATTAAGGGAAGTGAGAGTTTTACAACGCGATCACCCAACAGTGAGTTGCCATGGGGTGGAAGCAAACACATACAAACAATAAACACCAGCTAGGACGGTGGTGCGAAAGGTTGTAACTTTCTAAGGAAACTAATTTGCGACCGAAAAGACAGAAGAGAGCAAGCTCTAGGACGCGAACAACGGGGCGATGCTACGGAAGCCCGCCGCCAACCAAGCGTCGGCCTCGTCGTTGACGTTCCCCAAGATCTGTAGCAGCGGCCTGTGGATGGCGTCGAAGGTCCTCCTGTTGCATTCTTTCCACAGCACCCAAGACACCAGAAGGACGACCGAGTCGAAGCCCCTCTGGAACCGGGTCGGGATCTGCTCCCTCGCGGTCAGCCACCAGTCCGAAAGAATGGCGTCCGCCGGTGGCACAAGGTCCGCTCGCCCTGCTCGCGACAGCGTGCGGTACCACACCTCCCTAGCGAGAACACGGCCGGCGAGCAAGTGATCCGTGGTCTCAGCACACTGGTCACAGAACACACATGCGTCATGCTGCTGAAGACCGTGCAGTTTTCTGCGCTCCGCAATCCACAAGCGTCCCAGCATGGCAAGCCAGAAGAAGAATTTCACCTTCGGCGGCGCAGAAGCCCCCCAAAGCTCAGCTACCCCCGCCAACCGCGTCCTACCCACAAAGAAGGCCTGGTAGGCTGTGGCGCTAGAGTAGATGCCGCCAGCCGTCCAACGCCACACCATACGGTCCGGGGTGGACGGGTCTAGGTGTACCGATTCCGTGAGGTTCCAAACCTGCGCGAACTGGGTGACATAGGACGCAGTCTGCGCGCCCCGCACGTCCTGCGTCCACGTCCTATTGTGCAGCGCCTCCTTGACCGTGCGCTTGCGCCGGCGCACGCCGACGTGTCCGAAGAGCAGCGGCGCGGCGGCGCACAGGGGCCACAGGGCAGCCAGCAGTCAGTCCAGAAGAGGGTAGTCTCCCCGTTGCCGACCACATAGTGTACTGAGGTGTTAAACATCTGCTGAACTACCTTCTCTGTCCTCTGTGGCAAGGACGCCCAAGCGGAGTTGGGATTGGCTCGCCGCAGCCATTCCCAACGTAGGCGGAGCGCGAAGCCCTGGATCCGGAGGTCCGGGAGTCCAAGGCCACCAAGGTCCTTGGGCGCGCACGCCCGCGGCCATGCAACCTTGCACTTCCCGCCTACGACGGAGTCCCTGCCGGCCCAGAGGAAGCCTCTCCGACGCTTGTCGATCTCACCTACCGCCCACGTGGATAGAGAGCAGGAGATGGAGACATGCACGGGTATGGCGGACAGCGTGCTCTGCATGAGCGTCCTGCGGCACGCGACGTTCAGCAGATTGGCCTTCCAGGTCGGGATGCGCGCCGCCACCGCATCGATGAGAGGTTGCACGTCCTCCCGTCTCAGCCTGGAGATGGACAGTGGCGCCCCCAGGTAGTGGCAGGGGAAGGGCTGCACCCTGCAGGGGAAAGTCTGCAACACCGTGGTGATCTCATCCTCCGAGCAACGGATGGGCGTGATGGAGCATTTGTGGATGTTTGTCGCCAGGCCAGAAGCGCCTGCGAAGAGGTCGAGCAGTTGCCGCATGCACTCTAGATCCGTTGTTGCCGGGCTGAGGAAGACAACAAGGTCATCGGCATAAACGGACGCGCGACAGCGCGCGACGTGTCCCGGTAGGGGCAGCAGCTGTCCTCGCCTGTCTGCGGTCGTGATGAGGGCGTTGAGGACCTCCATTACAATGACGAAGAGCGAGGGAGACAAGGGGTCCCCCTGGCGCAGGCCTCGGCTGTGACAGATGCGCCGGCCGAGGCGGCCGTTGACCAGTACCCTTGTGCTGGCCGAAGACAGCATTGCTGTAATCCAATCGCGCCACCGGAAAGGGAAGCCCACATGCTCAAGCACCTCCAGTAGAAAGGGCCATGCGACAGTGTCGAAAGCCTTGGCGAGATCCACCTTCAGGAGAACGGTGGGGTGGCGGTGCGCGTGCAGCCAGCGGCACGTTAACTGAACTGTCCAGAAGTTCTCGTGAATCATCCTTCCTTTGATGAACGTCGTCTGGTTGTTGTTCACCAACTCGGGCATCCTGTTCGCCAAGCGCAACGCCAACGCCTTGGAAAACAATTTGCCCACCGAGTGGATGAGGCTTATCGGTCCATAGTCTGTGAGCCCCTCCGGCGACTGGGTCTTGTGAAGTAGGATCATGACGGCCGCATTGACGTGGTGGAAGCTCCTGAAGTCTTGGTCCCAAAGGGCCTCGAACAGGCGCAGGATGTCAGGGCCCACGATCTCCCAGGTGAAAGGTCCTAGATGGCTAGAGGGGGGTGAATAGCCTATAAAAATTTCTACAAACTCACTAAGCAAACTTCGTTAGATACACAAACGGCGGAAAGCAAGTTATGCTTAGCCTACTAGGTGTTGCAAGCCTCCTATCCAAACAATTCTAGTAGGTGATCACTAGTACACATAAGAGCTCCCACTAGTGATCAAGAGTTCTACCCACGGGATTTAATCTACACAAAGAGTGGTTCCCGACCGATCACACAAGCAATTCTAACCCACGCAATTTTAGTCTACACAAGAAGTGGTATGCGGCCAACCACACAAGCAATTCTACTTTGCAAGAATGTAATCAAAGTAATACAAGAGAGGATGAGACTTGTTATACCGATGCGTTGAGTCGAGGTTGCCAATCACCAAGAGAATGAGCAATCAATCACAATTGACAACACACAATCAATGACAACCAATCACCGGGAGACAAAGATGAACACAATTGTTTTTGTTCACCCGGTGTTCACTTGGGCACCGCCAAGCTACGTCACCGGTTGTGTCGACCAACACCTAGATGGTTCCTCGGTGTGACCCTCAAGTCACTAGCCCCTCAAGGCTCGCCCCGCAAGGCACCGCAAGACCCACTCTCAAGTGAGGTACTCAACGACACGCGCAATCCACTAGGATGCTCTTCGTGATCCCCACGAGGTGAGCTCAAACCTCTCACAATCAACCGGAGGTGGCCAAGAACAATCACCTTCTCTTGCCAACGCCTCCAACAATCTCCAAGCCGGCTAGGAGCGGTACTCTCCAAGAGTAACAAGAAATCCACCGGCTAAACCACCCACAAGTGCCACTAGAATGCTCTCAAGCAATGCAATGCACTAGGTGATCTCTCAATCTCACTTTGGATGAGCAACAAGCAAGAGAGATGAGAAGGAGAGTGTTTCTCTAGCTCAAAGGATGAATGAATGAGTTGGGAGAGCCAAGAGAGAGAGCCAAGCCCGGCCACCCATCTATTTATAAGCCCAACTTCAAAATCCAACCGTTACCCCCTCGGGGGCGAAATTTCATCCGCGCCGACGCCCGCGCGCGCGCCCAGACGACCATTGGTGCCGCGGCCAACCACGTGCCGCCACGTCGGCGTCCGGCGCGGCGTCCGCCGCGAGCCAGCGCGCGTCCGATGCCCGAATCCGACGCCCAGCCACACAAAGAAACTTTCTGGACCGCGTCTGCTGACCACCGGACGCACGGCACGGCGTCCGCCGCCGTTGAGGTCCAGCCAGCCACGCGCAACACCTGCAGAGCTACGCCGGACGCTGAGCACCTGCCGTACGGTGTCTTTCGCCCGTCCGCCGGCCGCGTCCGCCGCAGTTCACCTGCCAGCCCCCGCGCCGAGACCGAGCGCGCCGGACGCACGAAGCCAGCGTCCGCCGCTCGCAAGGGAGCGTCCGGCGCCCGCGTCTGACGGCCCGGCCGGCCAGGGGGGTTTCTGGACCACGTCCGGCGCGACGCCGCGCGTCCGGCGCCCCCCGGCAGCCGCGTCCGACGCCGTTGACAGAGCGCCGTCTTCAATGTTTTGTCGCCGTGTCGTTGATCCAATTCAACCACTTGCCTTTGGGTACTAACCACCACTTGTCGATCACTCTCTTGAACACAAGGGTTAGTTTTTCTCTCAAGAAACAAGGCAATGGCTTAGCTCACTAGGTTCTACATGCAATGCACTTCATGAAATCACCTAGTGGCACCCGTGCGTCGAATAGCCGATAAGACTTCCCCTCTTAATAGTGCGTCTATCGATCCTAAACCACTCACACCCTCCATGGTGTCTTAAGTGCAAAACAAAATGGCCCTATCAGTTATACCTTTGCCTTGAGCCCATTTTGTTCCTCCAAATGATATGAACGCTTCACACCATCATGTGACCGTCTCGATCCATCGACCTCGACTTCACTTGCCCTTCACCGTGCATCGGTCCATCGGCACCTAGTCTTGCCCGAGCTTCACCATCACATGGTCCTTCACTCACAAGCCTCGACTAGCCCTTCACCTTCAACGCCGGTCCATGGAGCCAAGCATCGTCTTGATCTTCATCTTTGATCACATGACACGTGTCATGCTTCATATGCATTAAGCTCATCATGTGGACAACCTTTCTCTAAATCAACCACTTAGATAAACAAGGTTAGTCCTAGGTTTCATCAATTAGCCAAAACCAAACTAGGGACTTTCACTAGGCCACCTTGTACAAACCCCCGCAGAAGCTGTCAGGTCCGGGCGCACGATCGAGCGGCATCTCGTGCACAGTAACAAGGATCTCTTCCGGCGTGAAGCGGGCGGCCTGCTCCGAGAGGTCAAGCCGCGACAGGTCCAGGTGGTCGAGGTCGATCCTGTGCAAGCGGTGGAAAGGCTTCCCGATGAGCTCGTTGTAGAAGGTGAACACGATGTCCGCTTTGGCTTCCTCATCGAAGAAGGTGTGGCCCTCGTGGTTGATAGCGAGTAGATGGCTCTTACGGCGTCTGTGGCAAGCCTGGAGGTGGAAGAATCTGCATTTACATCTGAGCTATGAACAACCTATATTTGTTTCACCCCGATAGCACTGAAGGTGTGTTTGGTTGAGCTGTGGCTTTTAGAAAAGCTGTTGTGGGTTGTGAGCTCAGTTGTGAGAAAGCAGCTGTGAGAAAAGCAGAAGGCCGTTTGGTTAGAGGTGCTGTCAAACTGTAGACTGTCTGAGAAATACCTGTAATGCACTGAATGTCTGGGACATGTTTATATAGAAATTGCTCACAACAAACTAATTTGTTCACTAATTCACATGAAAATAACTATTTAAGCAAGGTAAAATAATTTTCAATAGGTTTTCTTAGTTCTCCTTAGTCCATGTAAATAGAACAATATCCATCGAAAGCATATACAATGATGCCATTTCTCCACGTAACTAGCCTCCTCTCGCACTAAACAATTCATTAGCTATTCTAGAACGAACATTATTCATGCTATTTTTGTTCTACACTTCGTCACTTTCATCCTCTTCTTCTTATGTCGTGTCTTGTACTAAGTAAGTCATGTCTTGTACTAAGTAATACTCATTTGTATCACATCTGTCGAACTCCTTATTTCCCAATTCGCTCAATATGTTGTTCCAAATTTTTAATAGACGAAAACGGTACCATTCTATCCAAAAAATATAAAGCCACGTGTCAAGCCAAATGTTGGAGTGATATCGATTAGGTGCATAGTCTTTCTAAATCGAAAGTGCCAAGGTAATTGGGAACATATTAACTCTTATAATTGGCATGGCCCCCGCACGCCTATTAGGCCACGTCGCCCTAAATTTTCCTACGGTCCACTTCAGCTCCACATCATCATCGGCTTATCGATTGGTCCACCTGAGCAACACCGTATTCCAACATAGGCCCGTCTCACTCCCCTCAGCCATGAAAGAAAAACGATGACCTTCTCGATCTCTCCGTCTTTCTCAATGTCGTCGCCTCGCGGCTCCTCAAGCTCCGTCTCTCCCGATGCGTGGCTTCGCGGGAGGCCATCGCCACGCCTCCACCTCCGCCTCTTCTCTCTCCTTTCCTCCCCCTCTCTCTCCAAATGATATGAACGCTTCACACCATCATGTGACCGTCTCGATCCATCGACCTCGACTTCACTTGCCCTTCACCGTGCATCGGTCCATCGGCGCCTAGTCTTGCCCGAGCTTCACCATCACATGGTCCTTCACTCACAAGCCTCGACTAGCCCTTCGCCTTCAACACCGGTCCATGGAGCCAAGCATCGTCTTGATCTTCATCTTTGATCACATGACACGTGTCATGCTTCATATGCATTAAGCTCATCATGTGGACAACCTTTCTCTAAATCAACCACTTAGATAAACAAGGTTAGTCCTAGGTTTCATCAATTAGCCAAAACCAAACTAGGGACTTTCAATCTCCCCCTTTTTGGTAATTGATGACAACCTCAACAAAGATAATTTTATAATAAAGATTTTGAACTTGTCATACTTGTCCAATTATTAAGCTCACAAGAAAGATTTGGACAACTATAGCAAGCTCGGTTTTGGTAGCATTAGCTCCCCCTACATATGTGCATAGAGTTTGGATTTGAAGCTTTGCACATATGCATGGATAAGAGTGTTGGGAGAGTAATTCTACCAAAATGATGCTAAGGTGTAAGAAATGGACCTTTGAAGCGTGATACCAATCGGAGTTGCCTTTTACACCATTCTTAGCACCATGAAGTAACTAGATATCCATCAAAACTCAAGAACCCCGTGAGATCAACATTATAGGAAAAGTTCTTAAACCACTTGTAAAGCAAAGGAAGTCTAGTTACAACCTATGCATGCTAGTAGATCATTACAACATTCAAGTCCTATACTAGCATTTCACCACACAAGCAAGGAGACACCACTTGTATAAAAACTTTACCTAGGTGCCAAGAGCAAGTCATATGAGAATGCACAAACAAATGCAACAACTTTGTTCATGAGCTTGCTCCCCCTTCTTGTGTGCATCAAAATTTTATTTACCCCTTTATCATATTCAATCATCTTTTTCTCTCCCCCTTTGTCAACAATTGCCCAAAAATGGGATCAAATTGTGGAGAGAAAAGGACTTTGATGGAGTAAACAAAACTTTAGTCAAATTTGGTTCAATCTAGACCACTTGCCAAAGATATTTAATTTGGTTTGAACCAAATACAAGCTTCTTCACACCTCATGATAAGGGTTATCTTGTCTATGTTGAATCAAACACTTGTAGCAAATATTCTAGATTCAACACTAGGATTGCAAGCCCACAAACATGTCATATGTCACCACTAGAACAAACAAAGCATAGAAGCAATAGTGGTAAACATATATACATCAAACACATTTGATTTATCATGAATGCTCCAAATGCACCTTGTATGTCTACATGTGCTACCACAAGTATAATCCTAAGCATGAATGACATGTCAACCATTGGTACCTTGCTTTGTCGAAGGAGAGGCATGTCAGGTAGTGATGGGGTGCATTCAACACATGTTTGAGAAGTCAAGAATGTTCAATTCATTCCTTAGCTTGCAAAACCTTCTTTCATCAAGTGGCTTGGTGAGTATATCGGCAAGTTGATCATCGGTGCCCACACTCTCAATGGAAATGTCACCCTTTTGTTCATGATCTCTTATGAAGTGATGCCTTATGTCAATGTGCTTTGTTCTTCCATGTTGAACCGGGTTTTGTGTCATCTTGATTGCACTCTCATTATCACAAAACAATGGCACATTCTTGAAGTTGATGCCATAATCCTTCAAAGTAGACTTCATCCAAAGCAATTGTGCACAACAACTCCCCGCACTAACATATTCGGCTTCGGTGGTAGAGATTGCCACACTATTTTGTTTTTTGAGGACCATGACACAAGTGATCTTCCAAGAAGTTGACATGTACCACTTGTGCTCTTTCTATTGATCTTGCAACCACCATAGTCGAGTCCGAATATCCAATCAATTCAAACTTTGACCCCTTGGGATACCATAGTCCAACATCTCTTGTTTGCTTCAAGTACCTCAATATTCTCTTTGCGGCCGTGAGATGACTCTCTCTAGGTGAGGCTTGGTATCTAGCACACATGCAAACACTAAACATGACATCCGGCCTTGATGCGGTGACATAGAGTAGGCTTCCAATCAATGACCGATAATCCTTTTGATTCACCATATTGCCATCATGATCACTATCAAGATTCCCATTTGTGCCCATTGGAGTTGAGATTGGCTTTGCATCTTGCATTCCAAACTTCTTCAACATATCCCTTATGTATTTCCCTTGACTCACAAACGTCCCATTCTTCAATTGCTTGACTTGAAGACCAAGAAAATAGCTAAGTTCACCAATCATGGACATCTCAAACTCTTTTGCCATCATTTCACGAAATTCTTCACAATATGCTTGATTGGTTGATCCAAAGATGATATCATCAACATAGATTTGCACAATGAAGAGATCATTACTAATCTTCTTGGTGAATAGAGTAGTATCAACCTTGCCCATTGTGAACCCCTTGGAGTGAAGAAAAGTCTTCAATCTCTCATACCATGCTCTAGGTGCTTGCTTCAAGCCATACAAGGATTTTTTCAATTTGTACACATGGTCGGGCTTCTTCTCATCTTCAAAACCGGGAGGTTGCTCAACATATACTAGCTCATTGATGATCCCATTGAGAAATTCACTCTTGACATCCATTTGATATAACTTGATGTTGTGGGCACATGCATAAGCCAATAGAATCCTTATTGCTTCCAATCTTGCCACGGGAGCATATGTTTCATCATAATCAAGACCTTCAACTTGAGTATAGCCTTGAGCAACTAGTCTTGCCTTGTTTCTAATCACATTGCCATCTTGATCTTGCTTGTTCTTGAACACCCATTTGGTTCCAATGACATTGTAGTCCTCCGGCCTCTCAACTAACTCCCACACATCATTTCTTGTGAAGTTGTTGAGTTCATCTTGCATTGCCATGATCCAATCGGCATCCAACAAAGCTTCATCAATTTTCTTTGGCTCTTCGGTTGACACGAATGATGCATGCTCACAAAATATGGCCACTCTTGATCTAGTTTGCACACCACTTTTAATATCACCAATGACACTATCAATTGGGTGATCTCTTGCAACATGTTGTGGTTGTAGCACTTGTACTTGATTGCTTGAACTTGGTTGATCACTTGACTTGTCTTCATTTGATGAACTAGCACCATGATCTTGCACTTGAGCATTGCTAGCTTGCCTCAATGGAGAGTTGAGCACTTCATCTTTATCATCTTGCACATCAATCACTTGCTTTGCTCTAATGTCCCCAATGTCTATGTTCTTCATTGCTTCAACCAATTGAGTTCCACCAACATCTTCTAGATTCTCATTTTCATCTTGTGACCCATTGGTTTCATCAAATTGCACATCATGGACTTCTTCTAGAATGCCACTTGAGTTGTTCCAAACTCTATAAGCCTTGCTTGTAGTTGAATAACCGAGTAGGAACCCTTCATCACATCTCTTTTCAAACTTCCCCATCTAGTGCCCTTCCTCAAGATGTAGCATTTGCAACCAAACACTCTAAAATAGCCAATGTTGGGCTTTCTTCCATGAAGTAACTCATATGGGGTCTTCTCTAGCAAAGTATGACAATAGAGCCTATTGATGTAGTAGCATGCCGTGTTGATTGCTTCATCCCAAAATGATTGACTAACATTGTACTCATGAAGCATTGATCTAGCCATATCAAGCAATGTTCTATTCTTTCTCTCAACTAGGCCATTTTATTGTGGAGTGTATTTGGCCGAGAATTGATGACCAATGCCATAGTGATCACATAATTCTTCCATTCTTGTATTTTTGAATTCACTCCCGTTGTCACTTATCACTTTCTTGATTCTCATGTCAAACTCATTGTGAACTCTAGTGAGAAAGGTCTTGAAGGTGTCATACACTTCACTCTTGTCACTAAGAAAGAATACCCATGTGAATGTTGTGAAGTCATCCACTATGACAAACCCATACTTGTTGCCACCAATACTTGTGTATGTAGTTGGGCCAAATAGATCCATGTGCAACAACTCAAATGCCTTACATGTGCTCATTATACTCTTCTTTGGATGTGAGCTTCCAACTTGCTTCCCGGCTTGACATGCACTACACAACTTGTCCTTCTCAAATACAACATCTTTCAAGCCTTCAACAAGATTGTGTTGTGTGAGCTTCTTCAATTATTTCATGCCAACATGCCTAAGCCTTCTATGCCAAAGCCAACCCAAACTTGATTTTGATATCAAACATGTTGTCAAAGAAGCTTCACTAGTGTTGAAGTCAACAAGATAGAGATTCTCATATCTAAAGCCTTTGAACACCAAGTTGGAGCCATCAAGAGAAACTACCTCAACATCATCTGCCCCAAAGATGCACTTGTAGCCTAGATCACAAATTTGTGCCACCGAGAGAAGATTGAAGTCCAAGCTTTCAACTAGCAACACATTGGAGACACTCATGTCATTTGATATTGCAATCTTGTCCAAGCCAACAACCTTGCCTTTCTTGTTATTGCCAAATGTGATTGACTCAATGCCACTATCATTCTTCTCAATTGAATCAAACATTCTTGATGTGCCGGTCATGTGTTGAGAACACCCACTATCAATGATCCAATGCCTTCCTCCGGCTTTATAGCTCACCTACAAGCAAATCAATGAAGCTTTGGTACCCATTTTTGCTTGGGTCCTTGTAGGTTAGTAACTAAGCTCTTTGGTACCCAAATAGCTTTCTTCTTTGGGCCAACAATGGTGTACCAACAAACTTAGCTTGTACACCTTTCACACCCTTGGTAAGCACATAACAAGAATCAAAAGGTATAGCATTGTCAAGTTTCTTGTCTTGTTGCTTCTTGTTGCAATTTTGCTCTAGGTGCCCAACTTGCTTGCATCTATAGCAAAACCGACCATTGCTCTTCACCAATCTGTCATGCCCATTTTTAAGGACAAGAATGAGGCATATCCAAGCCTTATGTGAACCCCCAGAAGTCATCCACATAAGTTGACAAATCGAATAAAATATACCATCTCAAAGTTTATTACATATCGAAAGAATAAATATCACATAGTCATTACATAAATAGATAATAACGATGGTAGACTCTCAAACACTAATAAACTCTCAAACGATGGTAGACTCTCAATAGCGGAAGCTTCAACACAGGGACACGTCGACTGGTTGACTCAAGCTAGTAATCATGGCGATAGCTCTCAATCCAATCCTGATCTGTTACCCATCCGGGATTTTTCAAGTAATGAAGTAAAACAAGTGTAAGTACAACGTACTTAGCAAGCATAGCAGGGGATATATGAAGCTCAAAAGGCTGACACTGGTTAACTGCATTAGCTTTTAGTATATGTCATATTTTAGTAATTAGCATCAAGGTAGTGTTCCCATAACCACATGATCAAGTAAACATGATAAAGGTAACTTAAACATCATTATAGCATAAATCATAATTAAATGGGGTGATCACTTATATTGCAATGTCTCAAGGCCGCCCTAACCGTGGGCACAGACGATCAATCGATTTAACTCTGCGCAGAGGTGTACCCTTTCCCTGTGAGTCGTGATTTGCCCTTTCGCCCGAGGGGATCAGCCTCTTAGTTCTCTACCAAGGAAAACCGGCAGGGTTCACATAAAGTTATGCATAGGTTCGTCTAACAAGATAGGGCCGCAGGGTCATCGGATGTAGGGAATCCCTCCTCCCAAAGTGGCACATTACCTACAAGGCTATACACACCATGGAGAAGCCGCCCTATACCCAACTCGCAATCCTCTAACTCGCTAGAAAAGGTCCTAGACACAACTAGAGCCAGAGCTATGTAGCTCCCACAGTGGCACGTTAAGTCCCATATGATCACATACAAATAAGTCAACTTTATGAAGGTTGCATAATTAATTAATCATGTTACAAGATCATGGTAAAAGCACTAGCATCACTACCCATAATGCATAACCAAAGTCGTCAAGGCAACGGTAATCAAACACTAGGTAAAACTAGTAGGATAGCAAGACACATGCATATGAAATTTAGTGATTTATGAATAGGACACAAGGATAGTCCTACTATACTTGCCTTGATCCAAATGCTCCTGTGAACCTTGCTGGTCTTCAAAGAAATCCGGGCCTTCAACGAAACCCTCACCGTCGAACGCAATCGCGACCAACAAGCGGCAACAATCAAGCATCCGATCATTCATACACGAAGCAAACATATAATTCTATTAGAATAGTACATCAAACAGAATAAAAAGATTAAAAAGAGTTCATAAAACAATTCTATGCGTCGCTACGAGCACATGGATATAAAGATCATCTAAATCGGAGCTAAAACGAAGAAGATATGAGCAATTGAATCTGGATGGCAATTCTGTAAATAGATGAAAGCGTATTTTGACTCTGAACAGAATAGATTACGCTTCCCAGAGAGGAAAACGTACTCCAGATAATGCGCTAAGGATTCTTAATAGATTAGATCTGAATACAGGGGTTCTTCTGCAATTGTTCCGGCCGAAGGGGTATCGGCCGCTGAGAGCCGTCGGATCTAGTCTGGACGGCCCAGATTAGATCGAGTGAGTGGCAGCTGAAGTGCCGGCCGGAGAAGAAGACCGGCGCGGCGGCGCCATGGCCAGCGGCGAGCTGAGCTCGTCAGCGAAGATAGGTCCGACGCTAGGGGCCTCGGTTTGACTCAGGGAAACTACCAAACTCAAGAGGATAACGACGCGACCTCACCTGCGAAGAAGATGGAGGCCGAGGGGGACTGAGGCGAGCGTACGGCGAGCGACGGCGGCGAACTTCGTCCTGCAAAGTTCGGCGAGACGAGGAGGTCAACACGGTGCACGAAATCGAGAAATAAAGAGCTCGGCGAGTTCGCAAGAGCAAAGAGAAGCTCGGCGACTTGCCGATTACGAAAACGGGGCTGCAGAGCGGCGACCTCGAACTCGAGCTTGGCTGCGGCGGATTTTTAGGGTTACGGCGGCGCTGCTGCGAGCTCGAGCATGGGCGAAAGCTTGCGCTAGGGTTTGCGAGGGTCGTGAGGTGGCGCGGAACACGCTATTTATGGGGGAGTTGGCGTGGCGCGCACGCGAGGCGGGGACGCGGCTCGGGGCGCAATCGGACTCGAACAGAGTCCGCGTCGAGGACGAGCAGGAGGTGGAAGATGACGCCGACATGCGGGCCCGGGGCGTCAGCGAGAGAGGGAGGTGAGGCGGTGGCGGCCTGCTTGCTGGCGCAGCTGCTGGGCCGGCCCAAGTGCGAAGTCGAGCGGGCCTCGGCGGGAGGAAAGACCAGCGGCCCAGGAGGAAAGGAAATGGCCACGGGCCAAGAAGAAAAAAGGAGTGGCCGAGCTGGGCCGAGAAAAGAAGGTGGCCAGCGGGCCGAAATGAAAGAGCAGGCCAGCTCGAGCCAGAATAGAAGAAGGAGTAAGGGAGGGAAAAGAAATCCTTTCTCTTTTATTTGAACTAGCTTTTCAAAGGGGTTTTCAAAGAGGTTTTGAATACTTTTTCAGATTTGGTCAAAACCACTCATCACAATAAAAATAATGCAGCAGCATGAATGCTCACATATGCTTCTGGACCTATGATCGGTTTTAATTTTATAAAATTATTATTTGACCTATGTTTAATGCTCACACAAATGCATAACTAACTCAATTTAACTATTTTAAAATTATGCAAATTTTTGGGTGTTACACAAAGCTAGGCTTTGGAGTTGCAAAGGCCGACTTGCCCTTCTTTAGGGTATACCCCGATCCCTTTTTGTTAAGAGAGAACCTTTGGCTACCCAAGCACTTTAGCAAGCGGGCCTCACCACCATAGGCTTTGCCTAAGGCATGAGTGAGCTCATCCACCTCCTTCTTGAGGGTCTCATTCTCAACCATTAGTGTAGCATCACAAGTGAAGCCATCACTAGTAGTAGAGATAGAGTTGGTGGTGGTGGTGGATGATGTGCTACAAGAAGGGTTAGCATTTGTCATGATGATAGGTTGATAAAATGAATCCTCAATGATTTCACAAGTAAGACCTATATCACATGATGCAACCACCACTTTCTTTGCTTGTTGCTCAAGAAGAAGTGAGTGAGCCTTTTCAAGCTTAGGGTGAGCATCACCAAGTTTCTCATGGTCTTTCACTAGACACTCATGAGTGGTCATAAGCTCACCTAGAGCTTTCTCAAGTATTGCTACTTTCATTGAAAGCTTCTTGCACTCCTTTTCCTTGGCAATAGCTATATCTCTAGTTTCTTGTATCAAGTCAAATAATTGATCCTTAGAAGGTTCATCATCATCATCAACATTATCAACATCGTGAGCATATTCATCTCACTATCATCATCACTATCATCATATTGTACCTTGGTTTCTTTGGCCATGAAGCACGATGGTGATGAAGTGAATAATGAAGACTTCTTGCTGATGGCGATGGAAGCCAATGCCTTGTTGCATGAATCTTCATCTTCATCATCATTTCACTCTCCCAAGTGACCACAAATGCACCATTCTTGCCCTTTTTGAGTGTCATCTTGGCCTCATGCTTCTTCTTCTCAAACTTGCCCTTGTTGTAGTTCTTCTTCTTCTCATATGGGCATTCGGCTTGTAGATGCTCGGTGCTATCACAATTGAAGCACTTTCTTGGTTGCTCTTGCTTCTTGAAGTTATTTCTCTTGAAGCCTCTTCTCTTGATGAACATGTGTCCCATCTTCTTCACCACAAGAGCAAGAGCCTCATCATCAATCTTAAAGTCACCATCTTCCTCATTGTTTTCTTCTTCTTCAAAGATTGGTGCTTTGCCCTTGGAGGAGGTGGCTTGGAATGCCACGGTCTTCTTCTTCTTCTCCTCTTCCACCTTCTCATCATCTTGATCAAATTTGTCATATGTCAAGACTTCACCAAGCAAATCATTTGGCTTCTTATCTTCAAGCCCATCTCTTTGTAGCATTAGCTTCAACATCTTGAAGCTCTTTGGCAAGCATATCAAGAACTTGTGACAAAAATCTTCATCTTTTGTCTTGTGCCCCAAACTCTTGAGATCAATCACAATCACTTGCAAGCGATGAAATATTTCAATGATAGTTTCATCCTCCTTCTTGAAGTTCTCGAACTCACTCTTGAGCCCATATAGCTTGGCACTCTTTACAACCTTAGTGCCTTCATAGGTCTCACCCAACCTTGTCCACACTTCACTTGCACGCTCCAAGTCCTTGATCCCCTCAAACACCTTTGTATCAATGCCATTGTATAAGGTGTTGAGAGCCATTCTATTGCATGTTGTGTTGGCTCTATCTTCATCGGTGAGATGATCATTATCAAGAATAGCATAGTCATGCAAAGTAACTTGCAAGACTCTCTCTTGAATTGAACCAAGATACATGATCATCTTTCTCTTCCAATGATCAAAGGAACTAACTCCATCAAACATAGGCGGTTTGCCCCCAACATGATTGAACACAATTTGAGCCATATTAACACCGTAGGATGTTAAGCCTTGCACTAAAACGGTGACCTCGGCTCCAATACCACTTGAAAGGTCCTATATGGCTAGAGGGGGTGAATAGCCTATAAAAATTTCTACAAACTCACTAAGCAAACTTCGTTAGATACACAAACGGCGGAAAGCAAGTTATGCTTGGCCTACTAGGTGTTGCAAGCCTCCTATCCAAACAATTCTAGTAGGTGATCACTAGTACACATAAGAGCTCCCACTAGTGATCAAGAGTTCTACCCACGGGATTTAATCTACACAAAGAGTGGTTCCCGACCGATCACACAAGCAATTCTAACCCACGCGATTCTAGTCTACACAAGAAGTGGTACGCGGCCAACCACACAAGCAATTCTACTTTGCAAGAATGTAATCAAAGTAATACAAGAGAGGATGAGACTTGTTATACCGACGCGTCGAGTCGAGGTTGCCAATCACCAAGAGAATGAGCAATCAATCACAATTGACAACACACAATCAATGACAACCAATCACCGGGAGACAAAGATGAACACAATTGTTTTTGTTCACCCGGTGTTCACTTGGGCACCGCCAAGCTACGTCACCGGTTGTGTCGACCAACACCTAGATGGTTCCTCGGTGTGACCCTCAAATCACTAGCCCCTCAAGGCTCGCCCCGCAAGGCACCGCAAGACCCACTCTCAAGTGAGGTACTCAACGACACGCGCAATCCACTAGGATGCTCTTCGTGATCCCCACGAGGTGAGCTCAAACCTCTCACAATCAACCGGAGGTGGCCAAGAACGATCACCTTCTCTTGCCAACGCCTCCAACAATCTCCAAGCCGGCTAGGAGCGGTACTCTCCAAGAGTAACAAGAAATCCACCGGCTAAACCATCCACAAGTGCCACTAGAATGCTCTCAAGCAATGCAATGCACTAGGTGATCTCTCAATCTCACTTTGGACGAGCAACAAGCAAGAGAGATGAGAAGGAGAGTGTTTCTCTAGCTCAAAGGATGAATGAATGAGTTGGGAGAGCCAAGAGAGAGAGCCAAGCCCGGCCACCCATCTATTTATAAGCCCAACTTCAAAATCCAACCGTTACCCCCTCGGGGGCGAAATTTCACTGCCCCGGACGCGTCCACCGCAGGCCGCCGGACGCGTCCGGCGCCTCCTCCCGCGCGCGCGCCCAGACGACCGTTGGCGCCACGGCCAACCACGTGACGCCACGTCGGCGTCCGGCGTGGCGTCCGCCGCGAGCCAGCGCGCGTCCGGCGCCCGAGTCCGACGCCCAGCCACGCAAAGAAACTTTCTGGACCGCGTCCGCTGACCGCCGGACGCACGACACGGCGTCCGCCGCCGTTGAGGTCTAGCCAGCCACGCGCAACACCTGCAAAGCTGCGCCGGACGCTGAGCACCTGTCGTACGGCATCCGTTGCCCGTCCGCCGGCCGCGTCCGCTGCAGTTCACCTGCCAGCCCCCGCGCCGAGACCGAGCGCGCCGGACGCACGAAGCCAGCGTCCGCCGCTCGCAAGGGAGCGTCCGGCGCCCGCGTCTGACGGCCCGGCCGGCCAGGGGGGTTTCTGGACCGCGTCCGGCACGACGCCGCGCGTCCGGCGCCCCCCGGCAGCCGCGTCCGACGCCGTTGACAGAGCGCCGTCTTCAACGTTTTGTCGCCGTGTCGTCGATCCAATTCAACAACTTGCCTTTGGGTACTAACCACCACTTGTCGATCACTCTCTTGAACACAAGGGTTAGTTTTTCTCTCAAGAAACAAGGCAATGGCTTAGCTCACTAGGTTCTACATGCAATGCACTTCATGAAATCACCTAGTGGCACCCGTGCGTCGAATAGCCGATAAGACTTCCCCTCTTAATAGTGCGGCTATCGATCCTAAACCACTCACAAACTCTATGGTGTCTTGAGTGCAAAACAAAATGGCCCTATCGGTTATACCTTTGTCTTGAGCCCATTTTGTTCCTCCAAATGATATGAACGCTTCACACCATCATGTGACCGTCTCGATCCATCGGCCTCGACTTCACTTGCCCTTCACCGTGCATCGGTCCATCGGCGCCTAGTCTTGCCCGAGCTTCGCCATCACATGTTCCTTCACTCACAAGCCTCGACTAGCCCTTCACCTTCAACGCCGGTCCATGGAGCCAAGCATCGTCTTGATCTTCATCTTTGATCACATGACACGTGTCATGCTTCATATGCATTAAGCTCATCATGTGGACAACCTTTCTCTAAATCAACCACTTAGATAAACAAGGTTAGTCCTAGGTTTCATCAATTAGCCAAAACCAAACTAGGGACTTTCAGTAGGCCACCTTGTACAAACCCCCGCAGAAGCCGTCAGGTCCGGGCGCACGATCGAGCGGCGTCTCGCGCACAGCCACAAGGATCTCTTCCGGCGTGAAGCGGGCGGCCTGCTCGGAGAGGTCAAGCCGCGGCAGGTCCAGGTGGTCGAGGTCGATCCTGTGCAAGCGGTGGAAAGGCTTCCCGATGAGCTCGTTGTAGAAGGTGAACACGATGTCCGCTTTGGCTTCCTCATCGGAGAAGGTGTGGCCCTCGTGGTTGATAGCGAGTAGATGGTTCTTACGACGTCTGTGGCAAGCCTGGAGGTGGAAGAATCTGCATTTACATCTGAGCTATGAACAACCTATATTTGTTTCACCCCGATAGCACTGAAGGTGTGTTTGGTTGAGCTGTGGCTTTTAGAAAAGCTGTTGTGGGTTGTGAGCTCAGTTGTGAGAAAGCAGCTGTGAGAAAAGCAGAAGGCCGTTTGGTTAGAGGTGCTGTCAAACTGTAGACTGTCTGAGAAATACATGTGCACTTGAATGTGCGGACATGTTTATATAGAAATTGCTCACAACAAACTAATTTGTTCACTAATTCACATGAAAATAACTATTTAAGCAAGGTAAAATAATTTTCAATAGGTTTTCTTAGTTCTCCTTAGTCCATGTAAATAGAACAATATCCATCGAAAGCATATACAATGATGCCATTTCTCCACATAACTAGCCTCCTCTCGCACTAAACAATTCATTAGCTATTCTAGAACGAACATTATTCATGCTATTTTTGTTCTACACTTCGTCACTTTCATCCTCTTCTTCTTATGTCGTGTCTTGTACTAAGTAAGTCATGTCTTGTACTAAGTAATACTCATTTGTATCACATCTGTCGAACTCCTTATTTCCCAATTCGCTCAATATGTTGTTCCAAATTTTTAATAGACGAAAACGGTACCATTCTATCCTGCAAAATATAAAGCCACATGTCAAGCCAAATGTTGGAGTGATATCGATTAGGTGCATAGTCTTTCTAAATCAGAAAGTGCCAAGGTAATTGGGAACATATTAACTCTTATAATTGGCTGTTGGCCCCCGCACAGCTATTAGGCCACGTCGCCCTAAATTTTCCTACTGGTCCACTTCAGCTCCACATCATCATCGGCTTATCTGATTGGTCCACCTGAGCAACACCGTATTCCAACATAGGCCCGTCTCACTCCCCTCAGCCATGAAAAAAAAACGATGACCTTCTCGATCTCTCCGGCTTTCTCTCCGTCTTTCTCAATGTCGTCGCCCCTCGGCTCCTCAAGCTCCGTCTCTCCCGATGCGTGGCTTCGCGGGAGGCCATCGCCGCGCCTCCACCTCCGCCTCTTCTCTCTCCTTTCCTCCCTCTCTCTCCTCTCGCGGGTCGAGCGACGTCAGCGGCGGCGGCGGCACCGCCGTACGGATGCGTCCCTGCGTCGGACCTGCCGCTCGCCATCCCCGGCCACGGCGAGGCGGTACAAGGCGCCGCTGATGGCCGCAGCTTCCCTCCCGGTGGCGCATCATCGAACCGGCTGCTTGTTCCTGGCCCTGCGTGTCAAGGGTTTGCTGCGCGGCGCGACCCGGCCTCCACGGTGGCCGGGACTTGGCGCGGCGACGGCGGCAGCCGCCCTTCTCCTCTTCCATGCCCCTCATGTGCCGACGGCCCATCTCGACGGCCATGACAACCCATGGTTTCGCCTCTCCGGTATCGGCCGTACCGGATCGGGCGGCGGCGCATGCTCGCGATGTCCCATCGCCATGCTCCGTGCACGGCCGGCGCACACGATGAGGGCGCGTGCTCACGACGTCCCGTCGCCATGCTCCGTGCACGGCCGGCGCCCTCGCTCGCATCCCTGTGGCGGGCCATGGCGCCGCCTCATATTCTCTTCGTTTGGCTACCAGAGCAGCCGGTATTTTCTTGATTTTGTAGTATACTGCAGTGCTCATAATTTTCATTTCTATGGTCTGCATTTTCCTCATGTGCAGTGTTGGACGCACTTTGCATCCTGGACAGCGGTTAATAAGAATACATGATTAATAACAATGTGCTATTTGCTTTGGTCTTACTACAAATATGGTTACTGAAGGTTAAGGTAGGGAATATTCTGTTATATCTTTCTTTTAGGTGCATATATTATTGCAGTTATCAATCATGTTTCTGAGTCTGACAAGTGATTTTTACTGACAATATTGTACCAGGTTTTCCATTTTATATATCCCATGAAGTAAGCTATCAGGTGGTTCAGTATCTTGCAATGGTATGCTCTGTATTCACATCCATTTTGTTTGCTACTGTAAATGCATTGTCGAAACATAGAGACCATTCTTAGACAGCTAATTTTGACTAAAACGACAAATTGTGTGTGCTGTTTTTTTTAGGAGCTGATGATTGTTAATACTCATGATGCCTGCTCATATTAAACAAAACTTTAGTCTTCCCTCCTTTAATGTTGATTTCCAGCCCATACCTGCTTACTTGACTTTACATGTTTTCCCCCTCAATAGGCACTACTTATAACAATGATGGTTTTACTCTTTAAGGTCCAAAATATAGAATCAGTGATCTCTAAATTCAGATTGACTCTTTATGGCACTACTTGATTAGCATAGTATGTGTTCTATCAATCCTATGCTTCTTCTTTGCTAAAAAGGCCTTAGATCTGGCACCTTTTATTTTATATGTCCTTCAGTACTTCAGGCCGTTGTTAGATTTTTGAGGTCCTGCAGTCCGGGTAACTGCTATTTCAGCCCTTACTACAAAAGCACTGTCCACATGCTCTCTACCACCAAATGCTACTTTCTGATCGTTATTTCTATATATATATATATATATATATATATATATATATATATATATATATATATATATATATATATATATATATATATATATATATATATATATATATATATATATATATATATATATATATATATATATCTATATACTCCCCTGGGGACTGAATAATAATCAGTCCCCGAGTCCACACCATCGAGTCCGAATCACCGGACCCGAGCCACGGGCGCGCCTCCGGTCCATCCGTTTTCCCCCGCAGCCCCCTCACCCCGTTATCGTATCTGTTTTTTTTTTTTTTTTTTACTTTCCAAAATCTCCAGATCGTGGGGTCGACCCGGAGGAGACGCCAGTTGCGCCCCAGCTCGTCGCTTCCTCCGCCGCAACTCGCCGCACAACCCCCCGCACGACCTCAGCTCGCCGCTGCCACTGCCTCAGGAGCCTAGCTCGCCGCCTCCCCCTCGCCTCCGCAGGGGCCTAGTTGGTTCAGCGACCCCCGACGCCTCCGCAGCCTGACAACTGCCTTTTCATCCCGGCGGCGGCCTACGTGAGGAGTTCGCCGCACCTGGGCGGCCGTCCTACGAGCACCTTGCCATCATCTGCAGCCTCCCGTGCTCGTCTGTGACTCATCTTCAGCTCCCGCCGCGAACTCTCAGAGTAAAGTGTGGCAACTCCCCTGGCGATTCTGTCTCCACCGTGAGGCCCCCGCCACTGCCGCTCGTATAGGTGTGCTCCTCCAAGACTCCTAGCAGATCCAGGTGACCCTCCTTCAGATCCACTTCCAGCTCCACGTTTGCATCATCCCCTACCCCTTCCCCTTCCCTTTTTTTATTCGATTTGATGATTCGAGTGCAGGATGTGTTCCCTCTGTGTGTTGGTGCACAGGCGGTTGCCAGGAACACCTCTTCATTTGCAGCAAGGTGAGTTTGTCTTGGTTGCCAATGTCGGTTCAATGCAGCTTTTAGTTTCTCGTGGGGAAAGATTTTGTGCTGTAGTTCCCAACTAGTAGTGTTAATCAGAATATTATTTGTTTCTAGATGCATACGGAAGTTCATTGAAACATTCGTCTGGCTTTGGATGCTTGTTCCTGTAGATATATATGGTAGCTAGGCTCCTAGGTACCTCTCTTTTAGGTAAAAAGGTTAAGTACCTGGGTGTACTTGTATACGAGTTGTGCTCTTTTTTTTTTTTTTTTTTTTTTTTTTTTTTTTTTTGGCTATATGAGTTGTACTCAGTAACTCACATACTTGTCCAGTCCAGAAAGTCCAGTCCGGTCAAGAAGGGCACACATGCTGCATGTTGACTAGTTTTTTTTCTCGAATACGCAAAAGACTTGCGCATCATTGTATTTAAGAAGAATAGAGTTTTTACAAATTTTCCCAGAGTGTCCTTAAGATTTTAAACAAGCTCTGCCACCTTCGGTTTGGATACATGACGGATTACTCACGCACTAAACATTCTGGCTTGCGCACCCCGACGTCGATCCCAGCGCTCATGCGCGGCTCCCGCGGCGCCGCCGCGTGCTCCGTCACTTCTCCTCGTCGTTGAAGAGCTCGCAGAGGGCCGTGGCATCTCCGGGTCTCCCTCTCGAACATTTCATCTAGCTTCTGCTGCCCCTCCTCCGTGGAGTGTGCCTGAATGAACCCGAGACGCTGCATGATCAGGACCTCGCGCCTCTTGGAGACGGGGATCTTGGAGAGCGGTTGTGCTGCTATTCTTCTACTCCTGTGCGGCATCTTGGCGGAGGAGGAATCAACCACCGGCTGCGGGAACAGCGGGGTGGTCGCCTTCTTGAAGGCGCGCATGGCGAAGTTCATCAGGCGGCCCGTGAAAGGAGCCGGACTTGCCAGCCGGGGAGGTCCCTGCGGCCGGCAGCGCTGCCTGTGCCGGCGACCAGAAGCCGGGAGGGGTGTCGTCGGCGCTCCCCGCCCCACGGTGTATCGGCGTACTGGGCTCCCTGCCCAGCTCGGCGGACGATGGCTCCGGCAGCAGCAACGCATCGCCGGTGCAACCGAAGGCGCCTGGGGTGCAGAAGCCGGGTGGGTCGTCCTCGAAGTCCTCATCCTAGCGGCTGAGGAGGGCCAGTGTGCCATCCACCACTGAGTTCTCTCTGTGGTGAATCGGCATAAGAGGTGGCTCCCCGATCGGTGCAGCGGTGACCAGCTCCTCAGCACAGCCAGCACGCCCACGCCCTTCCGGTACATAGAACCTGGGCGGCCCCTCGACGAGGTCCTCGCACCAGAGGCTGAGTAGCGTGAGTGTGCCCTGTGCCGCGGTGCCCTCCTCTGTATCGTCCATGTTGGCTAGCTTTCATTCGCTACTGGCTTATGAAAATTACATTATTTTTATGAAATGCATATTACATTGTCCTTAATATAGTTGTTATATATTACATGCAGCTAGGGTTGGTGAGTAATGCATGAGAGCAGTGGCGGCTGTTTAAAGGTTCTAAATTTGTCCATGACCTTCTAATTAATACTAAGTATGCCTCTTTTCAAATAATTATTGTTGCTTAAAATGCTAGAGTGTGCTATGAGTATAGGTGGATGGAGTCATATTTTATAATGGGTAATAAACCAATGTCGAAGAATAAAGAGATCGAGGACAATAATTTTGTCCACTAACAGTTAGCTATGGTACTACATTGTTAACAACTAGAGTGTATGCTATCATAATGACATAAATCAACTAATTCTAACTGAAACATAAAAAAAAAAGTAAGGAGCAGTTAGATCAATATATAAAAAAGGCAAATGAAAAAAACATGAAATTTATTTTGGCAGTAGGGGGGAAATTAATGTATGCCTTGGTGTCCCTTGTTATCATCACATAACTAATATCTTAAGGCATGTAGTTGTAAAGATGTCTAGTACAACAGTTGGAAAGATGCAGATGCAAAGTTACATGGTGGTACATGAAAAAGATAGGCAAAATTAATATTCAACAATGAGTCATGAAAGGAATCTTTTGCGATGCAGTTGGAATCTCTTCCTAAGGTGGAGGTCAAGAGTTGAATCTCGTAGTAGCTAGATTCTATATAGAATGGCCCAGATGAGCGATTGGAGTTAAGAATATATATTGTACATGACAGGTAGTTCATACTTTCTTCCCACTTGACATAATACCAAACACAAGATCACATGGAAACTAGCATGCATGCATTGAGCAATATTGTTCACTTGCGATGTACCACTTTTGTGGTTGAGAGTTGCGTGATTTGGGGCTTGCTAGAATATAAGGCAATGGAGGCTACCTCTTATGGTAGCTTTTAGAGTGTACTTAGGGCTAATGTCATCATTAATTAAGAGCAGAGAGACAAGGGTTAAATGGCGAAACTAAAGCCAGTGTTCTGGCTTCGATCGATCATGTTGTCGTTGGAGTGGAGTGCCTCCACCTGCAATGCTAAGAGAATATACGCGTAAAAAAGCGACAAGCATGGCGGCGTCAGCCATCATTCACATTGTCCGTACACAAGTTAGTAGCGGCTCATCAGGCCAGGCATAGCACTTCAATTGTTTTCCCTTACAAGTGTACTTTGATCAGCTTAAAGATTAGTTTTGTGGCAGAGATCTGACAGTATATGAACTTAACCACCTTAACTGTTTAGATTGACTAAAAAACTGTCTTAGCACGTAGCAGCTAGTCTTGGAGATATATAGACGAGGGACATGGTCAAGGGCATATAGGCAGCGTGCATCCATGTTACTCAAGTACAAGTTGGCAGTGTAGTTCGATCTACTTTTTAATTTCTTATTAATTAGTTCCTGTCGTCATTATTTCCTTTTAATTTCTATATGCACAACATCTCAGCCCACCTTGTCGGGCTGAACCTAAATGAATCTATAGCTTATACACGCATGTAGCTAGGTTAATTACCAGCTGCATGCACGCGCACTCCATCTGCCGTCACTTTAATTTGGAACTGCATGCAAGGTGTAGTAGTAGTATGTGCATGCATGTGCATGTACGAGGCCTCGTGGCACGTACTGTACGATGATCTCGAGGTGCACTATTGTTCTTTTCTCAGTCAGTACCTGTCTTGGTTGCGTGTATTCTCCAGCTGTTATGCAACGTACGGTATATCGATTCATGAAAGGTGGCCAAACGCTGCAGAGGACGACATTCCCGTCTGGATTCATCGTGCAACTGGACGCCGTTGTTGTGTCCACGTACTCTGTCCAGTGTCCCGGCCAGGCCTCCTACCTGATACCTTCCACTTGCTACCAAACAATGCCGATTAAGTGCAACCACTTGCTACTAAGCAATGCTGATTAAGTGCAACCTGCTATATGCTCAAAAAAAGAAGGCCTTGTTTAGATCACAGAATTCACTCCCAAATTCCACTATGAAAAAAGAAGATTCCCTGTCATATTAAAATGTCGGCATATGCATGGAATACTAAACGTAGATGAAATCAAAAACTAAATGCACAGTTTGATTGTACTTTGCGAGACGAACATTTTAAGACTAATTAATCAATATTTGGACATTTATTACCAAATAAAAACAAAATTGCTACAGTGCGTTACATAAAATTTTCTCAACTTTGGATGCCCAAAGTTGGGCATCTAAACAAGGCCGAAGTGGGCTATCACTACGTAAAAGACTCAAATAGCGGCCCCCCATACACAGACGCGAGATCAGCGTGCGTCTGTGATACTAACGCAGACGCGCTTTCACAACACTCGTTTGAAGTAATTCGCTGATCAGGGTCAGTGATCCAGCGGCGTCAACACACATCTATAAAATGACTATAGACGCGTGTTAACAAGACAGGATGCGTCTATAGTTGTATGACACATCACAAACGCGTGTTGTAATACAGGTTGAAAATCTGCAGACACTTGTAATAAAGACGCGTCTGTAGTAAGAGGCCATATTATACGGACACATGTTAACCTGCAGATGTGTGTTTCAAAGACATATCACATATGTAGTTAGATGGACGGACGCGTGTTAGATTGCAGACGCTGTTGTGAAGATGCGCCTGTAGTATTCGTAATTGCAGCAGGCGACAAGCTTCACTATACATGTCTGTGCTATTGGTAGACGTGTTTTAGGAAGGCGCGTCTGTAGTTGTCCTGTGGACTTAGCCATTGGCAGGTGCTAACTGGCAAGTCGGACATCACAGAGCGCGTACGGCGGCCATGGGCGCGCTCGCTTGTGCCTCACAACCGCATGGCCGCCGAAGGTGCACGCGCCAGGCAGGGCATGCACGCTCGTGCTTACACTGTGCGCGCACTCGTGACCAGGCTGCAGCCGGCGTGCGCATCTCTGCCGCCAACCGCGCTACTCAATTTCCATCCTCCGGCTCGGCCGTCACCATTGCCATCGTCATCCTCCAGCAGTACTTCAATTCGTCTCCCTGCAGTGTCAGACGACTTTCAAAGCTCAGCTCAGCAAGATCGAACTCGTGAAAGCAAGCATCTTCGATGAGCACGATGTGGCTTCATTATGTTCTCTCTTTTTTTCGCTACTTAAAACAGGGTCTTTTATTATTATCGATGCTTCAACAAAATCCCAGTTTTAATTTCGGTGATCGATGAGCATGCACAAGGATTTGACCGTCGTGCCTCCTCGATCAAGCCTCACTTGACTCCCTCTCAGGTGACATGCTCCGTTATACCACCGAAGAGTTCCGGTGAACACACAAACAACAGCACTGAGATATTCAGACTAGTCATGGTCGGCACATTAATTTCTGATTCGTTAGGATTTTTGTGGTGGAACCTGCTCATCTGGCATGGGTTCAAGTTCTCGATTAGGCATGCCACGAGTGCTCATATTTTCCTAAATTTATTTCATGATTTACCGGCAACTATGTTTTTGATGGTAGGCGATGTCCTCTC